>OY755082.1:5515211-6031870 GCA_963576655.1 Gastrophysa polygoni | reverse complement strand
TTATTCTTTCTTGCAACTCTTCGATATTTGGCGGCCTATTTTTGTAGACTACATTTTTTATGTGACCCCATAGAAAAAAGTCAAGTGGGGTCATATCAGGACACCTAGCTGGCCATTCAATTGCTCCCCTGCGTCCAATCCATTTATTAGGAAAAGTTTCATCTAGATATGCGCGTACCATACGTCCAAAATGTGGAGGAGCCCCATCTTGTTGAAACCATATTTGTTCTGCCGAGAAATTGGGATGTTATAATTCGGGAATAATCGTCTAAGCTCTGGAATAATATGCTGTTGTAAAAGTGATAAATATCGTTCAGCGTTCAAATTTCCGTTTATAAAATAGGGTCCTATGACGTGTCCACCAATAATGCCACACCAGACATTTACTTTTTGTGGCCGTTGAGTGTGAACTTCCTCCATCCAATGTGGATTTTGGTCTGACCAACACCTACAGTTGTGTCGATTTACGTGCCCGTTTAAACAAAATGTAGATTCGTCAGAAAACAATATGTGGTTGACAAAGTTGACATTTTCGCTTAATTTATCCATAATAACTTCACAGAACTCGATTCTACGATCAAAATCGTCTTCAATCAATTCTTGTACCAAATGAATTTTATATGGATGGAATTTTTGCAGTTTGCAAATTTTTCGAATGGAATATCGACTCATGTTATGATTCAAAGCCATCTGTTGTGCCGAATTCATTGGATTTTCCACCACATCTAACATGACATTCAAAGCATTTTCTTCATTTGTAACGCTTACTGGTCTTCCACTTTTTGGTCGATCTTTGACATCTCCAGTTTCATGAAAACGATGCAATGTTTTTGAAACGGTTGATTCAGAAATTGGTTCCCGATTTGGATGCAATTCATTAAAAATATTCACTACTTGGTCACCGAATCCTATGATCATTAAAATTTCAATACGCTCAGTATTAGTTAAACGTGCCATTTTTGCGCGAAACTTATTTACACTAAATGTATTTTTGACATGTGTTGTCAAGATCATCACTGTTAGACAAAAGAACGACGCGGCGTTGTTATGGAGCTGGAAACTTTCAAAGGTAACTTGATGGACTATGAACTTAATGGACTAACATTTTTGGATAATTTATTATAGTATTTTCAAAATTCGATATCTCGAAATCGGTTGAATTTAAGAAATGATGCGCATCATCAATTTTGTTCAGAATTTCGAGAAGAATTGAAATGTGGAATAATATACAGGGTGTCCCATTAGAGAAAAAGCAACTTTGTTTCGTCGTGACTTTTTGACTCATCCTGTATACTCAATTTTTCATTAGCTTAATGGATTTTGAAAAACCCTACAACTTTTGTATCCTAACATTTTTCGCTAGCTATCTTACTTTAGGAAATAATCGACCGTTTCCATACATATCAGCGACCCTGTATAATTATTGATTTGAAACCATCAATTAGTGTATTTCGTATGAATACCTTAGTTGCTGTGATTTTTTGATCAGACAGGATCATGGTGAGGAGAGTGCAGAACAGAGCGACTCTGGTAGTGAACAAATTGAAGGTCATGTACAGTCCGCGCACATACGAAGATTTCGTCACTATCCTGATCTCCGCTTTTCTCGCCATCTTGATGAGCTTTTCGAAAGGTTTCTCCCAAGCGTAAAGTTTGATAACTTGCACGCCAGAAATGATTTCGTCCATCATCCTCACTCGTTCGTCTGTCTTCAAAGCTGTCTGTTTTCTGTAGATTGCTGCCAGTTTCCCAGTATATCCTTGGGAGAAATGTAAGTTTTTTGTTACAAGCACTTTACTAATATTTCATCACAGAATTAGGTAAGGTTCAAGTCCAATAGACATATTTATTGAATGTACTCTTCTCACTTTGTCTTTATCAATATTCGATTCACGTGAGATAATACGATGACGGAATAAGATAAAGGGATGAATTGACAGGGATAAATGAATGTAAATAATTGATGGAATGAGAAATCTGGAAGGAAATGCGTGGGATTGTAATGAATTCGCAGGTAAGAGTGAGTGCAATCAGAAACATCACAAGAGAATAAGAATTTGAGGAAATGTGGAGGAACGATGGATGAGACTTACAGAAGGAATGGGTTGATCTGTGATAAAATAGAAAGGAAAGCATTGAGAATGGAATTGAGGAGATATTGATGAAAATCAAAAGTATTGGAAGGAAATTTGATTCATGAAAATGAAGAGAATTACTAGAAAAGATGAAGAATTTATATGGAATATAAGTGGAATTAGAAGATGTGGAAGAAAACATCAGAAAACTAGAAAACATAAACAGACGTTGATATATATATATACAGAAAATAAGTGAGAATTAGAAACAAAAAAGAGGATACAAACAAAAAATAGGAATTTCAAGAGATTGCTCACTCTGCGTTGAAAAAGAATTGAATGAACTCGGATATATTCACAATACAAGAACCAAGAAAGTTTCCATTTCCACTAATAGACTTCAAAAATCTCTGTGAGGAGTCAATTGTCGTTGTTCCTCCAACATATCAAGTGATGTATGGAAAAATTCAACTAAACGCCAATCAATCGAATACAAATTCAAACAATCTCTGGTCAAAAAGTGTTTTATGAGCTCAAATAAGTCACAAAATTCTTGAGCCTTGATATCTTGAAACTCACATCCATTTTTGATTTGGGAACTAGGTATATTGGAACTGAAATTTGATCAGCGTGTTGTGAAACTGAAAAAAAAATTGCACCCGGATTCTGTAAGCAGCAACTTTTTCATTCTGTGTTTGTCTTATAAAAGCGATTATTGAGATATATATATGCAAAGCTAGTGCGAGGCAATTATTTTTGAGTTCTAACATTACCTTGCATTCTCATCCTTGAATCTGTTTGCTTGATACATGAAAAGAATAATTCAGTAAAATCGACACAACGTAAAGAGCATATATTACCCCAAATAAGATACAAAAAAATATGTCTCCCTTTTCCGAAATTAACCTTGACAAAAGATTATTTGATCTATGACGATAAGAAGCTAACAATCATTTACCTGCTTCTTTCTTTCAGGAATGTAAATATCTACAAAACATTCAGATTCCTTATTAATTAATCCCTAATTGAAAAAACCCATTACTATTCTCAACAATTATACAATGAAACTCAGCAGTAGATTTCATTTTTATTTTTTTTTATGCTTTGTTTTCAAGTGCGGACTATAAATGATTTGTTTGTTGCATTTTTTTGATGGTACAGGTGCAGCTATCGTACCAGCAGATTCAGTAATTACTTTCCTTCAGAATCCCACCTTAGATCTTTCAGCTATTAGATGGCGCTGACAAGAACATCTCATGTTTATGTTTTACTATGATATAATATAGATCAAAAGGTTTCCAAAAAAAAACCGAAGGCTTGTTTTATGCACCGTTCATCATAATTACATATTAATTATATCATAATTACATTATCACTATGAAAAATTGTCCGTTTTGCGATACCTTGTATTTTCGTTTATCAATTCTCACTTGTATATAATTTCGGAGTTGAACAACATAACCTATAACTCTACGAACCACAAAGCATTTCAAAACAATTCGCACTTTTGTATCTGATCTGATGGAAATTCAACTTCCTGAGTGATTATTTATTGAAAGATATACTCGCGCATGCGAATCAGCCGTTTTCAATACGATTATAATGTTATTATAATGTATAGTTTAAGAGTTTGGCCAACTTTTTAGTGGACTAATGTAATGAAAATGCACTCACGTATTGCTTGAAGTCCCCTATACTCTATTAGTGATTTACTTTTGTTAATTATGATATAATTAAAATGTAATTATAATGAACGTTGCATGAAATAGCCTTGAACATCGTATAATGTAGTAACACTATGAACGAATACGGATACGAATCATCGACTCAAAGATTTTGTGTTCACCTTGTAAGGGCACGACGAGAAAAACAGCCACTATGCCCAGTACCCCCGCATATCCTGCTTCCGAGTACAGGAAGTACATGACGAAGAGAGCTGCCGCTGGGGAAACCCACATGTAGTGGATGAAAATCGAGACGACGTCGAAGCGACTGACGTCGTTCGAGAGTAAATTCACTATTTTTCCGGAAGCCGTTTCTCCTAGGGCAGTTTTACTCAGTCTTAGTGCCTGAAACCAAAAAATATAATGCATCAGATGTTTTTTATTTTTCATTAAAATCATACATAGTATCCTTCAGAAAGTTAGCATCGTATGAGAAAAACTCTGGGATGATTTATTTTGAAATTCATCTTAGGCGTTCAGTTCAACTTCAAAAAGAAGAAAAACTCGAACGGGGTCACGTGACTTTCGATATCAAAAGTTTTTCTTAATGAATAATCGTTCAAAATTAGCTTTTTTGTTTGAATTTCGATAATTTTCACAGAAAAAGTTATTCAGAATTCTACACTTGCGTCCCAAACTTCAGTTACCCACTAAATATCGACGAAAATATGTTTTTCTATGGTTGTAGGAAAAGTTCTATTAGAACTAAATTTCAGTTGTCATTTTGGAATCTGAATATATTGAAGACACACAACAATCAATTTGTTCTCAGAAAAAATAATGCAAACAGTATTTATTGCACTCAGCATGGTGATTTCGCCTCGATCTGTATAACTTCATGAGTTGGGCAAAGAATTATACACTTTTTGCACTAGTTACACAAATAACTTTTCGATAATTTTTTTTTTGAGAAAATAAAAATGACATATCTCACATAAGACACACCAACAAGGACCAATTTTGTCGTTTTTTATAATGTTAAAGATTATTCAGCCAATTGAACTAATTTCAAAATTCATCTTGAATCTTGCATTAATTCAGAGTTATTGCCAGATTGCAGTTAGTGCGCAATCAAAAGATTCATCTTGCAACTAGTATTTATTGCAATTATATCTTGAATTCAAGATAATTGCAAGATTCATTTTGCAATCAGAGCGTATCTGACAGATTTATCTTGCATCTGAGCTGCATAACCTCTAACTTGTTCTGGAGAATAAGAAACCCCCCGAACTTGTCAGTTACATAACCAATCTCAAAATCTCATTCAAGCAAAGAATTTCCGATGCTCTGCTGAAACTTGATTGTCAGTTACCTCAAGAACTCAACTCAAGGACTTCATAATATAGTATATTATTCAACCATAAACTGTAATACCATGCAACGTCATTTGATTATGATCTCTTGAGTGCAAAATGGTTTTGGTCATGTTTCAGCATTTATTCAATGTCAATGAGAAGAAGAAATTTACATCGAACAGATAGATTATTTGAGAATGTCATCACTTGTATAATGTTCAGATTTTCTGAAGTAGTCCTGGAAAGGACGAACTCTTCAACTGTACTCGTAAATAAGTACTTTCCAGTCTCAAAATAGACCGGTAATAGGATCAAGGCAGGTGCCTATGTGCCTATTTTTCTAACCACTTACTTTTCTGTAAATCAGAGCACACACGGCAGCTCTGACCTTCATTCCATAGTGGAAGGCGTTCATTATGTACTGATTGATGAGCAATGCACTGATTGCATTCAGACCCACGATCGCGCCTGCATACCACATGGCCTCGGTCTTAGTTGTGGTTTTGGGACCAGGTTTGAAGTAGTCGAGCAGATATCCCAGCATGATGGGCTGGGACAGGCGCACCAGGATATCCATCACCACGGAGATGAGTCCCAAATACAGGTACTCCGGCCAGAAGGTCGACACGAGCACTTTGAGGAGGTTGGGCCGCTTCATGCGTTTCTTGCAGACCTCTACGTGACACATCCATTTTCTGGAACGGAAATCCATCGCATGTTATGGCGAAGTATTGTAAACATCATTTACATTATGCATATGTCATTGAATTCACGATATGGAGAAAAACATTTTTTCCATCGTAAATAGCGATCAAGTGAATCAAGACATTATCAACAACAAAAAATGGTGTCTCTGTTGAAATTTTTACAAATGTGCCTTCCCATATTTTTGAAAAAGTATCGATACGTTGATGGTTATGATATAATATCTGATTTATATTATTGCATTATATTGCATTAGATTAGATCTCGAAGATCAAAATAGAGAGTGAGAAATCTAACAAATTTCTTGGTATACATAAATAACAATCTCCAGAATATTGCTAGTGGCTCTTATGCTATTAGAATGCTAGAGTCTCATGCTATTATAATAATGGCAATTAAATTAGGAACAGCACGTCCAGTATATTTTGCTCTAGTAGAGGCACATTTGAATTATATGGGGCGCATTAAAACGGTATTTACTTCACAAAAAAAAGCCAAAAGGACTTCCTGCAAGCCACTGTTGATCGAATACGTGGTAGGACTAACTCTTCCAGCCCTCTTCATTTCATAATTTGTATATTTTACATAGACATAGAATGTCACAAACCAGACATACCGATGGTACTATAGAATACTATATGGTACTATTTTTCCTATGTTGCAAAACTTATAGAAGATATTTCCAGTTGGCCAAAACTCAGCAGCTTCATTACCGCTGCATTTCAGATGTTTCATGTTTCATCATAAGAATGCCCCAATCGAAGATATAGCTTAGATAAATGTCTGCCTCTAAATAAATCACAGACTTCTCACAATTGATTTTTTTTTATCTGTGGACAACACGAAAGGGAAACCTATAATGTTCGAGGAACATCGTGTTAGCCAGCGGTGGAATTTTGGGAGAGAAGGAAGGTGTTGGAATCTTTCTTGAAAGTTTGGAGGTTGTAAGCTTCAGGATAGACTTCACTTGGCAAATAATTCCATAACTTTGATGAATGATGCTTGGTATAGCGATGTTCGACTGGTCTCGAGCCTGCCAGTGTAGGGGTGACCAGTCTGAGCTCGTCAGGTTTGTCTACTAGGAATCGAGCGTGGTGGCATAAGAGATGATATTTCCGTTGAGCACCGACCGTGGAAGTATCTATAAAAAAGGCAGAGATCGCCGACCTTTCTACGATGATCTAGAGAGGTCAATGATTTGGTTAGTGTTGTATCATCGACTAGGCGAATAGCTCTCTTCTGAATTGAATATAAGAGCTTTAGCATATGTTTGGGGGCTGAGCTCCAAACATGTGAACAGTACAGTTCGAATTTGTGCTTCGTAGATCATAAGCAGTTGCTGGGATGTGAAGTATCTCTTCGCACGGAAAAGAAAACCGAGTTTTTGTTAAGCAGTTTTCGCAATGGACCTCACATGATCGTCCCATGAGAGAGAGCACTGTTGGTGGTGACACCCAGCATGGATATTGACGACCTCATAGGAACAGTGGTACTCGACATCATCAAATTGGGCATTGTGTGATCAGCCTTCTTGGTGAACATACAAGCTTGAGTTTTAGTTGCATTGAACTGTACTAGATTCTCAGATCCCCATATCAGAATTCTTGTCAGATCCTCATTTAAAGCATCAACCTGTCTTCGCCTTGCACCTCTGGATTGAAATGATCAATAACAGATAACATCATAGACTATAAACAAGTATGAAATTTTGTGTTGAAACTTGGTTGAATTGCATTTCAGAGCCAAGTCCATGTTGAGTATAGTTAACTAAGATTGTGATACATTTTCGGAACAACATTGCTCCATAGCCGAAAACCTCATTTGCTCATTCGCGACTAGCCTCTTCTATCTAGTCTTCAATAACCTCCCCAAGTCTGGCAGAACCTTTTTGAGATAACCTGCATACAATTGACCAACAAATAATGGAAGCTACTTCGGATATATTCGTGTAGATTTGGCAGAATAGTTTTACGAGTTATAAATGAGATGGATGTTATATTTGCCACGATAAAGATGTAGATGAAACTCCTTCTGTAGTATGATGACAGGATGAAGCATTGGAAATTTTTTGAAATCATCGAAGTGTCGAACTGAGATTTCGATCATTTAGCCAACGACTCTTCAACTCATAAATATCGGAATCTTCAATTTTATGAATTTCAGAGTATCGAGTTATGAAAGATGATCCCGAGTAGAACTCTTATGGCATTGTGCCAAATCATCATGTAACTTGCAAATCGATTCAATCATGAAAATTAGCTTCGTATGGGAAATTCGAAACGTTAGATCGGAACATTTCTAACAGAGATAAGGCTCGTTTCGATTATCTAGCTCGTGGCAGATGAATTACCAAGAATCAACTGTTCAATCGGAGTTTCAGCGAAGTTCTTTTGAGCAATGAATGTACTTTCTATTATGATAGGAACTCATTGTGAGTGGAATGGATATGTTCACGACTATAAAACATCATATCATTTTTGTACATTATTATCCATAATAAACAAGTTGCGACCAGAAATCATATTGTATACCAGATGTCAACGTATTCTTCAGACAGACCAAAGCTCCGAGGGTAAAAAAATCAATCTTGGAAGGAAATTTTCCAATATTCTATCATTTCAGTCCATCAGAATGATTGAAGTGAGTCCAAAGTACAAGAATGAAAGTATTTCTGAAAAATCAAATTCAACAATTTTTGTCTCAAAAATATGTGAACAGTATCCAAGAATCTTAAAAAAAATTGAAACAGGAAGAGTATGTATTATTGAAAAAATTCCCAATTCTTGAATAGAAACATCTCGCCATGTTTGAATCTCATATCCTGGCTCATCTCTATACTATCGTATGTAGAAAATGAATATGAATACGAAAATGAAAATACAGTGTTTCTCATTTGAAAATCGGAAGATCGGGACGTTTCCGGTGAAACCAGAAGTAACTAAATGAACCAAAATATGATCTTTCATCAATCCTTCGAATTTGAAACTTTCATCTCGAACGATATCAAAGTTACAGGGGTGCCCTGGTGGTCATGGCCACCCGGTATGTATTTTAGATCTTTAAAAAATATTTCCTCTGTCGCGACGAACTCTTCAGGTCCTGATATTGTTAACGTAATTATAATATTTGTACTGAATAGTAAAAAGGATTGTCAGAAACAACTTGACAAGATGTGTGAAAAATTACTGAATTAAAAGTAACTCCTGTCCAATGACAGTTTTTATACAGGGTGTCAATTGTATATACATTTCAGTATAGGCGTAGAAAGGTCAATATTATTTTATTTTTATTTTTTGCCTGAATTACTGAATTCCGAGTTGTAATAAAAATAAAATAATGTTGGCCCTCCTACATTTCAGTATTATAGAACCCTATTTCTTTCGTTTTGTTTTTGTTTTGTCATTAAAATTATCCGGGAGGGCTGTAATTTCTATACAGTGAGAGGAAAACTCAAGGTTCAAGTTTCATCTATTCGTGGAGTTGAGAGATGAGACCGAATTCAATGGGACCACGATGGTAGACTGTCACGTAAAAAAATTGAGAATTCAGAAAGGAAAATGACGGAATCCGTTAATTTCGAAAAGAGTTCACCTTATTTCTTATGATATTCTGTGCTGTTATGAAATCGAATTAAACTATTGTACTGGTTTTCGCAAACGTTAACTGAACTAGATCGTTCATTTTGTCACTGATACAAAAAATAGTTCTGGCAGGCAGATAAACTATATCGAGTGCTTTGTTATCGTTTTCAATTTGTTTACTATCAGCGTTTCGCAGATTCTGCCATGAAATGCAAAGGATATGATATGTGTAAATAGTTGTTACAAAATACAGGGCTTTTCAAAATCGATTATATACTTGCATAGGCGATAAAATATTACAGTGCCATTCAAAATCGAAATTATGCATTCGTATCTCTGAAACGGTAAGGAATACAAGGTCGGACAAGTAGCGTATTTCGAAGGTCAATTATCAGGGTGAGTCAAAAATGTGTACCGAGCTCTCTGAGGGTGATAGAACATTGAAAAATAAGTGTAGTTTGATGATTAAACTCATGGCCCAAAATGCATATTAAGGGAGATACATCCTTCCGAAGTTGATATAATTAAAATAATTTCTCCGCATAGGTAACTTCTGGACGATGAAAGCCACCCGATTGAAATTTTGTGCATGAATGTATGTTGTCAAAATACATTTTTTCGTCACACTTCCACATTTCTGATATTGTTATAAAGGGTGTTTTCAGAGGGTGAGTCATGATTTTTTTGTAGAAAACTTTTTTCCCTGTATTATTTTTGGTGAAAAAACAGGAGCATTTGAGGGAGCGGAGAAAATTACATGAAAAAGGTACTCTTATGCAAATACAAAAAATTGAGCCGTTCGTGAGATATTTGAGTTTTTGTAGTTACATGATATCAGCAAATTGATTTTATTCATCGCGAGATTCATCGGTAACAATATTTTAGCAGGCCATGATAAATAATTTTGTTCTCAATTTTGACGTTCATGTCATCAATATTCGAGTCAACATTGTTGTAGTCGATTTGTTCGTGTGGTTTTTCTGTGTCATTTATCACTGCGATTATCAACTGAGATTTTAAGAAATATGGCAGGTTATTCGTTCTCTGAACAAATAACTGATATGCTTCTAATGCTTGGCGAGTGCTTCGGAAATGCAAATGCTGCTGAAATATCGTTATGCCGATGAATCTCGCGATGAATAAAATCAATCTGCTGATATCATGTAACTACAAAAACTCAAATATCTCACGAACGACTCAATTTTTTGTATTTGAATAAGAGTACCTTTTTCATGTAATTTTCTTCGCTCCATCGAATGCTCCTGTTTTTTCACCGAAAATGATACAGGGCAAAAATTTTTCTACAAAAAATCATGACTCACCCTCTGAAAACAATGAGAAATGTGGAAGTGTGACGAAAAAATGTATTTTGACAACATACATTCATGCACGAAATTTCAATCGGGTGGCTTTCATCGTTCAGAAGTTATGCGGAGAAATTATTTTAATTTTATCAACTTTGGAAGGATATATCTCCCTTAATATGCATTTTGGGCCATGAGTTTAATCATCAAACTACACTTATTTTTCAATGGTCTATAACCCCCAGAAAGCTCGGTACACATTTTTGACTCACCCTGTATAAGCCAAAAAATTTGGATCTGCACATCAATAATTTCAATAGCTTTTTGCTTACATCTGTTTGATTTTTCACATCATTCTGGTATACTTCCTGAATATGTAAATGAAAACGAAACACATCGTATCGCTATTGCACAGTTTAGTATTCTGTATGCTTATACTGTATACTGTATACTTTATATTCTTGTTATTCCTCCGAGAACCGAATGCATTTTGAATAGTCCTGTATATCTGTAAAAATACCTTTCTAATCTGTCTCCTAGTATAGTGCTTCTGTCGCATTCGATAGGGTTATACAAGTCTTCTACGTCTAAGGTTTTTGTGTGTCCTTTCTTGAATATCCCATAGGTATATCTGAAAATAAAGATGAAATGAATATTAATTACAAATAGATTGTGATCGAAACGATTAAGTTTCATTGATCAAGCTGAGAAATTGAAGGTTTTATTGTAAAAATATAACACCATATCTGTGGAAAATTCTGACAAATGTTATTTATCAGAAGACTACAAATATTTGGAAAGTTTATGATCATTGGAGCATATTCATTATTTATAGTAGTAATATAACAAAATCTTGTACATTCGCTAATAAATCATCACGAAAACAGACCACAACTAAGTATCCAGCTCCCATTTTTAAATCAGAATTTGGAGCCTTCAATGCCATTCATCGAAATCCAGTATGGCGACTCTACTCGAAAGTCAAAACGAAAAGAAACGATGCAAAATTCAACTCCAAGAGATTACATAATTTTTTGTTCACAGTTTCGTTTCATCCCCATCATATAATATATTCATTTCTATACAGGATGTCCCAGAATATGCCCGTCAGTTGGAAGCCAACCCCAAGACGCTCCAGTACATGAAGAAGGCCTTGAATTAGGTGATTATTATTAGGACTTTTTTTAAACTGGCAGTTCAGAGCCGTCGTTGCGACTTGTCATTTTTCTTATGAAGAATCCAGGACATTGCTCATATTTTCTAGGGCACCTGTTATAGTTTCAATAATCCGAATTGATAATTAGCATTGAAAATATGATTTTCATCTCAATGCAAATATCTGAGCATTGAAATGAAATATACGTAGCGATAATGCATTGCGACCAAGATAAAGAGGGTCATAATGGGGATATCAAAAGGGAAACAATTTTTCCGTTACCGAAGGACCAATGAAACGACGTCATGAAACTAACAATATCATGATTTGTTCTCGAACAAACTGATTTTCAGGTTTGCCAATTTTATTTATTTCTTACACTTCATACTGCCTCCTTTTGTTGAAATGGAGATCTGAAAATCTTGTAGAGTTTAATGGAACAAAACTCACTTAAGCTTGTATATTCACCAGGAAGACAGATCACACAAGTTCTGATATGATGATATCAGGTACCATACGTACCTATGAAGTTGTCAATATCCACATGCTCAATATCACCACCAATATCATCTAGATCTAACAAGTATCATCAATCGGACGGCGAAATTGTGAAATTAGTTGCCCAGTGAAGTCTCTCTTGATGCTTATGATCCCCAAACTTTCAAGAAAAATTCCAACACCTTCCTTCTCTTCCAAAATTCTACCGCTGGCTAACACGACGTTTCTCGAACATTATAGGTTTTCAAAAATTACAAAAGATGCCTTTGATGATAGAAAAGATCAGAAAAATACGGGAAGACCTACACGTGAATGTGATGAGTAATCACGATATGTGTTTACTTGTAAATAAAGAGAAACTTTCTCGTCATTTTTTTTTCTTTATCCAGATCAGGGTAAAGAGGATTTTGGACACTGTAATTTAGAAGTTGGTATTCATCCTTTTATTATTCACGTTCCCTTCCGGCTCCGGCTGAGGCTGATTTATAGACCCCTAAGATAGGATTATAAGGGATTTCCCGAAATACTTTGACGCATCTGTTCGCCTCTCAGCATTTTACTTCCTCATCCAATTATTGACACTTCATATGGATTCGAATTGGTGCTAGCTGGGATGGGCCTTTTGTATTCGATTGAATGGTCCGTGATTTTTTGTAGCTCAATTTGGAAAGACCCATAATACTCGTATTAGTCACGCCTATAGGCATAAGTTGTTTGGTATTTGTATTATCTGGAATCTGTTGCATTTTTTATACTGGAGGTAAACTAGACAAAAGTGTGTACAAATATATTTAAATAATGATCTGTCTCCATGACTATTGAATACTGCATCTATTACATGTAGGTAATTATTCAGACTCCGGGGATCAGAACATATTATTCACTTCTTGACCACCATGTGTATCTTGTAACAAATGTATGTAATAATGAAATATGCAATGTTATATAAACTAAATAAAATCAAGCATAAAGACTTTGGAATTATCGAGCACGTGACGTGAAATAACACTTGAGACAATTACAAAATTTCAAATGTATCCTTCAGCACATGTTGATGACCAGTTCAAATCTCTTCATGGTGAATTTTTGTATATATATATTTTTTTTGAACGACGTCTTCATCTGAATGAAATATTTTCATTTCAATTCATTGAATTACGAGTTGAATTATGTTGGCCCATTTTTTTACTTCCTTCCACACATGGTGTTTTGAAGTTGAGTGCACATGAAATAACTTCAAGTAGAAAGTTCCCTTTGGTGATTCAGAATCAACCTCAATCAATTATATGTCTATCGTCATTAATGACTGAGATAAAGATTTCATCGCTTTGGACAAATCTCCATGGAAGACGTAGGGAAAGTATAGTATTCTACTCACGTATAATGGCTATTATTCTCTTGGATGATTCCGAAATTTTCCAATGGCTAGGTTCGAAATTTTTGCTCACTGAAGAATTTATACGCTATTATTATTATTCCCAAGAGAAAAGATGGGTATGTTTATAACAGGAATTATAGAACATAAATTTAAAAGAACAATAAAATATAATACATCAATTCATAAAATGTATACAAAAGTCGTCACATGATTAACCAAATCGATTTTCAAATCGAATACATGATGATGATATGAAAATATTCGAAACAATCAAATATTTCTTTAGTTACTCTTTTAGTTTTCCGATGATTATAATTTTTTGAAGCCTAGATAGATCAACTTTCATTGAAGGTTTTTTTGGGTATTATTTCGTTGTTAGTACAGCTCATCTTCATCATCACATTTGCCCTGAATCATAAATTCATCAACAAAATTTTGATAAAAAATATTGTCTCCTTCATTCAAATTGATCCAATAGATAACCATTCAAGATTTGTGAAATTTCAATATATTTTCATTCATTTGCGAAGTAGTGTAAATGAATCATTGTTTGTAGTTGATTTTGAAAACATCTAATAGGAAAGTTAATTGAGTATCTCGTCTAGGGAAAATATGAGGTCAGTTGTATCATTTTGTGTATCTGTAACATATTTTTTACATCAATATCAGCTTTATTGCTCCTAAGACGCCACTGGAATGATCAAATAAATTCTTATTACATCAGAATAAGTCTGTTATAAACATAATTGTTGAAATTTCAACGGAATCTCACAAAGGCTTTTTACAAATTTATGTAAATCGGTTTTGTTTTTGATTTGACCTCCAGTACAAAACTTCTTTTATTTTTCCAGGCAGCTCCCTTGACTTTTTCTTCAATATTAATTGAAAACCTTGCATAAAATGAGTAACTAGGTGATAGGTCAATCAACGCACTCCTCAAACCAATGAGTTTTAGTGAAAAATGTTTGTGGAAAACACAATACCTTGTGGTAATGATTCATAACGTGGGTAACTGAACAGGTAGAAAAAATACTTGACCAATTTCGAAAAATCAACCCGTAAGGGGGGTTATTAATATTAACCAATTAACCTTTTGTACACCGTGTGTGTGTATATATTATTTAAATCAATCTAAGTATTCACTATGTAATCTTTCTAATTGTAATTGTATATCACCAATTGCATAGTGATCTTGTAACCAGTGGGTCAGGTTCACTTTCAGTGGTTACCCCTCGAATGTTATCACACGCTGTATAACGAAAAAAAAAAGTATTCCTTTCTCTTCCCCCTGACACTTCGATGTAACTGTCTAGGCATAATTATGGACGATGTTCTGGGAGTGGCTCTAAATCAAATTATAATGAATCGTCCTTGAAATAACAAATAATAAATGATAATCATAATTCTTTCACTTCCTCCAATGTTTTCATATACTCGGGTGAGTCGACAAGGGTCTGTATCGAAAATCGGTGACATAATGTGTTTTCTAATCGGGGTTTATATTATCTAATCATCCCTTTGAGAAATATTGCTCAACACGTCTTTGGGAGGTCTGAGAATTCATTAAAAAGTGTTATTTATTGACAACAGCTGTCAGGCAATGGGTTCATAGCTGTCAAAAGCTGAACTATGCGTTCCAGTTGATTTCCACTATTCATCAGAACTTTGCTAGATCTCAACAGTGGCGTATGTGGGACTACCATTTTTGGGATCTTCTCACAAAAAGGGCATGGATGAGGATACGAGAATTTGGTCTACACTTCAGAATTCCCAAACTTGAACAATTTCAGTCCACAACAACCAATTAATGACATTTTGACATCGGTGTGTTATATCGATAACTTTTTGACGATAATAATATCCTGTGAAAAATTTTAATAGTGAACATAATATGGAACTGAACTGAAACTGAAAAAAATAACAAAGGTATGAAATCATCAAAACTTACATTTTAATAGGCAAACAATGAAAATGGCACCAGGCCCTGTCTTTTCAGGCCCTGTCAATTCTCAAGATATTCGAACGCATATATTTCGAAAACGGGTGCGTGTATATAATAAACGTGTAAAACTTCATTTTTCAGCTTTTCGTGGGATTTTCTCTCCTCGTTTCTAAAAAATGGGGTAAGTTATTGAAAATTATTTCAATATATTTGTAGTAAGAAAAGTTTTTTAATTGTGTTGAGAACAGGAGCAGATTAGAAATCTGTCTTTATTACAAATATATTGAAATAATTTTCAATAACTTCTACTTTATTTTTCAGAAACGAGGAGAGGAAATCCCACAAAAAGCTGAAAAATGAATGTACCACCTCCTCGAAGAACTTACAGATAGTGTGTAAGACTTTATTCATTAGTGCTCGATGAAATTCGAAGACGAGTCCGAAAATATACTCGGTATTAATCGAGAGTTTGGATGATACATCATTCATCATTTATTATTATTCATTAGCTTTTCTTTTCCTATTGATTTTGACAATATTTTAAAAACCCGCTGAATAAGGAAGTATTTTGCAAAAATACTCACAGTCAACTTGATAAAATATCAACTGTATAATCACTTCCGATTGTAACTCTCCACTCCGCAGCAAGGCAGACAAATTTTCACGATGAATTTTCTTAAAAAAAGCTGAAACTGAGACTCTAAAATGTCCATTATTTCATCAGCAGGTACATACATCTAGATCATAATAATGCTCTAGAAGAAAATTGTACATGATATAACAAAATACATATGAAATAGTCGAAATTATTATGAATAATAGACACGCAGCTATATAAGTACGCCACTGGACACGCATGATGGATGCTCTTCAGATATTCAAATCAACACGGCAAGAGAGTCACTTCATAAATATTTCGAGTAGCCCCGGTCTTATCTTGAGCAAAGCGAGAGCCTATGAAGGGGTAAGCAACCTTTTTATCCCATGTCAAATAAGAAATTGGTCGTGCAAGGTGGGTAAGGTGAATATCAAAACCCACCAATCTTATCTCTCGACCTGAAAGCTTCTAGAAGATTTGTTGTATATGCCTACAGGTTGTAATAAATTCTTTTCTACTCTTTCAGCATATTAAACAAGTTGGCTCGTGTGTGAATGGGCATTCTGAGAGTTCTTTTAGATTTCGATATTAGGCCAAGAGCAAAAATGACAGATAGTCGAGGAATCCGTGAAATTTGCAGAATTCATTATGACTGTATACACGTGTCCAAGTATAAATTTCAAGAAATATTGTATTGTGTTTATATCAATTTTCACAGATTTTCGGGATTTTCTCTCATTTCGAATAAAAAAATAGAAATAATAATAATTATTTAAATATATTCTTCCAAAATTTTCGAAAGAAAAGGTGTCACTGACAAATACAGAATTTAAGGTATCTGTCCTCACTAAAAATATATTGAAATAATTATCATAATTTCTATCATTATTTTCAGAAACGAGGAGAGAGAATCTGTTAAAATTGGATTGATGAAATAAATGTATCCCAGTAATCGAAGAAACAGTTTACTGTATGTACAACCCAAGTGAAGAGGAAGGAAGAGAAAGAAAGAGAAATCAATTTATCGTTGATACTTGCAGTTTACTCAAAAAATTGCGGTGTTCCTCAAGGTTTCTTTCTCGGACTAGTATTAGTTTCATCATACAATAATGATGTGTCAAGAACGGTTATATGGTCTTTTCCACTGATGACACTTCTTCTCTTTTTGCAGATAAATGTGTCATGATAACAGGCCAGATTGAAATGAGAATAACTGAATTGGTTCAGTAAAAAAAAACAGACAAAACATAGGTACATTAATGAGGAGAATACAGTATTTTTTAATTTCATTTCCCTTATAAACGAAAAGAATGATAATTATCTATTGAAAATATATGGTTACTACTAAATACTTAGTGATGCATGTAACTAAATGATTCGTTAAATTGGGAGGTACATATTGATACACTTTATAAGAAGCTTGTGTATAGAAGTATACCTAACTGGCAGATCTGTTATTTTTATAACATATTATCATTATTACTATTGATTAAAATTTGGTATTATTTTTTGGGATCATCTACCTATATAACAAGAGCTTTTATACTACAGAACAGAATATTCAGTTACATCTCAGTTACTCGTATTAATTACTAATTTATGTAAAATTTAATATTGAGAAGTTTGGGATTTCTCTCACAATTATTTCGCTCGTACAAAGAATGTTACAATATATTTCAACATTTTATAAGAGAAAAAACCTTTGTATAGGTATGGGGATTTTGTTTCATAACAAAGTACCACTATATTTTAAATATTTTCCTTTGGATAATTTCGAATGTTCTGTAATAATTGTTTATCGATAACTATTTTTTATTCTGTGAAAGAGTACTTTCGACTTCAATTTTGTTCGATTATTCTTACTTTTCATTTATCGATTTTGACGTGACATGTCCATTATCTTGTTGTTATCGATATTATGGACAATAAAATTATTATTATTATTATTATTATTATTATTAATAACTAACTCAACTATTATTAACTAACTATTAACTCAACTACTATTGTGTACCGTAGTGAATAATGGTCAGATAATAAGAGAAATGTAAAAGTAGACAATTCTGGTTTTTAAAATAGCGGCACACGTCATGAAACGCATTGGCCTTCATTTTTCTCTCATCGGTCGACTTTGATCTAATAAGTACGGCACAAAGCACTAACAATTACGTGAATGAGTTTAGCTGAAGGTATTTTTTTTATTTTCATCTTTCAAGTAAAAGTTGTCCATCAAGTAATTTCGGTCTGTATTTTCGAATTTTTTTGCATACTTTTCACGATGACCTCTGGAACGAACAACTTGTTAATTAACTTCATGCAAATCATATGACCTGTGTCTATTTTTTTCATACTTTTAATTACATCTGCCGCTGTTGAGGTTTTTAGAGAACAACGAATTGCTCGCCTGATGTTTTTCCCATTATTTGATTATTGGTATTATTCAACAGGTTTCAAAGCGATTCAAGAATGGTGGATTGGCAATTTATCCTTGGCTATCCATACATATACAGGGTAATTCAAATTGGTTTTCTTCGATTTCCGAAAAAAAAATTATCATTTCGTTTCCACTTTTCCTAGTATTGCAGGACGGAACTCAAAACATATTCACGCAACTTTGAACTCTGTCGTATTTCCTGCCAATGGTGGGGATCGAATTTGAATTACCCTCTGTAATGTACTGATAGAAATACGAAAATTGGAAATTCTCTATAAAAAAAAATAATGGAGTTTGTCAAATGAGGGTCAACATTTTCAACTATGTAATATTGAACTAAATTGAATAGTACTATACATCCAAGGTACACCCAAGAAAAGGTACAAGTTATTGTTACAAGCACGAAGCTTTGTAATTTGATTACATAAATCCTTATTGTTAAACCCAATGCGAATTCGTCTCACAGTACACACGATATCTCAGTAAAATTGCCATTGATTCCCAGTAATAAATAAAGCTTGTGAAATGGGTTTCCTCCGTTCATATTGTAGAGCTTTGTGAAGCGTACGTGATTTTGATCAGTTCATGCTTATTTCGTACCCATTCTGAAGCATTTTACACGGAACAAAATACTTCCATCCGGCGAGGAAGTCTAATCTGTGAAGTAACCAACCACCCATGGAGAAAGACAAATTGGTTTCATCAGTAGCGTACCTACACGCAAAGAAATGAAGTTGGAAAAATCAACCATTTGTTGTGGTTTCGAATTCGTGGTAGTAAATACCGAAGTTGTGATCGAATCAACCTCTGAAAATGTTGTTAGGTGTCTGCATGTTATTTGTATCTACTATGATAAAATGATTCATCAAGAAATTATTTCGTGGTGTTATTTACCACGACGCCAAGAGGTTTCAAACATTCGAGGATGGTTCTTGGTACTGAGAGTATATTCATAACAAATCAACTAATTTTCATCACATTGAATGTTAAATGCTACCCAAGTTATGTGTATAAGCCACTGATCGTGTTGTGGTTATCAGTTATAGAGGATTATTACTATCCGGAATGACAAACGACACGAAATATTGTTGAATTCGAATAAAATTAGGAGTGTCTTATTGACCAAAACTTTCGAAGTTATTCTAATATGAAACAATTCAACAAAAATCGCTCATTATAAGATTAGCACCACTTTGATAGAAACTACTTTGAACAATGGAATAAAATCAACTATAATGGAAGGTCGGATGTACTTAGATGAGTACTATTTCTTTCGATTCTAGTCCGAACACGTGATTCAAAAGTACACCTCGACAATAGATTTCATACCTCATTTATCATGCGAACTGAAGCCAATCGATAAACTCGCAGTATCCTAAGTACATAGTTCATTTAAACACAGTGAAAGTGATTATTTTTCTTGAAATGAGCAGAGACCACGAGTGAATACCGATTTATACATCTCATATACGTGAGTAATAGTTTTATTCTCCATAAATTCACGCTGATATAATCATTCTTTGTAGATAAGGAAGGGACGAGAATATGAAATGTTATATATGTCTAAACGAATTTATTTCATTGAAAGCTATAATTGCTCATTTCGAGGTAGCTTATAGACTGCATAATTCCTCCATGTATAGATGTGATGAAGATTTTTGCTTGAGAAAATTTGGATGTCTCAAGTCATTCAAAAAACACGCAGTTACACATTTCATGAATTGTCATCGAGAAGCAAATCAAGAAATACCAGAAAATCATCGTCTTCTCGAAGCTACAAAAAATTTTGAGGAGTCACCTTCTCCAGATGACGGATCAGATGTATTTGAGGAAAAAGTTGAGAATGAGAGTCCTTCAAGCATCTTTGAAGATTTAAGGAATTTATATAAGAATTCTGCGAACCAGTATATGGCAGATCTATATTCACTGAATATGCCAAGAAGTTATGTTCAGACAATTTTAGAAAAAACTAATTATTTATTTGGTCATCGATTTATAACAGAAATGAGAAACATCATAATTGAGGAATTTGAAAAACTCAAGGTAGAGGCTCCGTTCAAGCAAGAATTAGAAAATAACTTCGATCTTCTTCAGAATCCTTTCGGTCACATTCTAACTGAATACAAAAGATTGGTATTTCTAAAGCAGTATGGATATTTCATCGAGCCTACTCAAACAACCATTGGACATGAATTGCAAATTACAAATCGTTCAACTAACATGTCGATAAATTACGAAAAATCAAAAATACAATGCGTCGACCTAGGAAGCATTTTGAAAAATGTTTTTGAAACGCCAGGCTTAATTGAAAAGATATTAGATTTCACTTATTCTTTAGTGACATCCACTGATGTAGTTCTTTCCAACTTCATTCAAGGAGAACTATGGAGAAGAAAAGTTTCGCACAATAAGAATACCTTATTTCCTCTATTTCTATATAGTGATGACTTCCAACCAGGAAATCCATTAGGTTCTCATCCAGATAGTCGAAAGTTGACAGCTGTATATGTATCACTACCATTTTTACCCCCCGAGATCGCATTGAATGTCGAAAATATTTTTTTATTCGGACTCTACAATTCCAACCTCAAAGATAAGTTTTCAAAAAAACAAATATTGAAACCGTTGATCCAGCAGTTGAAGGATTCAGAATGCAATGGCGTGGAAGTTAAAACGACTAGTGGTGATTATAAAACTCTTTATTTTGCCCTAGGTTTGATAATCGGTGATAATTCGGGACTTAACAGTATCCTGGGACTTGTGGAAAGTTTCTCAGCTAACTTTTATTGTAGACTATGTAAAAGCTCTAAAGATGATAATATGTCTAAATGGTATGCTACCGAAGACACTTACAGAAATAAACAAAACTATGAAGCTGATCTCAAGAGAAACGATAAATCTCAAACGGGTATAAAAGAAGAATGCGTGTGGCATAGTTTTGAATATTTTCATCTTACCCAAAATTTCTATGTGGATATAATGCATGACATTTTCGAAGGAGTCTGCATTTTTGATTTATCCCTGATTTTGAATCAATTAATTCATACCGACAATCTATTCGAATTGAAAATTCTCAATCATAGACTTCAAACTTTCGATTTTGGATACATTGATAACAAAAATAGACCACCGAATCTGAAGGCAGATGATTTAAAAAAAATAAAATTCACATGTCTGCCACAGAAATGAAGATCTTCTGTAAATATTTGGGTTTGCTCATTGCTGATCTGATTCCTGAGGGTAATCCCCATTGGAATCTTTATATAATTCTATCGAGGATCATCGATTTAATCACATCCAGATCTCTTCAGACTCGATCGTATTTATTATTAGATGAACTTGTTCGAGAACACCATAGTCTATATCAGGACTTATTCAAACATACACTTAAACCAAAACACCATAATATGTTGCATTATGGAAAAGTGTTCAGAATGTCTGGGCCATTAATACAACTCTCTTGTATGCACCAGTATCTGAAGAAAATAGCTAACACCTGCTGTTCAAGAAGAAATTTACCTTACACATTATCTTTGAAACACCAACTCGAGCTTGATTACAGCTTCATAACTGGTAAAAAATTCGAGAATAATTTCAAATATGGTAAGGTAGATTTCAATTTGGATCTTGAACATCTAGATATTACTCGAGATCAATTCGAAGAATCGTTTGCTGTTTCTTGGGTTGAATACAAGGGAATTATTTATAGACCTAACACAGTACTAATGTACGAATATGATGATGATGATGAACCAAAATTTTGTTTGGTGAAGAAAATATTGTTATCGAACAAAGAATTATTTTACTCTTGTGAACTAATTGAAACAATTTATTTCGACGAACACTTTTCTGCATTCAGAGTAGAAGTGCAAGATCCATTGAATCATATTTTGCTGAAACACTCCGACTTTGTGAGTGATTTTCCATGTACTCTGATCCAGCAATCAAATGGGAACTATTATATTGTAGTGCGAAATCCTGTATGAATGCATTTTATGTATTGAGTAGGAATCGTCACATCAAATGAACCTCATTCTTCTCTATACCTGAAAGGTGTCAAATAGTCTCAATCATCTCAAATGTCCAATAAAGTGATATAGAAACTCATTTTGATGTTTTTCATTATTGAATATTGATAACTGGTTGTTCACCTCTATGCTTTCTCAAATTATTCCGATTAGAATTGAATTTCGCCAACTAAGGAGAATTGCGTGAGAACCAGTAGGTATGATTTCAAGTCATACCACTGACCATAATAATTCATTCAAGTGTTCTGACAAATGGTCTTCCCTCATGTTCAAATTATCATCACCAAGTGATCATACGCCTCTTATTCAGACATCCATTAATCACACTATCAAAAGTTATACCGAATTCTTTAACCCATTTGACCCATTTCCGGTGAATATCTTGATGACGAGACACTATCCCTCTACTCGCCCCCTACGGATTCAGGCGGGTCAGTTGCCATTTCGTTCTCCCTAAGTGAAGACTGTGCGTGCGTGTTTTATATACATTGTGCAATTTCTTATGGAAAATGAACGACAGTAGCTTGAAAGACACTTTTGACTTGTATGGGTTGACTCATTTGACTGATACTTTCCATGGTAAGTACCTATATCTCATTTTTGTATTTGTATGGAAAATAAGAGAATTCAGATATAGCATTCAGTGTATGATGCACTTGATGATGCATGATTTTCACATATAACGCGCGGAAGTTGTTCAAAACTACCACGACAAAATTGGTATTTACGACGCCGCTTCTTGGTACAATCGAAACATCTGCTGGCATACCTAGATACCTATTTGAATGGACTCTATATTACGATGAGTATGTTAGTAGATATCCCCACTCACATCGCTTTTCACCTTCATTGGTTCTATTTATATTCATCTGAATGGGAAAAATGACATACTTCTCGGAATTCTATAGTGTTACAATAACATTATTTGGAGATTTGTTCAGCTTAACTTGTACCTATTATTCTTTCAGAAAACGATGTTTTTGATATCAATGATATATCAGATGGTCTGATCAGGAAGATAGTAGAAAATCCGAAGGATAGGGAAATCATACAAAACTTATTTGAGATCAGTCTACAGAGAAATCAGCCAACTGAAACTGTTTCTGAAATTAGAAACATCTTGACCGGTATGTTTGTATCAATTTCCTACGCCGACTTCATATCTCGAATAATTTCATTGCAGATGTCACAAATACAACAATTCGTCCGGATCCAAATTCTAATATGGTCTTGTTATCTGAGGCAGGTCCTCGGAATACGCCAACACGAAGTAAGTATGGGATGTTCGATCTAAATGTCTGTCAGTTTGATAAGGGAATTATGAAATGAAATTCGAATGGTATTGCATGGTATCTTGATTCTTCATAAATTGAATGAGATATTGTTTCAATAATTGAAGATAACATTTACTCTCTTTCTCCAAGTACTGTTCATGATGAATAATAATATTCTTCATACAGTGCTTTCACAATGGAGAAAAACGTCGATTTTGTTTTCTAGTGACATTTTTTGATATCCGTATTATAGGCATACCTATACATGATTATACTTATTATAATATGGGGATTCGCAACCAACTCGGTATCGTTGAATTCCTTATGATGATACCTACGTTATTCTCAAATTAAATACAGATTTCCATTGAAATGAAGCTGTCAACTTCAATTTCACCCGAACAAGTATAGGTGTCATTCTGTATATTCACAATATAGTTGATGAGATTCATTATCAAAAAACAAAATCGACGCCTCTGTCATTCGATAGAGATCGTCATGAAATTATTGAAAAAAGTGGACAATCACCAATTAATGCATTACTTATATGATGGAGCAATGTTGTTTCAGGGAGAGGGGTTAGAAATTTGAGACAAAGACTCTCAGAAACTGTTCTAGGAAAACTTATTTTGCATTCAGTTGAACATGTAGATGTAAATCAGCGACAACTCGCGAAATTTCTCATTGAAGAAAAATTATCTTCGGATGTCAACAGGAGGTGAGTGATTTCGTAATGTAACCATCACTTGTATGAGTGAAATCATATTTCAGGCTCAGCAGAGAGATTTTTGAAGACATGGTGGACGAAATAATGGAATTGGTTCCAACTGAAATAAGAGAAATATATTACATACCATCTAAGATAGTTGACAAACGAAAAATTTCTTGCAAAGGAATTCTATATGATAATTATTGCAACAAAAGGAAAAAAATTCATCAAACTTGGTTTGATTCGAAAAGGGCAGAAAATCATACAGGAGAAAGTTTCCGAAGGTATGGAATGCATGGTCTCACCTCAATGTTGAAGGTATGGTAATCAATTATCACTTTTCTGTAGAAAAAAAATTACCCGAAGAAATGCTCGATGATATAGAATGGCTGAAGAATTCATTCGAGCCATGGACAATGGGGTTACAGAAATGGAAACAAACTCATCAAGGCAGATTTGAGTATTTTTCGGGAAGTAGTATTCAAGAGATGATTGACACATTTGTTCCCTTCAAAAATAAATTGGGCTGGAATCTGGTGAGTCTTCTTATACAGTACCATTCAAATTATGTGTTTCTCAATGATATTCGATATCATCTAGGAACAGGAAGGTACTGAGAGCAAGTTTTCACTTTGCTTTTAGAAATTTCATCATTCGATATCTTGGGTCAGAATCAACCTTGAGTATCTGAAAACAAACCTGTTTTCAGTCAGTATCATTATACAAGATGAATGTATTTTCAGTAACACGCTTCATCTAAAGGTTTTATGCATGTTAAAAAGAATGATTACGACATGAGTCGCGAACCACGTAATATTTTCTGAAACCACCAATAGGTATTTCGTGATACTGTCGGTGTCACATTTTGCACTATTTGTCTCATAAACAGGCTGTACCTCTAGGTCAGTGGACATGCTGTATTTTGTCCAGTTTCCCGTTGTGATAATGGCTAGCATAATTATGCTGGTCAAAATACGAAATAATATAAAATAAACAAAATTTCAATTCAATGGCTTCGTGGAAAATGCGAACCTATGGACAAGTATGGTGTCACAATGAAGAATGAAATTTTTGATTGTGAATATTGGATGCAGAAATTGAATGAATCAAACGACAGTTTTCATCATTAGAAGAATAGGGGAAAACATTTCTGAATATTGTTCTGAAAATTACATGCGTAATCGAATTATATTTCAATTTTCAGATCGAAATTGATTTCCAAAAGATTTACCCCAATGAATCGGACAACCTTTTCCTCAACTGGCCCTTGAAGAGAAATATTATTTCGAAAAAGTTGCTGAAAAATAACAACAAAGAAGTTAAAAATCTCCTGTCTGAGTTTACTGAAGAGGAAATCCAACGGAGCGATATTTTTACTCTTCATATGATCCCACTATTCCTGAACCTCAAAAAAATAAGAGGCTCTTCGTGGCGTCCTTCGAAGTTGGAAGTACAGGAAGCTTTCATCATCCATGTGAAGGTGAGGAATCATACTGTCTGTGAGTCAGACGAGGAGTTATATAGAGTATTCATTCTCCTAGATTTTTCGTGATTTTCTCTCCTCGTTTCTCAAATTGAACATAGAAGTTATAATAATTATTTTCATATAATTGTAGTGAAGGCAGTTTTATGAACTGTTCCGAAATGTCACTGTGTTGTGAAATTCAACTTTCAGGCACCTGAAAGACATCATGAATACATTTTTTTTTCTGAGGAAATGGGTTATGAGCAATTGACCCCATACTGATAACTTACAGGTATACTTTCAATGTTGCGTGTTCATAATTATTTCAGTAACCCGAAATCAAATCCAAAATAGAACAAATATATCCCTACGAATTCGTAAATTTTCGAATATTCAAGGTAGGTATATATCCAGAAGAAAAAATGAATCAGTCAATCAAATGTGCTTCAGTTCGAATGTTCAGTAACAGAAATAAAGAGGGTATTGAAATTTCAAATACTGGTCTTTATTAATCTATTTCTCGAAAAGTTATCAGCAATGATTTTGATGAACGTAATTTTTTTGTAATTGAAAATTCCAGAGTGTAGCTGACATCGAACCGACTCTAACATACAGAAGAAATAAATACCAGGTCTTAAAGATGACAATGCAACCTGTACCAATATTCGTTGGTGAGAAGATCACAGACATAAAGAAAGCTTTTGTGAGCATTAACAATATTTTGTGGGAAGTTGAGTCGCCACTCAAGGCATTTGATATATGCTTCAAGTCATATCAAACTTTCGATGCGAAATATCCACCAGAAGCAGAAATGGCTTGGCTATTCATTCAACAAAGTATATATGGTATACATACTTCCCATGATAATGACTTCACAACTTTGAAAATATTTCAGTGCGATATATAAAGGGTTATATATGAAAGAAATGTTCATCATCCCTCCTATTCATGTTTTGAAGAATTGGTTTTTGTTACTGAGTCGTGTGATACTTTTTATATTTGAGAGAATACCTATTTGTTTTTTTTACTCGATATACCTTTTAAGTATTTCAGCACCTGGTATTGTGGACAAAGTATTTAGATTTTATATTTGTGATCTCAATGTGTGATATACATACACCTACTCATATATAGTTACTATATTGTACAGAATGTTCGCCATATCTACCCATCCTCATAGTAGAGTGTAATATTATAAAGTATCAAAAATTTTATATGAAGTTTCCTGATCTACAAGAATAGTTCGAAATTATCACCTACAGCTAGGATGCAAGAATCCAATTTCCTACCAAATCGAAATTTGTACTGAACTGGGCGTTTGTTGAGTGATTCTCTTCGTTTCGAAGATTTACAATATTTTTCAAAGATATTTCCAAACACATCAGATATGGAATAGGGAACATTCAGTATTTATTTTTTATTTTTATAGTATTTATTTTTTATGTTTTATTCAAGAAAGTGTACCTGATGGATCGTTTTCATATATTTGTTTCTTCAATAAATGATTATTTATGATAAAACTCATTTTCTTTCATCTCCTCGATGATTTCAAAAATCGATCAATGAAAGCCGTAAAATCCATAGTAACAATGATAATTACTTTTTTCATCATTGTTATTGCAATTCTGAATGATCAGTTATGAACTATCACTGATACGGATAGTTATAAAATCAATGTTGAAAAATACTATACCACTTTTGAGTAATTCATCTTAGAAAAACTATCAAGAATCAATAGTTCATATAAACACTCGTTGAATGAAATTAATCAGTCAATATCGGTTGATGGCACGAGCGACAATGTTCATGAATACCCCCAAATGAGGTGTGAATCTGGTTGATACATATCTCCTTCCTGACTCTATCAGATCTTGACAATATAGAACGATTATCATAGTGCCATGCGTCGTGGTGAATTTTACCATCAATTATATCATGGTTTCACTGGACTGCCATTATCAGATCGCCATGAGTCGTGGTAAATTCTACCACCGGTAATATTGTGATTTTACTGTACTGAATGTCTGAAGACACTGCTACTAGCGGTACTATTTACCTACCGGTTTGGTTCGAAGGGCTTTGTTTCAATCGCCAATAATTCCTAGTGGAATTAATCACGACGGAAAGTCAGGCGCTATACGCACCATTCTGTGCGGTTGATTTCGCCATAATCTCAGTGAAGAGTACCGGCTTTTTCTTTGCGTGTAGAGGAAAATTTTTTGACCAATCGTAAATTGCTTATGCCTTCATAGCCCAGCACCAAACTCAGCATCAGAATTCCAAACATACTGAATAATTTATTCCAAAACCCATCCCAACTTCATAGAAGTGTTAGTTTTGTTGCATAGTTGAATGTGGTGGTGTTGCAGCTTTAACTCGAAGTTTTTCTTTCTGATAACACGAAAGGAAATCCCATGATGTTCGAGGAACATCGTGGTGGAATGTTAGGAGAGAAGGAAGGTATTGGAATTTTTTTGGAAGTTCACTAGTCAGAGAAACTTTTCCGTGTATTACCAGCCTGAACTCGTCTGATTTATCAAGTCACTCGAGGTAGCATGATAGACGAGATTTCCATTGAGCTCCGACAGAGAAAATATCAATGATTTCGTGAGTTGAGTATATAGAGTATAGAATAGCTGCCTCTTGGGTAGAGTCTAAGAGCTTCAGCATTATGTTTGTGGGCTGAACTCCAGAAATGTGAACAGTACTTCAGAGGACAGGTCGAATTTGCGCTTTGTAGATCATGAGCAGTTGCTGGGGTATAAATAGTTTTTGTGAAGCAGTTCTCATTGAGACCGAACATGGATATTGAGGACTTCATAGGAACAGAGCTACTTGACATCCTCATATTGGAGATTGTGTGGTCCGTTTTTGTAGCATCGACCTGTCTCCCTCTTGTGCTTCTGACCTCATTGGATGATACAGGAACTCTAGAGGCAAAGGTGGAATGAAGTGTACTATCATCCGCAAAGCTATGGACCATATCATTAAGACCCTGAGAGAATGAAGATGCTACCAAAGAAGATGAAAAATTGTTATACCATTATATTTTGAAAATAATTATGATATAATTTCTATTGTAGACATCAGCAATCAATCTTATTTACCCATCTCGACAAGCCAATAGTGATTAAACCTAATAATTATTTTATAATAAAGAACTAACTATGACATTGATTTTTATCATGGATAACATTATATATCATCTCACGAGAACCCAAATAGTCTCATTTCGATAGACGAAACATTTTACAAAAACGCATCACATGTTACAGGATGTTATAGAAAAAACTGTTGGGGGTACTCCACTGGCCTAGAAAATGTATCACGATTGACGAGGAACCAATTTGTTATTTCAGCATGCCGTTTGCGTTCAAAGAAAAAACTCGCACATGTTTGAACTTTTCGGATAGAGTTACCCACACTGGAATTTTTCTCATTATTAGCACCGGGTTTCGACACGTTAGATGGCAGGCATCGGAAATGCCTAGTCGATATCGTTTGTTTTTGTTCGTTTCCTTTTGCGATGCGGCAGTACTAAATAGTAGAACACACCACATGTGACAAGTCTGAAATGTGACAAGTATGGAATGGATTTCCTGATGTTGAGTGACATAATAAATTTGTGTTTATTATTGACATACGGTACAAGGAAATAAAAATAAATTCGCAGAAAGAAGCAAGTCTTACCAAAATTTGAATTAATCTTTTTCGATGACTTGAGACCTCGCATTATAAGTAACATATTAGGCAATCATATATTTACCATTAGGTATATATATTGATGAAAATGATTTTTCTAAAAACCTTTTTCATTATTTTCTTTTTCGTTACTATCAGAAAAACTGAAAATATTTTCTCATGACAACTTTTGAAATAATTCAACGTGGTGATGTCGATATCTCTCTCCGACTTTTCGTATTCCTGAAAGCATCATCTGGGCGGTACCTCCAGTAAAAAAATATCGAATAACATTTTCTTGGGTAGTGATAATTGTTAATTTCGTCAGGAAAAGGATTTTATAATTTAAATTCGATCACCACATTTTACGAAGATGTTTCCATCATTCGTCTATTTTTTCCTATTTCTTATCGATGTGATATCTTCTCTTATCGTATCTCGTATCTCAATCGTTTTTGACTATGGTATCTCATATCTGATATCACCAAAGATAATGTTCTCGGATATCTTTGAACCATGCATAATATACGAAAAAATGCAAAGTATCAGCTACATTTGGGTGATCCAAGATTATACCATTGCCTGTTTCTAGTTCATTCAAAGCAATATGAGAACAGTTCGATCTCAATATTGAGTCTACAGGATATTATTGGTTATTAGAAATAATGACTTCTACCGTAGTTTTCTATTACTTTATCTTACTGTAGTGTTTTTTATCTAGCTATGGCTCGTCATCACTTTATATTAAAAAAATATATAGATATAAAAAGGACGCTCTCATATATTACTCTGTAATCATTAGTATATCAAATGATTACTTCTGGTTCATCTATTAATTTTTGTCTAATATATTATACACAGCTGCAGTGTGTTCATTCAACAGGTCCATTATTATGTTTCTTTTTGAGGTATGAAATGATATTTTTTTTCAGGAGCTGAAGTGTTCTTTATAAATAGGCCGAATCAACATGGAATCCCCAGAAAATGTTCGAGAATAGATGCAGTGAAGGAAAAATGTGAAAAAAATTGAGTAAATATTTGTATGAGTCGGTTTTTCATGCGTGGAAAAAAAGTTAATCAATTCCGATGACATGCTGAGTTGTTAAGATTGGCCTGATAATTTTGTCGATTGATAAATATATCCATATTACGTTTATGTTTGGAATCATGAAAAGTCATCACACATACACACACATACACCGACCAGGCGGTTAGTATTATTAGTTTATATTATAGGTATTAATTACAGAGACGATATACGTTGACTGTTACTGTTGACATACTGTATGTCCATTCAATTTGGGCGTGTTGTCACTAAAATAAGTTGGAGTTATTCGACTCCTCCAATATTTCCAACACGATTGAATCGCAGTTGAATACATTGTTCATTGAATTGTATAGCTATAATCAGTGTTCACGGAATTGAATATCACGGTACAATGGCACTCCATAATGATATTAGTATGGAGTTTGGTGGGAAAACGAACATTGGTGGTGATAATAATTATTCCCTGATGCATAAACGTTTAGATATTGTGACTTCCTTATCTAGAGTGGAATTAATTGGATGCCTTTAATGCTATCTGATCTGATATCATTTAGAGCAGGTATACAACGCCTACATCAAAATTATATCGATAGCCCAGTTAATGGCTATTGCCACTGACATTTCCTCTATAAACCGACAACTAATGACCAATTTTGGGTTGTGGTTTTAGTTCAGAGAGGAATAAGATATCTATTTTTTCATCGAGGAGAATATTTTCTGATCTTCAGTATTTATACCACGAGATGGTATTGATATTAGATACATAATTACTGTTGATGTCCGTAGGATGGATCCATCTGACAAAACTCGAGGCATCAAGTCATCAAGTATTAGGCAGCGTGATCGAAAAGCATAAGCAAACAATAGTCGCCACATTTTTGTTTGTCAAAATTATGGTAACAACAACTTCAGCAGCCTTTTGATCACAGTTGCATGTAACCATAACATTCCTAACGCCAACTATTTTATGATGGATTTGTAATTGCAACACCATGTGTTTTGAAATGACAGCCGAAATGAAATCATAGCAAAATACACAATTTACAATTTTCTTAATGAAAATATTCTTTCCTCGATGAGACCATGCGTATTATGCTGATCAATATCACAAACCAAAAACTGTCGCTTATAGCTAAAGCTTGGTCTATGAAGTTCCGTTTGTTTTAGCTAGATCATCATGCCATATGATGATAAAAACCAATTCTTGGGCGATTCTTTAACTCAAAGTGCAAAATATTTGCAGAGTGCAAATGCATTTTTTCGATTTGGTCGCCATGATCTTGATTGATCGATGATATAAAGCCTTGTGGCAGTTTGTCAATGAAATGACTTTCTCGTGTTAAATGAGATAGTTTGGTGCCTTCTTTGTTATTGATTTTTGCTTACGATTATGTACTGTATCATACCTATATTTTACTGACCCTTGTACTTGTATTGCCTCTTGGTAAAGAAAGGATTCAAAATACTTCATATGTTTGAATTATTTTGTATAAATGAATGTGAGAAAGCACAATGAATTTTGTCGACATTTGTGATCATAATCGCAGAAAACATTCAACAAACTCAAAATATAATATGTAATCAGTCCATCAAAATGATATTACAGGCCGAAATACTTGGATATTCACATTCCAACTTGGAAGACCGAAAAGTGGTGTTCTGTATGTTTTGTAGGTGTAAATTCTAGAGAGTAGGCAAATCCTCTTTGAAATATTCAAGGATGCATCTGCAGTTGCAATCAAATAGGATATATGTAGCTGAAACATTCTGGCACTGAGCCATTTGTTGAACTTTCTCTACCAGCTGTTCAGTTCGACGTGTCATAATTTAGGATGTATGGTGGTAATTGGTGTAACACGCCATCTAATAGATAGGGCTGTTAGTTAGCTCTTCGAGTGTCAGGTTTTTTATTGACTAGTTAAATTATTCGAAATTGGATGCATTGACAGGTGCGTATGCAATATAACCTGCACAGCAATGGCATGATATTCACTTACTGAGCATCGTTAATAAATTCAATGGTTCCATTGATTAATGATGATATTTGGAGAAAAGAAGAAAGAGCGATGAACCGGGCTTCATGAATAACATCCTTCACCTATTGGCAGAATGATGAAAAAACGTTTTATCAAATTATTTAAATATCTGATATGTGAAATGTGAACAGGAGAGGAAAGAATACTACTTATCGAAGAAAATATGAAACATGTGATATTTTAAAGAATCATCAAACTTATGATTGACATCACTGTAAAGAACTGAAATCAAGCTGAATTCTTTGATCTAACAACAGTACAAGAAAATTAACAGCGCTCTAATTGGGTACTTTTTAAATCACCTATTATTTCAAAACCGCGCCAAAGGTACTATCATATGTAGCATATTTTTAATGCATGCTCAGATAATGTGATGAATGAAGGAGTTCACATTTCATTATTATTTGTGGGGACCGGGCATTATTAATAATATATTAATCAATCGAAAGGAAAACAGGAAATATAAAAGGGACTCTACGCATAGATAAGTTTTGCACAACTTACGGAACTATAAAAAACATTCCAAAGTAGTAAAATATGTCCAATTATTTCCAGTTGTATGGTTCATCTATGTTTTCAGAAACCTCAACAACGGTTATCTATGATTGATATACCTTGAAGATAATATACCGGCAATACAAAGTGAAACAACATTATATACATTTACTCTACAGCGTAACTTGATGACCTTCCTTCTGACGAAATCATCAGAAGTTCAGCTTCGAAAATAATTTCCGAACGGAACTCAGTAACAAGAAAGAACATAGAATATACAATCAATTCAAGCGTTGCGAAAAAAAACACCATGATTTGTATACGGACGAGTCCAAAACTCCCGAGGGAACTAGAGCAAGGAGTCTTTGGGCCTCGCACCGAATACGAACCCATGGGCTGGTTCCCAGCATTTTTCAAGCGGAAATACACCCTAAAAAAAGGTGTGTTCAGTTCGATCTCGACAGGAGATTCCGAAACGAGGAAATCGTCATCCTAACCAATAGCCAAGCAGCCATCAAAGCGTTGAACACTTCTAACATCAACTTAGTGATCAGAGTAACAGGGTGAATAAACCTCGGATTAAACCAACATCAAAGTGATCTTCCTCTGGGTGCCAGAGTATACTCGAGTGAAGGGAAATGAACAAGCAGACACTCTGGCACGAAAAGAAGCATCAATGCCGCTGATCCGGCCAGAACAGATCTGCGGTCTTGAAAACTCCTGATTTCAAGAACTCAACAAAGCGGAAGGAGCAATGAGAGTAACACTATGGCAAAGCCTTCCAGGACTACAGCTGGCTGAACATCTCCTCAGCAATTTCAACCGAGCAAGACCATAGACACTGATAAACCTCAGCAAAAGAAGTCTCAGAGCAATAACGGGATTTCTAAAGGGGCACTGAAGACTCAAGGAACATTTCAGAAGGCTGAGTTCAGAGGAAGACGGCACCGGCTGGAATCAGCTTGAAATGGAACACAACAGATCTTATCCAACCACCAATAACCAATACTCTACAAGGAGTCTGAAAGATGTTATCGAGAGTTGTTATGCAATCAGGTATTCGTTACACCTGCACAGGCCAATAATTATAATTAGTTATGAAAACCACGTACTTTGATGTTCCCTTTGGAATTTATTACTCTATCCGATACTTACTGCCAGGAATCGATTTTCTGGAATAACAAGTTTGTGTTGTTTACACTACCACCATGATATTTTCTGTGTGTGGTTTCATATTCATTCAACGATATATCAATGTTTAGCAGGTTCTCTGCTAGAAGCGAGGCTGGAAGTTATATCTTCGACTTCTTTATTTATGCAGGATGCCAAAATATTCAATAATATCTTCACCATAAAATACCACCATCTGTAATGTCCCCGGAGCCTTTGAAATGTAATTCCTCTAACAAAACAAATCTTTGCAGACGACTCGCGTGCTATATATCAATTTCGAAATTATTTTAATGAGGAAAACATTACTTTGTCGGCTCAAAGAACAGCGACGAAGATTTATGAAGTAGACAAACTTTATTATTTATTCTCAAAGGCGTTAGTTTGAGTTGGTTTGATTTATGGCTACATCAGCAGAAAAGATTTGGGGCATAGACCCAGAGCAGTGGCTGTATAAAAAGTGAACCAAAACATACCGACGAACTCTAGGAGATAATAGTTGACATCAAATCATTTTTTGAACATATGTACATACATGTACATTAAAGTAAAAATATATATGTATATAGGCTGTCCATATATATCGACAAATGATGTCTGGAGATGGTTTTGGTTTTTCTGGATATCTTGTAACAAAACAATCACATATTCTTGTGAAAACCTCATCGTATTCGCCAAAAATCACTAATAAATTAACGAAATCGTGATTATCATACCCAACACAAACTATCTTGCATTTTTGCAGATATCACATGAAACTGATTGAATCATTTGACGAAATTGATCAATCGGATGATGATCAAGAATATAACACAAATTGACGAAAAAAACATCGAAATCGATGCTGTTAGAAAAATTATTCAACGAAGATTTTTTTAAATACTGTCTGTAAGTTCTTCGAGGAGGTGGTACATTCATTTTCCAGCTTTTCGTGGGATTTTCTCTCCTCGTTTCTAAAAAATAGAGTAGAAGTTATTAAAAATTATTACAATATATTTGTAGTGAGGACCGATTTTGTGATCTGCCCCAAAATGTAACTGCGCTTGAAATTAAACCTTTAGATACATAAAAGAGAAATTCTCTATTGATCAGTGACACCTTGTTTTTGAAAAATTTTGAAATACAAATATATTTAATAAGAATAAAACCTCTACTTATCTTGGTGGACGTTTCGGGAACGAATCTGCTCCCGTTCTCAACACAATTAAAATATTTTTCTCTTCGTAAAATTTTTCAATTTGTTGAAAAGTGACAATTTGGTAGACGGAGGAATTCTGGTTACAAGGTGTTTTCATTAATTGATACCGAATTTTCCATTTTCATATTCAATTTTCGGAAGTGGATGCCAAGTTCTATCTATATGAACTGAACAAGAAGCAATAGTATTGTCTCCGTTCAGGAGAATGCAAGCAGACTCTTCGATTTTCCGTTTTTGGTTGTTGTCTTCTTTTCCTATGATCTTAATATTACCCCAATGTTATGTTCAGCTAATTTTGATTTGTCAGTATATCTTTTCTTTATATTGTTCTTATGCTCTTTCATCCTTACTGATAGAGGCCTGCTGGTTTCGCCGGTATAATATTTTCCACAAACACATGGTATACTGTAAATACAATTTTTTGATGATTGTTCTTCATTTTTCGGTTTTGTATGAGTCAAAATCGATCTCATTGTATTTTCTGTCTTGAACACTGTTTTCACTCGAAACTTGTCACCAGTGTTGGTTGTCTTTGTGTTTGTTGTATATTCTGTCTATTCTCAATATGGTGTATTGTTTTATCAATGAAATGTTTCGGATAAGTGTTGAGTTGTAGAACATCTCTTATATGTTTCGGTATTGAAAATTTGGTGGTTCGATGATATGGATTTGGCTCTATCATGAAGTGATTTGATTATTCCTTTCTTTATACTTGTATGATGATTTGATTGAAAATTGAGGTATCTGTCGGTGTGTGTATTTTTACGATATACACTTGTTATCAAAATGTTATCTGATTTTTCAATGAGGACATCTAAAAATGGTAACTGATTATTTATTGCGAAGAGAAAAATATTTTGATTGTGTTGAGAACGGGAGCAGATTCGTTCCCGAAACGGCCACCAAGATAAGTAGAGGTTTTATTCTCATTAAATATATTTGTATTTCCAAATTTTTCAAAAGCAAGGTGTCACTGACCAATAGAGAATTTCTCTTTTATGTATCTAAAGGTTTAATTTCAAGCGCAGTGACATTTTGGGGCAGATCACAAAACCTGTCCTTACTACAAATGTATTGAAATAATTTTCAATAACTTCTACTCTATTTTTTAGAAACGAGGAGAGAAAATCCCACGAAAAGCTGGAAAATGAAAAAAGATTTTTTTAGCCTCGAGAAGTACAGTAAAGTAAATCTTATGAATTGCATATCAGATGAATCTTTTGATGAGAAAAATGTATTCCTTGGTGAAATCGAACTACAATTCGAAAAAAACAAACATTTATCGCAATTAAAGCCAAATAACTAAACGAGACCTTGGTCCCATTCCATATTCTCGATTATTCGATTTGCTTTGACAAGACAATCGTCAAACTGTCGCATTCGCGTTCATTGATCTACGACCTAATTTCATGTATGGATAAAAAGTCAGGAATATCGACATTAACTTTCGATGGTATACTTTTTTCGAATTCGAAATTTCGAATACTATGTCGATCATTTGTCACGCCGAAATTAAATAGTATTCATGGATTTTTAAATATTCGTGTTGTGTTTTCGGTATCTCATAACTACAATGTCCGAATCGTCACTTTTATCATTATTATATACTTACGAAAACAATAAAATGGATAGTGGATTGGCCTTATCTCTGGGATTCGGATTGTATTTCTCTTTGGTGATATCCATAGCTGAGCTGCCTAATTAGTTCCTCATGCCCAAAATGTCCACCAACTCACGCCACCAGTCACTCGTTTTAATTCAACGCCACAGTCGCATTAGACACTGCCGCACGCGCGCAAACTTAGCCAGCGATAATCTATTTCCACTCGAGAGACTATAATAAGATGCGATTATTTCAAAATGTTCTACAGTCTGGATTATCTCGAGTCTGAGTTCTTAGACGGTAGGTACGGCTTTTAATGGCTGGTATCTTGGATGGTGCAGGTAATTTCGGTCTTGGGAGGAGAGCGATCAGTTCCTGGTCGTAAATAATGAGTCTCTTATCCTCGGGGTTTTACCGATTATCTCGTGCCTGATGCATCAATTAGGCGGTATTTCGATGATGTTACTATTTCGATGGCACTTGTTCAGCTGTTCTTGCGTGCCTAATTATCTTCTGAAACAAAGAAGAATAATTATATAGTGAGAGTTATTTAGGTTCGCCAATATGAATGCCACATTCACGTAACTATTACGAAATATTCTTATGAATGATAGCCAGTTAGCATGTCGTTACAGTTTTTTCTCTATGAACATTTTAGCTGTACAAGGTGTGCATTGGGCACTCAGGGGGAGGGGCAGGAGCCCCCCTGATAATTATACCCAGTCAACAAGCGAAGTAGCAGGGAGTACTTGAAAATACCACATTGCAGATCATCTCAAATATTTACAGAAGTTACTGAGAACTTCCTTGAAAAAAGGAAGTTTACTACATTTCACTGCATAGAAATAGTGTTTTTCACGATGTGTTCATATTCATATCATGTTCATGTTCATATTTATGTTTAAGGAGTTTCTTACATAAATTTTGTATGTTGATTCAGCGAATTTTGTAATGTTGTATGCGATTTACATTTCAATTACCATTCATGTGTTATATTTACTATACTACTTGCTATTCTATACATATTCATTATTCTGTATTCCTTTTGTGTATGAATTTTTCTGTATTTTTTTTCACTGTGGATCACGAGTTTTTGTAGAAATACTGACATTGAGAACAATCTTATTGATTGATTAACACATCAAAAAATAGGGCTTCCTCAATTTTCTTTCCTTTCCATGTTCCGAGTTGTTGAAAAAATATTCAAGTTTTTACTATAAATGGCATTCTCACCGCACGTTCATTCTTTGATATTTCAGATTTTGAAAATTATGATAATCATGGTGTTCTTTTTCAACATACATCGAAAATTTTCTCATAAAGCCTGTGAAATAATGTGATTTATGAAAGTTCCAGATTGGTCATTGAATCATTCATCATCATGAGAGATACACATAATGTGAAACAATCAGTGATCTCATTGTTTGACATTAATATATACAGGGTGAGTCAAAAATGTGTACCGAGCTTTCTGAGGGTGATAGAACATTGAAAAATAAGTGTAGCTTGATGATTAAACTCATGGCCCAAAATGCATATTAAGGGAGATATATCCTTCCAAAGTTGATAAAATTAAAATAATTTCTCCGCATAACTTCTGAACGATGAAAGCCACCCGATTGAAATTTTGTGCATGAATGTATGTTGTCAAAATACATTTTTTCGTCACACTTCCACATTTCTGATATTGTTATAAATGGTGTTTTCAGAGGGTGAGTCATGATTTTTTGTAGAAAACTTTTTTCCCTGTATTATTTTCGGTGAAAAAACAGGAGCATTCGATGGAGCGAAGAAAATTACATGAAAAAGGTACTCTTATTCAAATACAAAAAATTGAGCCGTTCGTGAGATATTTGAGTTTTTGTAGTTACATGATATCGGCAGATTGATTTTATTCATCGCGAGATTCATCGGTATAACGATATTTCAGCAGCATTTGCATTTCCGAAGCACTCGCCAAGCATTAGAAGCATATCAGTTTGTTCAGAGTACGAATAACCTGCCATATTTCTCAAAATCTCAGTTGATAATCGCAGTGATAAATGACACAGAAAAACCACACGAACAAATCGACTACAACAATGTTGACTTGAATGTTGATGACATGAACGTTAAAATTGAGAACAAAATTATTCATCATGGCCTGCTAAAATATTGTTACCGATGAATCTCGCGATGAATAAAATCAATCTGCTGATATCATGTAACTACAAAAACTCAAATATCTCACGAACGGCTCAATTTTTTGTATTTGAATAAGAGTACCTTTTTCATGTAATTTTCTTCGCTCCATCAAATGCTCCTGTTTTTTCACCGAAAATAATACAGGGAAAAAAGTTTTCTACAAAAAATCATGACTCACCCTCTGAAAACACCCTTTATAACAATATCAGAAATGTGGAAGTGTGACGAAAAAATGTATTTTGACAACATACATTCATGCACAAAATTTCAATCAGGTGGCTTTCATCGTTCAGAAGTTATGCGGAGAAATTATTTTAATTTTATCAACTTTGGAAGGATATATCTCCCTTAATATGCATTTTGGGCCATGAGTTTAATCATCAAACTACACTTATTTTTCAATGTTCTATCACCCCCAGAAAGCTCGGTACACATTTTCTACTCACCCTGTATATAACAGTGACATTCCAATGATCGAACTGGATGAAGTTACGACGTTCACTTTTCTCGTGATTGTCTCTCTAATCCAGTTTACGATAAAAGTGAACAGATAGATTTTGTCTTGGAGTCTTTCCAGAACTTATTATAGATAATTTAAACAGATCGTTGTAATTCTAGGTAACTCATTGATACCTACCTATGGTGAAACTGAAGGACTCAACAATACTTTTTCTTACTGGGACTGGGCAAATCATGAATGTATACAGGGTATATGTATACAGAAATTCGACCGGAACCGCTTGACTGGTGATAGCTGTGATGACGAATGTCCCTGAAGAAAAATGATTTTTTTTAATTGGAAAAGACTTGCTGAATTTTCCTCATTCAAATCCGTTTTCGAAACATCCACAGTGATACAGGGTGTCTATTATCCACACGCCACTAATGAAATACATCAATAATTCATAAATTATTCAAAATCCTTGTTTAAATTTGTTGATCAAACGAAAACATCAATCGTCTCGAGATATCGACCTCAAATCAAAGATTGCATAGGTAATATTGATTCCCAACCCAGAATTATTATGAGAATGATTCAACTAAAATGATTATTTTTGTTCTAAAATAGTCGAATAATATGGGAAACTTCATCTGATCGATTACGATCGCATAATTTTTCTGAAAGAAATCATTTCATTCAACTCTGTATATTATGATATAGGTATTCGAACAAATAATGACGAAGGTTACACATGCGTTCAGAATGAATAATTATGTACCCACTTATCATATATTTAAATATAATCAAGTTGAGAATGCTTCCTAGAATATTGTTCAGTATACAGCTAAAGAAATATTAGCGAAATGACGCATCAAAAAATTTTCGAACTAGAATTCAGGAATACACTTTTCAGATCATGCAACTATTGGGGTTTCCAATAACAGTGCAATATTTGAAATGCGCGACGTTGGCAAATCGACGATTTGCCAAATTTGACAGAAAATGACGATTTCTGAAATACATTATATAATATTTTCTGAATTTCAGATGACCAAGTGTGAAAAAATCAATTGACTCTTCTGAAATACATTTGACGCTTTCTGATATCGCACTGACTAGTCTGAAACACGATTGAGGCTTCCAGACATTGAATTGACTATTCTGAAATACAACTGGGAAAGGTGTAGTGTACTCCTAATATGGTCGTGTCATCTCTATAGGTTTGGCGACCAGGATTTGCTGCAACTCTTGCGATTTAACACTTTTGGCTTGGAATGTTGTTGGCTGTGAGGTTATCTGAAGGCCGAAATTAGACGTTCTATCAACGAAATACCACCACATGTGAGCAAACAGGTTATTGCAAATTTTGCCAAAAAAGTAATCATGTGTCAGCGAAGTGGCAACTATTTACCAGATCTGTTGTTTGATACTTAACTTCTAAATGTACTCATATATCTTTGATCAATAAATATAATTAGGTAATACTTTGGTACAGAAAACCATTTTTGAAATATTGCCCTCTTTACACCCTTTATAGAGCACAAACCTGATTCCAAGCAAGAACAGGAACATACAGAGATCAACAAATGAATCAAGACTTAACGATGCCTTGAACATGAAGTGTTTTATGTTAATAAGTAAAACCTTGAAATAGTTTCGTGCAAAGTGGATATCGCGAAAATATATAAACATACCAAATTAAGTCATGATTGATGACAATTTCGAGAGGATATCCCAAAAACTATTGAAAATTCTGTTGAATACTTCGTAGTATTATTACAAAGAGTATTATTACAAAAACCTATTTTTCTCTCCACTCACAGATATATTTATGAGTTTGAGTATTAGTATCATGAAATGCGGAATACATATATTTTTTTATTATTGTTATTATTATCATTATTATTTCAACCAAAGTATTTAACTTTTTGTAATTTTACAATATTTCCACGTGGACCAAGTTCAACCTTTAACCAAAATAATTCTGAGGAATATCGATCAAAATCATAATCAAGTTGCCCGTCAAGACGCCACTGTCTTTATCTCAGGTCTGAATGAAGGAAGCTGCAAAAGAACCTCGCACAGGTAAAATTGTCTGAAATTTCCAATATCTTGTAGTAATCGATGTACCGAGTGAACTTGCAAACTCTGATAATGAGCAGTTTTCGAGATGAAGAAACTTCAATTTTAAAATCTGAAGGAATCATTACAAGTCTAGACTAGATTTTTTTGCTTCATCGCAAGGTATGATTTCGATATATGATCATTTACACAGTTGATAGAAACAGAATTTTCGCAGTAATCGTTCAAAATTCTCGGTCATTATGATTATCGAGGAAATTATATTTATATATTATAAACTATTTCCATAACATAATAATACACAACTGATAAAACATTGAGAAAATCATGTTGAAAGAAGAAATAATTCAGTAATAGTTCACTATTTCGAAATGATAAAATCCTGGCAATTCAGACAATTTTGGAATTGAAAAGTGTGAAATACAAGGACTTACCCGCTATATATTATGAACATAACATCTATGAACATAAACCTGCCAAGTATCACTCGTTTTCAAGTAGTTTCAGTAATCATCACTCTGCAATAATTATACGATTCGAAGTATTCACAATAATTATCGAATATAGCTTGCGAAATTGTGGTACTTGTTGACGTTGTGTGGCATTTGAGAACACTGATGATTGAGAAAGTCGAAGACAATCTTCGTCACCGTAGACGAGTTGATTGTACGTGATTACTATTCCAGCCACCTTGATCTGAACCAAACACACCTAGTGCCTTTTATGGAAGAGTATCATCAATGACGATAATATCCCTTTTTTTCAATTCAGAATTCATACGGGTCGTGTATATAATAGGGCATTGAAGAATTTGCATAAACACATATCATAGGCGCCATGCAATCAATTTTGAATCATTAGAGACGCCTTGAAGTGTGGGCAGATCAGAAGTATTGAACACACATCATTAAAACATGGCAATTGTATCGAACATTTCACGCAAATATTCAACCAACCAAATGAGAGGGAGCATTTCTCAACGTTCTGTGGAAACCTATATATTTCTTTGGACTTTTTCCTACTGGGGTACCCAGAAAGAACTGAGGATTTTCCATAACATTCATAAATGAACATTCCTAATATTCTAGATTGACCATCGCTGGCTGCCAGAAAGAACAATAAATCAACTTATAGAGGTTGTATGGTAGAACCAAAGTCTGCAGAGTACTATGATACTGTGTTGGAACAGTCTCCATACTGAAAAGCTGTTATTTAAAAACGTCAAAACTAAATAACACATTGAAAACATTTTGCGAAGATGAAGTGTTCGTATTGTGTTGAAAACAGGAGCAGATTCGTTCCCGAAACGTCCACTGAGATAATTAGAAGTTTTATTTTTATCAAATATCTTAAACAAGACGTCACTGACAAATAGAGAATTTCTTTTCTAGGTATCTAAAGGTTTAATTTCAAGCGCAGTGACATCTTGGGGCAGATCACGAATCTGTCCTTACTACAAATATATCAAAATAATTTTCAATAACTTCTACTTCATTTTTTTAGAAACGAGGAGATAAGAACATGAGTTGAGGAGTTTAATAATATTTTGGGACAGATCATGAATCTGTCTAGGAATAGGAAATCAAGGAATTTTTGAAAAATTCTGCATAATAGTTATTATAAATAGATGTATTCAAGAGAAGACATTGTCAAAATTTCACATTTGACGTTTTTATCCAATCAGAAGCTTCAATGTATTCTCATTGGAAGGGCAAAAAATGGAATGGCTAGTAAACTATGATTTGTTATTATTTTTTGTTTTACAATATATACACTATACAAGGTGTAACATTTGGAAAAAGATAAGATCTTTCATATAAAGAAACTTCATTGGGGCATCCCCTTGAAGGGGGTACATATGCATCCGTAATGTCTGAAGGTAGACATATTGAACATTTACTATGATTCCTACATTTTGTATGTTTTGTTATAATTAAATTAGTTTTGTTTGTCCCCCTTTAATCATTTGGTGCAGGTAGTAACTACAAAATAAGAATAAATCCAGTTTGCATTCATGACGATGTATCTCTGTAAGTTGTTCGTAAAATAATTGTTTGTTGCGAACTGTTTTATTTTGGGCAAAAAATTCAAGTAACATTTTTTGTTTGGAATGGAACAGGCTATCAGAAATGAATTTTCAAATGGTGAACAACTAATAAGACAAAAAGTCACATCAGAAATAAATTTTAGGTGTTGCGTTTTCCACCCCTTACAACCATGGGGTAAACCGAATAAATTACTGGCTAAGTGTCTTTTTGGTAGTAGAAAATGTCAGGTTTCAATACTGTAACTTGTTTAGTGCTTGTGAGGAAAATTGTTGATGTACCTCCTTCAAGGGGCTGTATCTAAACATGAGATGCTCCTTTTTCTCGATGAGGACTCACCCCCTTGAATGTTTTACACTTATTCAATTACAACATGTATATACACCCAGTCTCCTTCAATTAATTTTTTATGCCCACTGACCTTATGCTAATAATGGATTCAATCATGGTAAAAGTTCGAGTTATTCACACTGGACATGTCTTTTTGTAGCAAACGTGGCAACATCGCATATAGGTCACCAAGACAAATGGACATAAAATGATTACCTAAAAATCTATGTTTGTGTTATATGATTTGGATTCGACCCATTTACGTTACTATTTGTGCTCTCAATTTCAATTTTCTGCATTGTAATTCAATTTGTCATTTGTAGAGATATGTAATTATTATTATGTTTTAACTCACCCACTGCTTTGTCTACCTCCCGCGTGGATTGATTAATCACCTGGATTGCATGTCGATACATTATTCCAATAATAAATAATGACTGGCCTATCCATAATAGCGGACCCAGCATGGTGCCCTGAGGTACTCTACATAAAGTGTGATTTTTTCGTCTGCGTGATGAGGAATTATTTATTCAGCAAAACCAGTACACCCTGTACGCATTTTTCTGAATATAAATAGCTAATCGAACTGAGACACTAAAGTCATCAATCTTGAAGCAGGTCTTGGAGAAGAATATTGAACTTCATCCATCCCGTTGTCTTATCGATGGAGACCTTGACTTTGAAAAACTCACAAATAATTTTTAAAGCGTCGTGTGGTTTATATAGTCACCTGTTGCTGATATCATGTTTCTTTGATAGCTAGCAATTTGTATAACGTTACATAACACAGATAAGTATTTCTTTGTTTCAGATGGCCTTAGTGTAAAAATCGTGGATTTTCTCTGCTGAAGGATTCTCTTTCGAAGAGTGGGACTTTTTTTACATAAAAGTCGCGAATTATTCCAAGAATAGAATAGACGACAAAATTATGACGTCACAAATGACATTGTTGTAAAAATCTGGATTGCACCTTTAACACAGCGTTTGATAGAACAATGGAATCGAAGAACACTTTGATATATTGTTCATCACACGATGAACACAATTTTATACAGGGTGAGCACACAGTAACACAGGAAAAAATCAGCGGTTTGGGCACCGTTGCATTGCCAGAGGTGGAGCAGTTTCTTGGCCTCCTAGGTCATCCGATTTAACCTCGCTAGATTTTTTCCAATAGGGACATGTCAAGTCTTTGGTCTACGAAACTCCAGTAGAAACAGAGCAAGACTCAATTGGATGAATTACAACAGCGTTTGAAATCATTCAAAACGTGGATCAAATTTCTAGTCAAGTCAAATCGGTTTATTCAGCTCCGAGGGAGACATTTTGAACAATTGAAAGGTATGAAAATTAAATACATCCTCTTTCTGAATTTTAACGCGTCTTAGGGTCGTAGTGACACTTTTCCGGACATGGGACCCACTACCCAAATGTTTTCTACTGTTGCACTGGATAACCCCTATTAGAAGTTCGATACCATAGTTCTGTATCACCCTGTAGACACAAGCACATGATCTGTGTTTTATCGATAGGATAACCAGAATATTGTTATAGTAACCATAAAGAGATGATTGAATAACGAAAAATTCTATTTGTGCTTGTACTAACTGGAACTCGTGTGGCAGTTTTTCATTATTCACTAGTGCTATTTCACAGAGCATCATATATAAAAAATATTCAAAAGAGGTTCTTTTTCAAAGTACACTATATGATCGCTGAAACAGAATTGGTCTATCGTCTTTTGTTTCTGAGATAACTGTGAATTGACATGTCTCTATAAGTCGGTTATGATTCATACAATTTCGATGAAAATTCATATTCAGAACCAGAGGAATCTCATAGTGATGATAGATTTTTCCATCTGTGACTGCATGGTGTCTGGAAGTCAGTGGAATTCATGTTCAACGTTTTCCAAAATATGTATTTCAATCATCATTGTTGGTGTATATCAAATCGACCTTTTCTTTCGGCTCGAGTACGCATAGTTCTCTCACATGGTCGTCCCATGAGAGAGCGTTGTTGATGGTGGTACCCAGTATGGATATCGAAGATTTCATATGAATACTGTCATATTTGGCATAGTGTGATTCGCCTTCCTATTTACACAGTATAGAGAATACTGACAGTAGACCGACTCAGGCCTACATGCTCGCTTACCGGTTCCCTTCCCCTCAGGCCCCTCGGACTCCGTTCGGTACCCAGACCGCTACGCAGTGGCTAACGAACAGTTATGCGCTCTAGTGTAACGTGCCGTAGGCTATAAATATAGAGTGCGAGAAATAATTCTTTAGTGCTCGTTTTTTATTTTATAATGATGTCTGTGGTGTGTTGTCCTGTGGGAAATTGCACGTCAAGACGTGGAGGTGGCTTATCCTTTTTTCGTTGTCCAAAAGATGAAGCGAGGTATGTATTTTACGCGGCATTTCATATAAACGTCTGTTGAATGTAGAAAATCAATGAATACATAACTATATAATATGACACACTGAACAGGTTAAAGTCATTTTCACAAGTGAATTTGAGGAACTGGTTTCCCAAGTTAACATTGGAAACACACTGAAAAAATATTTCGCAAAAATATCTTTCAGTCATCCATGTGACAAGTTTCCAATTTGTATTGCAGAGTTCGTATTTATTTGACATTGAAATTTGCCATTCGAAATATGAAAACAGGAGAAGCATCAAGTAAAGTTAATACAAAACGTACAATATCACAGCATTTGTGATTTTTCTCAATGTCTTTCAATATATTATAATGAACGGTTCATTGTCCAATTTCGTTTCTATTTATCTGAACTTTGAAAATTTCCAAAATTTTGACAGTGTCTTCTGCTAACAATCAGAAGTAGTAGGTAGAGGCGCGCTTCCGATCTCGAAATATCAAAATCATAGTAAATATCCAATCCACTCAAATTTTTGGGTCGTCACGGTACATCAGCTATTGCGAGAAATGCTTTTCTGTTACCCCGTATCTACAGCGAATTCGCCATGAGGACACGTGCAGGTGGTACGCTTTTGAGCTGAGAATCTCAAACACCCGACAGGGAGTTGTCCAACTGTTTATTTATTAAACTGTGCTATTTATGATACAAGCTCAAGTTCTCGTTGCATCGAACTACTAAGTTTTCAGATTCCCATTTCGAATCTCACCAGATTTCGAAAGAGTAGTCATATCCCCGTCTCGAACCCAAGACTTCTTTCGAGACGAGAACGCGATATGTACGCAATATGGACTGGCCAGGAGGTCAGATCAAAAAAATCGTTGATGTGGAGTAAAAACAGATCTGGTGCCAAGACATATCCTTGACAATCTTTGAATCAGCTGAAACTCCGTCTGCCATCCACATGGAGTGATATGATTGGAAGGAAAACTGGTAGTAGACGACATAGTTAGAGAGGCAAAGCATTTGACGAAATTTGTGCTACAAATCCTTGGTGTCGAACTCGATTAAGCGATTTGAAGATATCTAATGCTACAGCCAGAAACCTCCAGTGTTTCTCGAATGAGACCTGTCACATATCTGTCACTGTTGCTCTTCTCGTGACGAGGGGTTGCTCACGATTTTTGAGCTCTCTAGATTTCTGATGAGCTAGATGTTGATTGCTTTTTCCATGACTTCAGAGATTACAAATAGTAGCGCAATCGGTCCATAGTTGGGGAGAGTTTGCTTGCCATTTTTTGCATCGGTTGGTGATTAATTATTGAAATTCCGAAGTTAATTTGATTGTTTGCCTGACCCTGAATAAACGTACCTGATTAATGGAAGATTGTGTTTCCACTAGGTGATAATATTTGTCAACATGTCTCTTCCGAATGATTACGCCTTGATGAAATTGATGTGTAGTAGCACGATAATCATGCTGGTAGGTATGTGGCATATCTTGCGGCAACATTTCCATCCAGTCAATTTATTTGATCTCAACAAAACAAACAATTTAATAAGCGGTATTAATGTTGTGGATGCATGATGTAATTTTTCATAGTTTTGTTTTATTATTGTATTAGACCCAACCGCCTATTCCTAATTACCGTGTAATTGTTGATACTGACATGGTTAAGATAATAATAATGATGCATGAGAAACATGTGAATTTACTACCAGCGGACTAGAACTATAATCTAGCTAGTGCATGATAATCCTGGAACGTTGGATAAGTAGATAGGTATCCTTCAAGAATTGAAAAACGTTCAGTGGAGTAGCCCTATTAAATTTTGATAGGGGTTAGGGATAACTGAACCATCTTGGAATAAATATCTTCTTATGAGGGATAGAACGAGTGACGCCACTGGTTGGGAAGTCATTTATCATTATTTGGTACCTTTGAAAAGTTTGCAACTGATGGCCATATAATGAGTCACTTTTCTGCTAATTTAGAACTGGAAATACCACCATATTTCATTCTCCACGTCGACTTCGCATGATAATAATTATTATTATCGTGCGATCTATTTCTATAGTTTTTAGTTTGCATTCCGTGTGCCCATGACAATGTTAACGGTGAATTTCTCTCATGGGTCTACGTTTTAAATACTGGTCGTCCGCAGAGTTGATAGAATTCAAAACAAATTCGTCAGATACCTTAATTTCAAAGTGACAGGAAATTATCAACTTTCTAACACTTGTGGTTTATTTTCACGATTCAATTTTTTTAGTCTTGAAAATAGAAGAAATCATAATGATCTCAATGTATTATTCAAAATAGTTAATGGTTTCATTGACTCCCCAGATCTATTGTCCTCGATACCCTTCTTCGCCCCGGCGAGGCCTGCTAGAAGTAGACAATTGGTTTATATTTTTATATTTGTTGTCACAGAACTAATACGTGTCAAAATTCTCCAATCTCTAGGATGTGTCAGTGTTATAACTCACTCCTTCCTGACATTGATCTGTTCTCTTGTAAATTTCTGAAGAATAGGAAACAAATAAGGAACATATCTCTCTAATTGATGATCTACTTGTATTGATTATCTATTTGTATTCGTATTGTACATGTTATACTCCTACTTTGGTACTACTTCGATATAAACTTTTATGTATTCAGTGGATATTATTGTGGACTGTAGTCTGTTCGTACACTAATGCTGATAATAAATAAATAAATAAATAAATAGCAGGTTTGATTGATAAATATACACGGAATTACGTAACCCATCACTGAATCCTATCATTTATGATTTTTCTATGAATGAAGAGATCTCTCAATAATTTCCAAAATAAAGATCTGAAAGTCTCAATATAAACTCAAGCTTGTCAATATGATGGTGTCAGATACCACTATTCCTATGAAGTATGTGAGTATCCATGCTGGGTGTCACCATCAAAAGCGTTATCTCATGGGACAGACATGTGAAGTCCATTGAGAGAGATACTACACTCACGAAAACTGGTTTCTGTTTCGTGCAAAAAAATTCATCACACTCCACCAGCTCTTCTCATAGAGCTCATAGATTTTCTTCAGAAGAGAGCTAATCGGTGATACTATATACACTCACGAAATCAATTGACCTGTCGTGAACATCTCAGAAAGGTGGGCGATCTTATATATATATATATATATATATATATATATATATATATATATATATATATATTATATTTATTATAGATATTTCCATAGTCTGTGCTCAACGAAAGTCTCATCCATCATGCCACCACGAGTGCTTCTAAGTACACATACTAGACGAGCTCAGGGTGTTCACCCCTATATATTGTCATGCAAGAACTGCTAAATTGTGGAATTCGTTTCCTGAAGTCTTTTGTGATGCTTACTATCCCTAGACTCTCAAGAAAAATTCATTTCAAGAAATGTCAAGAAATGTTTCTTGAAGTTCACTAGATGATGAGTGCCGTGCCAAGATAGTTTGTATTCTGGAACTCGTCTCACACGATGAAAGTTCAATGGACAATCATATTAATTCGAATCCATTGTATCGCTCTAAAAAATGAAACATTATACTACGGGGGCTACATTATAATATAGGTGAATAGTTTTATATCACTTAGTACGAGGGAGAAGTATAACTTTTATATCATAATAATATGAGTACATTATTTATCATCTATATACTCTTCTCTAACTCATACTTTTCACCTAATTGACATCATTTGAGGTTATTCAAATTTGTTCACTGACATTACCATACGTTGTTTATTCATAATTTCGTTGAATATTCATTGGATAAATCGTTTCTAGAACATCTGATTGTCTGCTTTTATCTTTTCGAGGCCGATTGATTCAATCATAATCATAATCATAGATAAACATCGATATGACGGATGATTCGGACCACAATCAACTAGTATAATAATAGTATATTGTACAACGAGCAAGCAATGGTACTCTCTTTCCACGAGTATGAAATGTTGCAGCACGTGCCTTACAGAATCATCCTGCAAACGTATGAGTGCATTCCGTGCGAGTTTCAGATTATACTTCTCCTACGGCTATGATATTAAATATTCGAATGATTTCATATCAGCAATAATGTGATCTTCTTCTACGGCTATGATATTAAATATTCGAATGATTTCATATCAGCAATAATGTGAACTTTAAATTTATATTTCATAGCTGTCAGTCAGGTACATTGGTGCCGCGCTACTACGGCTTGGTTACACGTCCAGGTCACAGAATAGACAAATGTGAACAGGGAACGTCCCGTAGATGAATGTGCTCATTTGATTGATCTTAGTGCTGGGTTCCTTATCATTGTTTTATTTGCTTCGTTTATATTTCATTACAGTGACAAACATTTTTGTTCGACTGCCTTGACTGAAAATTCCGACGTGCTCTATGAGTTCATCCTTCAGTGGTAGTCATGACAACAGGTGGGAAAAAGGATTCGTGTAAAAATTGTTGCATTTATCATTCATAGGAATAGTAATATTCCTAACCTACAGTTATCCTATGTACACTTAACTCTAAAACATCATGTATAGTATGAAAATAATCAAAGTTAAAAGATAATTCAAGGAATTGAAATGAAGATATAATTGTCGAAATATAAAAAAATATATATATGAAAATTAACCGCGACGAGAATTGAACCCGGGTCCTACATCTCATGTCTGTCAAAGTGTATCTGCATATAGTGTCGATAGTGTCGATCGCATTATTGCATATATTTGTTGCAAGCCATTGTCAGGAGCAAAAATTGGAGGTTTGCGATTATTTGTAAGTCAGGAGTCTGAATAATGACCCTGATTCGATGAAAAATAGCCTACCTACATGTAATAGATCAGTATTTAATAGTCGTAGAGGAAGATATCATTAAAACAAAACTCCAAACAAAATCCGTTAATCTCCTATAACTTTTTATATACATTTCTTCTTCAGTGATTGAAATTCACAAATTTTTGCATAAATCAAATTGTCGAAGAAACGATTGGTTATCTTTGAATGGTAAATTGTTACGGCATATTTTAGCGGATGAACCCATCAGAAAGGTCAGCCAAAAATTCCGATAAAGACACATCCCATGACAATACTAGAGAAATCAAAAAATAGGTTCGACAAATATAAAAAGGGGAGGGATCCTGAACATTCTAGAGAAGGAATATGATGTTGATATAAACCGAAAGAACCGCCAATGAATCAGATTGAATTTGTAGTTACATTGCAAATGAATGGTTATTTTGTTTATGTGATGTTGATAACTGAATGGTTGTTTTGTTGTGTGATAATAGTAACCGAATCCATGTATGAGCATTGCCTTATAATAATTTTGAGGTATTTTTCACTTCACTGTATTTTTCTTTTATTCCCTCACTTTTTTTTTTATCTGTGGACAACACGAAAGGGAAACCTATAATGTTCGAGGAACATCGTGTTAGCCAACGGTGGAGTTTTGGGAGAGAAGGGAGGTGTTGGAATTTTTCTCGAAAGTTTGGAGGATGTAAGCATCAGGAAAGACTTCATTAGGCGAAGAATTCCACAACTTCGCCGTTCTATTGATGAATGATGCTTGGTATAGCGATGTTCGACGGGTCTCGAGCCTGACAGTGTAGGGGTGACCAGCATGAGCTCTTCTTGTTTGTCTACTAGGAATCGCGCGTGGTGGCATAATAGATGATTTAACAACCTACTGAATAAATTGTCGCATTCTTTGGTGAATCTCCCACATATTTTATTAGGATCAGATTTATCCCAGTATCGTATCGTATAATGTTTTCCATTCACCACCTTGTTTACCACTATGAACTGTGAATTGCAATAACCATTTGAAAATGTTACGAGTTCATCAAGAAGGAATAACAGTCCTCGAATATATACTCAAAAATTCACGACACGATTGCTTCAATTTCGTATAGGAGAATAAATTAATTTCTCGAATTCAGAGCGATCTGAAAAAATATCCTAGCCAAAATTCTGTGGGTACCGCCATAATCGGCCTCACATCATGAATATTCAATGAGTCAACAGTCATCTAGAATGAATCTACATTATTTCATAACACACTCTACCTCTACGATGATCCATGTTGTATTCAATGGAATTACAGGTCTTTATTTTTCAACTGATGGTTTAGCTTTGCTGGGTGGACCATCAAATCTTTTGGTATTCGAGTTCTTGTCTTGGACCTTTTGTTATCGACAAGTATGTAACATTTGTTCATGACCGAAAGATCTATTTGAGAAAGAAAGAGTATTTTATCTACTTTTTCAGGTGACTGACAAGAGAATTGATGTTTCTCGGATATGATGACGTCAGAAGTATCACGTTTTTGTTTTTTTTTTTTCTCTCTGTGGAACTCAGCTACTTCACTGCCGCTTTTTTCTCAGGGCTGCATTCGCTTTTTGTTAGTGGCCTCCGAAAAATTTTACTCTGACTTAGCTATCGTTGGATGAACGTATTTTTTTTTTGAGAAAATAAACAGTTGAAACAGCTTATTTGTACTGAAAATTCCAGCTGCCACTGTATATATTTATGTAACCAAGTTATATCCCTACACTTGATTAACAACCGTATATATTTATGTGTTTTTGCGGAATGCTCCTAATGAAATTTTCCACAAAAGCCACTCAAAGACCTCTAAGTGCAGTTTAATAACCCTTTCCAAGGCATGAGCTATATTTAAATCCAATATCTGTCCAGAGACTGTTGTGGAATTTCAGTCGGCTGAAATGTAATATTCCTACTGAAAAGTTTCACATGTCACAAACTAGAACTCTTTCAAAATGTAATATTTTGAGATGGAATATTATAAGGGAAAAGTGAAGAAATAGGTATATTTTTGGCCTATTTGACAATCTCACCTACACTTTTACGTTATATATGAATGAATTATACACTAGATGGAATAAATTCACTTATAAAGATAGGTTGATCTTTATAATCAACATTAATTTTTTTCTGACATCTCATGGACGTCATCATTCTTTGGAAAATGACATCGTCGATAAACTTACGAAATAGAACATTTAGTTCCATGGATTGTAACTATACATCAATAGATGATTCCGAGAATATGAAGAAGATTTATGAATATGACAGTTTTGAAGATGAAATCATTTCGAAATCAGTATTCATTTTCATATTCAATGAATAAAAGATAGCAGAATGATACATTAATACTACTGAATTATCACATAATGATAATGACAATAAAAGACTTTCATAGCTGTAACTAATTCATTGTTATTAGTATGGACATAAATATCTGATTCATCTTCCAAAATTTCTTATTTGTAACGACAGTATATTTGGTTTTGCGACAATTTAATGATATTAATACATAATTATTGAGTTGCAAAAAATATATAGTGAGAATATTGAGTATATCGATTACATTGCCTGAGGATCCCTCCAAAATGTTATAAATTTATGAATTAATAAATTGATTATGGACGCTAATCAGTGAAAAAATTATACTTCATGCATTGGAAAATATGTTTGAAAACGATCATCCGACTGACCCATAATTCAATAAGATTAGTTTAACTGCTGGGAACCGTAGAGGTATATCTTATGGTTATTAAATCTAACCTACAAGTTATCGCAATGTCATGAATAGCAGCCATGTAATTTATTCCGTCTGAACGTACTCAGTGTTTCATATACCGAAATATATATTTATGTATGTAATTATTCGAAGTTAGATAATGAGGAAGTTCAAATGAATACTCGAATGCTGCGTCACGATATAATATTTCGAAAAATAATGAACGAAAATCTGGTTTAGGATCAGTAGATCTCAGATCATCTCAAATAAAATCGTTCTCATAAATGTTTATATATGCATGAAAGAAAATTGCCGATTACTCTCGACGATTTTGATTGAAATTCAATCATAAAATGGAATCTTGATGAGATATTTTTTCTTCAAGTTGAGCACAGCGGAGAAGTTTTCGTATCTATCACTGGATTCCTTCATGGATCACAATGGATTCAAAAGATATTCGAAAAATATTGGTTCTGATTGTTTTGTTATATAGCCAATGCTGATGAATATTCTGAATGGCTCTTCAAATGTCGAAGGATCATCAAAATGAAATTCACGAATTTTCAAATATTTCAATAGATGACGCGAATTTCACATAATCTACGATGTTTACTGGATACTACTTGACTACTACTTGATACTAGTGATTGGCAGATTGGTGTTATGTTGAATAACACCATCCAGGTGACTTTTTTCGGAATGATATATTATATATTTTGAAAAATATTATTAATTTTTCTTCATTTCCCATCCATTTCATTTCAAATTATTTGTCAAATTTGCTGATACTTTATTTTGTAGATTTTGAAGAACCGCTATTACGAATGAATTTTCGTATACAGGGTATTTCATCAATATTCACTGACTCTTCAGACAGATAATTTGGGCATGAATATGAAAAAAATTGTCCGTGTCTCGATGACTTAGCTAAATAGAATTTTATAGCATCACGTTTTTCTCTGCATGGGTTTATTGTTTCTCGGAAATGAAGCTGTTTACGCAAAAATCTCAAGAGCCATGAAAGTTTTATTTTTAGTTGCTCCAGAACATTCTGAGGAAGTTTAGAACATTCGAAAAAATCCGATAGGAACCTAATGACTGTTATTTTTTGTTCAAAATCTAACGGATAGGCATCTTAGACGGTATTTTTGAACAATCAATAAATAATCGTTTTTTTTTCATGAAACTTGAATGCCCTGTTTCTCGAAAATGAATCGTTTTCGGACACAAGTTTGTGTATCTTTTTTCATGATTTGATCCAAGAAAATCTGTCCCTATGCAGATTCATTCAAGCATCATTCATAATGAAACACCTTGTATAATAACAATGAAAAGAAACTGGCTAATTTCCATTGCTTTCGATTTCTGATGAAAAATAAATCATGCCATTATAAATAGTTCCAACTTTTACTTCAGTATTCTCATACGATCAGTTTATACTTGATTCAATCCACACGTGTGAATATTTTGGCGAGTATTTTGGCAACGACAACAAATGTATGTTATTACCTACATTCACTCGGTATTATTAGCAAAGCTGTTATCAATTTCGATTTCGAAAAAGAGTTCGAGAAACCTTATTTTCATCCATCAGCAAACCTCTCGTCCTCCCATCAATTCATCTACAGGATGTTCAACTAGTCTTCGAATATGTATGAGCTTATAGTGTATTAACATGTTCGATCTGTAAAGCTACAGTTTCCTCAGAGGTAAAAAATAAGGTTTCGATACCAAATCTTCAGAATCGGATGACCTATTTTTATTATCCATTTATCAGAGAACCATATATTTTATGATACAAATTGGTGCATTGCAACTTGCATTTTAGTTGTCGAAATTTTAAAATTCCTTAGAGTATACAAGGAAGACAAGAACTATGGAAAACGAAGATTACGAATTTGTAGAAAAGTTGTTCAAGATTGAAAACAATATTCAGATTTGAAGTCACCACCACCTACGCAGCAGTTTTGTTCCAATTTTTGATAGTCTAGCCCTCCGAACAACAAACCCACTAGAAGGATCACAAAACAAATATTCTGATGCTAACATGAATTCCTCGAATTATCATAATATTAGTACCCAATCGTCGCCAGTGTTGTCATATCCAATCATCAAAAAGTGATAAATAGTCCATAATATTCAAACTCCTTTATGAATTCATGTAGTTCAATGCACAAATATAATAATAAATTTGGGTCATGACGATTATGAATCAGTTCTGATTGATAGAAGATTGCTACATTATTCTGAGACAGCAATTTTACTTTCTTGGGGGCTCGACGACCAGCATGGGTATCATGAATACTTTTTGCTCAACGTTGCAACACCGCAATTTGATATTGACAGTCGACGGCGATTATTGCTTTGTTTGGTATCTGTCATTATTTACGTTTCGATTGATCGATATTATTCAACTTGTGTTCAGTTTTGTGTACTCAGAATTCATCAGAAACTCAGTTTATTTCCTGTTTTGGTGATTTGATATAATGGTGAGACGTTGTGAGGTGTGTTAAAGACAATTTGAACCGGCGATCAAAACACTTCATTTCATAGGTGAGTTACCATTGTCGTATCATTCGAGATTTTGAAGCATTTTCCCAAATGGAATGGGATAAAAATGAATTTAAATTGATTTGATTAGATTATATTGATTATACCCATAGGTCAGCTGCGACAGTGTCTTGTGGTGAAATATGGAGCACTGATAAATGCTTAAAAGTACCACTGAAATTGTTACGGATTTTCAATTTGGTTTCATCATGAATTAATAATAAATTCGACCCCCTCTGACAACACGGCACTGGTGCTGGGAGAATCAGGTTCTGCTATCCTTGTTTAGACGAAGATAGATACTATAGATGTTGCTTCTAAACAAACTGTATTGCCAGGGCTGTGGATTACTTATCTAGTCTGTTCAATGATCGAAGGTCTAGCCTCATAGAAGGGGCACTACTATAATCTCATGATACACCTCATGGCGCCTACTTCCTAACACTGTGATCGGTCAAATTTATTATTTGTACAGAATTTCATGGTCAACATTTTCAATAGATTTTTGGTGCATATTTGATATTTCACTGTGTATCCTAGTACAAATAATAAATTGGATGAATTTTTGCATTCAAATATCATTGTAGTAATATAAGGGAGGGAGTAATCCAAGGGAAGGTATAAAATAGTATAAAATAAGATATCTACTAGGTTAATAGTAATTAAATGTGACATCTCAAATGCAATAATTTTCTAATTTGCCGTACACCACTTTTCAATTAGGAATGAATTTTTTTGACAAACGACAACGACAAAACAATATTTTTCTGGATTCCTATATGTAGTGGAAACTTTTTGAAACTGTATTTGGAACCGCTCCTGATTCATAACATATTCAAGCAAAATATCATAATCAGAAAAAGACATCTAGACCATTTTTTTGAAATGCAACAATCAGGAGTATTTTCTTTCTATATTCATAGGTGATGAGGATTTTATGTATGCAGATCCTTCATCCAGTCATAAAAAAAATTTACGAAAATTTAGTTCTTCGAAAAAATTGTTTTATTTTTCATTGGGTCGAAAAATACATGTATTTTATTGAAAAACTATCAATTTGTGATGGAATTCTAATGAGTGTTTTATAGTGTCGCAGTTGATATTTTCAGAAAATAGAACTCTCACATCAATATTTTTTAATTAGCAGATTGGAATCAAACGCAACCAAAATCCAAACCAATTAATTGACAAAGTGATAATACTCACCGATTCTAGCAAAAGTTTCCAAATTTCGCGCCACACTATTTGCACATCACTGTATACACCGCCTTTACTTAGTGTTGCTCATAAGAGCGTCGGTGGTGGACTGATGCTGGAAGGCGGCTTTGGAAAACAGAGGAGCGTACTGTCACAGTAAATGCCGCGATGAAAAGGTAACTCTAGATCGTTAGAATTTGAAAATCGTAGTTGAGAGCCGGACATTGAGGGGTAACGCATTGGCAGAGCTTCCGTTTTGTACAGTATGTTTGGCGTCATGCACAAATCAGATTTGTCATATATCGTAATACAGGGTGACCCACGACGAACTGCCGACATCGATTTTTCGGAAAATAGACTTTTTGATAGGCAGTTTAGTAAAGTCGATGGGTCAATTCGCCTAGAATATTTTGAAGATGGGCACGTTCGCTTATACCAGAGGTTGATGTCAACTTGGTCACTCTAAATAGGACAACCTATCAGTTATTTCACTTTCAGTTCTTACGTAAACTTCTAGGCACATTTCATGTGTGATGTCCAATACCAGAGTCGTTCGTTCTCGATATATTTCAAATTTCATATCAAAAATGACGTTTGCCTAACATAACTATCGATTTCTCCGACATGAAATCCTTCATCTTACAAATGGAAGGGGGGGGGATATGGTTGGTTTCCTTGTAGAATGATATCTGTTTCAGTGTAATGCATTGATATTTTGATAATAAATCAATAAATGAACTAACATTGAAAAGTAAATTGGAAGAAAACTAAAAATCATTTTTTCAAACGGAAACGACCTATTTTTGTAGTTCAATCTTAGTAATTAGTTTCAAAATGAATTCTCGATAGGTATTTCTTGAAGAGTTGATTCCGCAATTTCATCAGATATTTTAATTTGTTCGAAAGAAGATGGACAATATTTTGTTAGAAATCTAATTTTTTGTATACAAACTATCATCTATATATGCTTCTGCTACGGAGGCAGATTTTTATTCACAGTTCTACAAAAAATGTTGTTTGGATTTCGTGTATAAAATTCATGTTTTCATGGCACATTCAAGAGAAGAGAAAAATCTCTCCTCTGCCATTAAGAAAACGCCCATTTCGCGAACTCAGTACAAGAATATCTATTTGGTGTCAAATAATTCATTTCGATGAAACATTGCACCAAAAAATTATTACGAAATACAGAGTGGTTCAAAGCTCAAATTCTAAGGTCAATTCCAAGGTAAACTTTAATTAATTCTTCTTAGGAGGTACATAAAGAAAAAAGTTAAATGACCAACTAGTGTTATTTTGATCTCCCATGTGTGCTGCCGATGGATTGTCGCATAGTCAAGGGACAACTTTATATCGGGCACACTGTATGATCATTTTCAATCCCAAAAGATGATTCATCACCATTTCATTCATTGCACAGCAAAGAAAAGCTCATTTGGATATTGCCGATCGGAGGATTCTCTTGAATTTTCTTCTCAACTTTTGAGGTTCATCAATGCCTATCTAATCACAAAAATAATCATCATCCTCGCCGGCCCCTCTCTTTTCCTGTCATTTTGGATTACATCAGATTCATTGGGTTTGTGAGTTGCACAACGAGTGCAGCCACAAATTCCCAAATAATGCTGATTAGGAGAATGCTTGCATAGAATAGCTGATATTAAATACCTACCTACACAAAACATACGGTCGTTTGCGTATAAATAGGTGGGCACATGATTTCGTTAGATGATGCAGCTTGCATACAGGGCTGTAACGAATTATTGGTATCGACTTTTCGTTCGGTGATTGTGAGGAAATCAATTAAATTATCTACGATTCAGATTTGAACATGCATTTTCTCATCTCCTTTTGACACCACGGAAATAAAAGCCATAATGTTTGTTAAACGTAGTGTGAGCCAGCGGTGGAATGTTGGGAGAGGAGGCAGGTATTGGAATTGATGGTATTTCAGTTTTTGGAAATACTTCACTAGGCAAAGGATTTCACAAGTTTGCCGATATATTGATGAATTATGAATGTAATTTTGGTCCCTGGGTAATAATAATTTCTTCACTACCTTGGTGTATAAATAACTATTTCTCGGTACTAGGATCATAACAATTTTTTTTTTGGGAAATTTATTCAAAGTCCTCAAATAATAGCCACATAATGGTTCCTCAAGCATTCCTTCAAACGTGAGCTTTTTGTCACGTTATAAATTTCAAAAGAAAAGAGGTACGAAAAAAGTCTACCACATAGAAATGTGGACAAAAAAGTACTGAAAATAACAAGTTCAGAGATTAAGTAATTTTCTTTTGCATGATTGCAGGATTTTTCGCGAGGAATAACATGTGCTTACAAAAAAACATGTTCGAAAAATTGGTGAATAAAAAATAGTGCTTATCTGAAAATGAAGTGAAATTCATTTTGTGAACTGGTCACAGATGACAAAAGAATAAGAAATTCAGTTGCACGCCCGTTTTTTATGGGGTTAAACGGTGAATTTTATATTTTGGCAGGTGCGTCGAGGGGGTTTGAATTAGCCGATTTTTTTGTAGTAGATCAATTCATGCCTCCTCAACATTTTTCTATGAGTACGGAAGATTTTGAGAGCTATATTTTCTTGTTCGAGAAGAGTTGAAAATATTCGAAAAGTCGAAAAACGCTCTCCGGGATTTTCATTTTCAATTAGATATATAAGAATTCGATATCTTCATCCAATGTTACTCACATGTGTAGAAATGAAAAATTGCAATTATTAGGTATATAGTCGTGGACAAAGTATAGTATTCTATTTACATTTATGGCTATCATTCACTTGGATTTTTTACGACGTGAACTTCATCCGCGTGGATAATTGCCACTATAATATGCAAGTTGAATAATATACTATTCGATATAAAATCGAATGCTTATAACTGAAAAATTCTGATAGTGAAAAATTGGATAGTCAAGCACGGATTGTGCGACACTTGCTATTTCACTTTACTAGCTTATACTTACTTTGTTGAAGGTCAGAATGAATGCACATTTTCTCAACTATTCCACTACGAAAATATTGCATGGTAACGAACTTATTGAAATAGAATTATCTCATATACGTTGATGTGTTAACAACTAGTCAATCATAACATGACAAGAGGCTAATAGCCCCTCGGTGCTTATTTGTGGCATACACTTGAGACCTAAATTCAGGAAAACATTAATTCTCTCTTCATACAAACTGAGCTCAGAATTATCGGTAATGAATCTGTTATTGCCAATGGACGGTTTGTTTATGGACATAACACTTCATGGGAGCATATGGAACATATTCGAAACATTTCTTTATTCTCAAGTTGACGGTGAGGGACCTCAAGATCTTCATTGAAATACAAAGAATTTGCAGATCATTCCATAGTTTCAGAATGTTCTCGATTGGCATGAGGCCAAAGATGAATCTTTGTTGCAATGAAACTTGAAGGATGATTAATTTCTGGATCTGAGCATCTCATCGGAAAAGGCAAGACATTGATGACTTTATACAGGGTTAGGATACAGTATGGAACCAAGTAAATATCTTTTATACAGAAAGAACGATATTTATGGAAATTTGCAGGTGAGTGCAATGGAACGAAATGCATCTGATGTACATTTTTTCATGAATAATATACTCCTGGTTTAGGGGCCCATTTTTTATCGACGGAAACTTGAATGGTGATAAGTATTTGCATCTACTAAATAACGAAATTATTCCTGCACTTCATTCCTGCACAGCATTCTAAAAATGTACATCAGATCCATTTCGTTCCATTGCACTCACCTGCAAATTTCCATAAATATCGTTCTTTTCGTTTAAAACATATTTACTTGGTCCATACGTCATCCCAACCATGTATGCAAATCAAATCTCAGATGAGGATAGGATTTCGAATTGGATTGATATTTCGACAAAACTAGAAGCTCAGTCTGAAAATCTACTCTTAGTCAGAACCAAAATAATAAGCATAGCTGATGAAAATTAGGTAATTAAGATGAACAAAATAATTCAATAATCAATATAAACATACAATAAAACAAAATATATAGTCACCTATTATATTAGAAATAAAATCAAAACTGAACCCAAAGTTGTACCTAGGTTTTCTCAGAAATTTCTACTAGCGATGTGATTGTAGGAGTGTAGTTTATCACTCACTTCAGGTTTTTCAGGTTCTGAATATCTGTGTAAAGATATCACACATAACATGTATGTGTGAGTCTCTTAGACATGTTTTTCTGAAAATATGGAATATCCAACTATGTCATTGACTTCATGTTATAATAAAAAAAATCCAAAGTCTTTTGTATGTTAGTACCTCAAAAACAAAAATTATCAACTGAAACTGCATCAATCGGATCTCGTTCAATATCAATGAGAAATCTTTTGCATATACCAGGAATCCGAAAAGTTGTGTGATTCCTTCGGTAGATTTCGTGGCCAACGCCAATGAATTATGTCAACGTTACGTCATTTCCAGCCATTGGAAAGTGCCTGTCAAACCCATCCCATCTATTGTTGATGTCAGCAAAATGTTACTATATGAATCTTGAATATTGTTACCCGAATAAATGTTACTCTTGTCAAATTTCCATCGTTGGAAATGAAGAGTCCAAGAGAGTGTACATTTTTCATAAACCAGATATGGCATGCCATATTGGCAACCCAACTGGACGATCGCATAAAGCTGATCAGAATGAGGGGTCCGGGTAACTGGAAATCCCGGGATGAAGACTGGAGTCTATCTTTATTGAAACAATACATCTGATTGGTTTGTGTTTGAAAAATGAAACCCGATTGAACAAGGTGCAATACAAATCAGGAAATCGATTTTATGAAGATATGTAGATAGATACTATTATAATTTCCAAGATTTTTTGCTGACTCACTTCGCTCTTTCATGCAATCATTCATTCAATTTAATACTCCACCTCTTGGGTGGTTGGTGCGATTATTGTGTATGATGATAGGTTACCTATATGTTATAGGTTTCTTATTATACAGGGTGGTCCAATGAAAACAAAACAAGGCCGATTTGGCATAGTTATCGTTCTCAGAAAGAAAAAACGCTCGAACCGTTCGATCTTTATTTCGAAGGGAAAATACTTTGCGCATGTTTACTTCACTTCACTTCTTCACTTCTTCTTCACTTCAAACCCCTCGGAGGGGTAAGCTCCAACCCTCGAAAGATACATCATTTTGAAGGTAATCGGAATCTCTCACCAACGCTTCCTTCTTTATCGAATTTAATGCAGTAGTTCTCCAGAGAACACGTTCATTAAGATAATCAGCTAGTGATGGAAAATAACGCTTTTTTCCCATTCATCACTATTTCTCATTTCGTAGTCAGAACGATGTTCATCTAAGAAGTGCCTTATGTGTTTTTTTTTCAAATCCTGTCCTATCCAACGTTACATAAAGAATCATTTATTTCAATGTCAGTTCCTTGATCTCTCAGTAAAACGCATACCTTGTTTCGTTCTCATTGGGCCACCCTGTATATTCAATGCCTACATAAATCAATAGATATATTAAGATTGCGAATATAGGTTGATATCAAAATATTACTAAATGGAAACACATTTATATTAGAACATATCTAACGCGGAAGTGAAATCATATGCAACATGAAATTACGCAATGTATTTTCAGACCTATTTATTTTTGTTCATCTCTACCGACCCAGCATTCGAATTGATGTGGTGAAATGTTTATCATTAATGTATTCATTCTGCATGGAAGATCTCTTCTTTTGACATTTATTATCATCGGAAAAGCATTCGTACATCAGGAAATGTCAAAGAAAGAGTATCCATGCACGATTATCAAGATTGTGCGTGCACCCGATGAATGGTGTTGAAAGTTTTTTTTTTATCTGTGGACAACACGAAAGGGAAACCTATAATGTTCGAGGAACAGCGTGTTAGCCAGCGGTGAAATTTTGGGAGAGAAGGAAGATGTTGGAATTTTTCTTGAAAGTTTGGAGGTTGTAAGCATCAGGAAAGACTTCACTAGGCGAAGAATTCCATAATTTTGCCGTTCTATTGATGAAGGAGTGATCAGCTTGAGCTCGTCTGGTTTGTCTACTAGGAATCGCGCGTGGTGGCATAATATTTCCGTTGAGCACCGACCGTGAAAGTACCTATAAAAAAGGCAAAGATCGCCGACCTTTCTACGATGATCTAGACTAGGCGAATAGCTCTCTTCTGAATTGAATCTAAGATCTTTAGCGTATGTTTGGGGGCTGAGCTCCAAACATGTGAACAGTACTCCAGGACACGTCGAATTTGTGCTTTGTAGATCATAAGCAGTAGCTGGGATGTGAAGTATCTCTTCGCACGGAATAGAAAACCAAGTTTTTGTGAAGCAGTTTTCCCAATGGTGGACATTTACAGGGTGAGGTATGGAAAATTGTCCAGAACTGTCACTAGGACACCAAGTCGTATCCTAGAAACACTTTTTTGCAATTTTCGATATCTAATTCGTTTTTTTTTTAGTTTTTGACAAAACGAAAGGAAAACCTGTATTGTTCGTGAAACAGTGTGTGAGCTAGGAGTGGAATGTTGGTATCTCTACCGTTCTCCCAAAAAATTTTGCTGATAGTTTTGGATTCTCAAATAAACCGAATCAAATGTACCGAATGTCTCGAGGTATCACCTCGAGGCTTCCCAGCATTTTTTTCAAATATTCAATGTATATGTAATGACTAGAATTTGACCTATAAGTTGAAGGACTCAATGTATCACCTAACTTTGTACCAAGTGTCTTATTAGTATCTAAGAGTCCAACATTACATTCAACATAACATTTCAATTTCAGAAAAAAAATATTTCGAAAATGGTCACACAATTTTCACCGTATCGCATTTTCATTCATTTTGAATTGTTTTTATCTGATATTATGAATTATCAGCAGTTCTTGGAGGTCAAGTTTTCAGAAAAATATTATTTTATTTATCTCGGAATCGGTCATAGACTGGTACAAAGAAATATTGTTGGGAAAGTGATAGAGATACCAAAAATAATATAATATACAGGCAAATTTCAGATTCATGAATTTTTAAAGTTAGAAATTGATTTCTAGCAGATGAGGAAATTTGTCATAACGAGTCGTTGGTTATTGAATTCTCTGAATATTCAAACTAGAGCAAGCAATTAATCAAATGAACAACCAATATACCATGTTCAGAACAAATTAATAAGTCAGGATAGCCTATTGGGACATAATTATTGTCAAAGCGGTGCATTTAAAAGGCATTACTTTCCGATTCTCTTTCATTACTGGGTGGTCATGAGTTTATTGTCAACATCACGAACCTTGTTTCGATTCGTACCGTTATTACCAAAATTCGTATTCTGGTCAACGAAAGGCCCGAAAATATTCGACAAGCAACAAGTCAGCGTGAGCCATGTTTACAACTTGTATGAATCAATTTTTCTGTGTATACCATTGAACACCAAACAAATTTATTCCACGTATGAGCTCTCTTGATGACATTATGAATAAGAGATTTCGATCTATCGACTCACAAGTGGGCAGAACCGTGCTATTATGTGGAACAATATATGGGTAATGTTTTTGAATGTCTTATTATTTTGGCTCATTATTTATTATTCACCTGTCATCCAGCAAGAGCCCACTGGAATAATGCGTATATTTAACACAATAAACATTTTCAAATTATTTTGATGATACATATTAACCGCATTAGAATACAAATTATTCATTTACAAAAATCAAGAGGCATTGTTATGTTTACTCACTACTATTCGACAAAATAACAGTATCAATTCAACAAGAGCAACTTCTTCCTCATTGCAAGATTCATATTTTTCCAGAAATAATGCTTGCAGATTATTTAAGGAAGTATCGACCACTAGGCTCCAATATAGTTCGGCAGAATTTTATTCAGATGTTTTTTCAATGAGTACTCTAGTACTTATAAGATGCCTTTTTTTCTTTGTTAAATTTTAATATTTCCGAACCAATTTCACGTTTTAATGACTACTTTGTCCACACGTATGAAATTCTCTTCATGACCATGTATATTATGTACAGGCTGTAACAAATTCGCTCATCACCAGTGGGATCACGTGGATCGCCTTGGAGATTCACGGTAATTCTCAGTCTTTGGCAGATTATTATTGTGGCTGATTTTGAGAAATCGTTCAAAAAAGTTTCTCAAGCATTTTGTACATGGAGGTTAAGAAATATGGTCGAGGTCATCATTCAAATAAATTCAACATACGACTCTTTGAGTGAAAACGAATAGTTCATATGAATGTGTCCTAACTTGCCTCGTTTTCAAGGTGTTAAACTCTTTTTAAAATAATTGTTTTTTTTTATAAATACCTACCTTAAATATGCTCTACCCAATTATGTTGTAATTTGGCATTATTCGTCGTGTTAAGAGGCTAATTCAACTCCAACTCTCAAGTCTAATGGCTTGCCGAACGACACCTTAACGAATATTTGAAAAAATGTACGCCACTGACTATTTTTCAAACTTTCAATATGTTTTCCACGGATAAAACGTCTAAAAATCCATTACTTTTCGCCCCTTGTATTTTCCTATCTCTCCTGGTCTTGGTTTTCGAGAAAGCAATTACAGCATTTAGTGAACAACCTGTCAGTTGTCAACTCATTCATGAGATATCAATTTGAGATAATATTTAAGATATTCACTGAAAACCAGTTTTTTCAAAAGAAGTTCAACACCTTGTGTCTTCGAAAGGAGACAAGTTAGGACACATGTTTATGTGAACTTTCAGTCTCAAAATCAACCAAAGAGTCGTCTGTTAAGAACTCAATAATAACAAATCATTATGTTTTGTGTTCGCGAGGTTGCCCACTCATTCTCTCTATTGAGAGTTCCAATGTGATGACATAAAAAATGATACCGAAAATATGCAACTATTATATTACGGCCCTGTGCATTATTCACCGATATTCAAATTGAATGAATCTTTTATTTACATAAGATTGACCGTTTTTATTGAGGAAATAAAACACAAGTCATTTATCAAATATGCCTATGATATCCATTTTGATGGCCGTTTCATTGCAACATAAATTGGAATGAACAATAGATACAAGTGAATGTGTCTAGCCATTATATATTATCACTTGATTGTTGAATTTCAATTATCAGATACCAAAAATGCAATAAAAGCATTCGAATCCGTATAATGCAAAGTTGCTCGATCATTAGACTTTTCGTAAATGTAAATAATATTGATAATAATACGTTCATTCAAGATGCCAATATACAAACCCATTTTTTATATAAATACAAAATTGCAATAAATCACCTGGATACAATGGGAATGATTTTCAATGAAGCCTGTCAGAATAAAAACAAACTGAAACAAAAAAAATTATGGAATCACAGAAACTTAACAAGTATATACCAAAGATACCGGTAGCAATGTAAATATTACAATTCACGTAAAATCCATATATATAATAAATGCTGCCAGAATAATACTCGAATGTGCTGATCAAATTTTGGAGTTGTAATTTATTGTGATACCATTTTCGTTTTCTGAATATTTATAGACTTATATCTGAGATGTAAGTAGAAGTTTATTTTCCATAATGAAGTGGATATATTCATGATTCCAATAATAACCTTTTTACCATAATTTTTTGGATTTGAATCATCATCACATCAATATCATCATACATAATATATTATCAGTGACTATTATGGATTTATTTATGCACCAAGTGCGTTATGAGGATGATAATAATAATAATAATAATAATAATAATAATAATAATAATAATAATAATAATAATAATAATAACAATAATAATAATATTACATTTATTATTCACCAATACAAGTTACGTGAATCACAAGTAGGTAAATAATAGGAGAACTGTTATGCAAAGAGGGTGACAAATACAGCCAAAGGGCCTCCAGTCCCAATCCAATATCCAATATCCAATATCCAATAACGTTCGTGGTGCTCACAGTATTTTATTTTTGACTGAGAACTGATTAATTTTCTTTAATTGAGAAAGCTGCTGCATGAAACGACTGATTGACTTCCATGAGATTTGACTTTATGGAGTTGTCTATGACAAGAAAATCGTCACTGACTGCATTGAGCGAGGCATCGAGAAATGATCGATCAGAGGCGTGCATTTGGGTAGTAACCTCGGTCGTAATAATATCAAGTCATAACTGAGAAGATTTTTTGGACCGGTAGACACCGATCTGTTAGATTCGTTCGATGAAATGTCTGAATATTTACAATTGCGAAAAATATTTTCAGGATAGAATGTTCCAATGGTGCATGATTCAATCTTGATTGAGAATGTCTAAAATATTGCCTCAAAAAAATCTTGAAAATGAGAAATCTTGCGACAATTCTAGAACTTTCCCAAATTCCTCTTTTTACGAAACAGATTTGTGCGGTTCTCATAGAATTATCATTCCATCATGATTGGTTCTAATAATAAACACATCATTCTCATTATTAAGATTGTAATTGCTAGATGAAGGTATACCTCATACCATCCTATATGTATATTCCATTCAAAGTTGTCAGATTCAATTCGTCATCTACCTGGTTTGTCTCCAAGTGCTTGAATTGAAAAATATTTTTTTACAGCAAGGAATCTGCAAAGTTATTGGACCCGTTGACATGTTTCTTTTGGTCATGGACTCAATCACATCTACAAATATTTGGTTCAGTTTCATCACCATGTTCCAAAAACGATATTTTTTATTTCGAAGGGATCTTGGTCTCCTAACCAGTTGTTCTTCTTCTTCTGATAGTGAATATAATCGATGTAGAAATGTTCTATAATTTGGAATACTTTAACCTGGATCGTTTCCAAAGCTCTTATGTTCCTACCTTATCTCATAATAATAATAATAATAATTCAATTCGATGTGGCATTAGAAATCAAAACTTGATTGGTAATAAGAAAATGTGTCATCAAGTTTATCTTAAGGATTTTCAGGCAACCCAATTTCCCTTAAATCTCCACGTTAAATATTTAAAGTGACTTCACTGCTCTAACTGTTCTATTTTTTTAATAGACCGTGATTAATCAAAACAAAATACGCTTGTCAAGAAGTTTGATAGTCCCATCAAAGAAGGTATAATGCAGTATTCCTTCAATTAGATGTGTGAGAAATAGAGGTAGTTGAATAAATGTGATCCGATCGAATGATTGTCGATCATCTCTAATGGATCTAATGTTCACGGCGCCCATGTTTTCGACCATCGGTTTCAATTCAACCGGAATTCTTATTCTGGAGACAGAAATTAATGGGATTTCCTTATCTTTCCGCGCGATCTCACATGTCGGTTGTAAGGGTGTAAGCAAATGAAGCAGTTGTCAGATCAGATGAAGCAGTGAATAAATAATAAGTCGAGTCTTGTCTTGAGTCGCCTCTGCGATTTGAAAAAAGAAAAGTGCACCGCTTCTCACAGACGCCGCTAATTCCTTTGATCGGAGTTCATATCAGAAAATTCTTGAAAAAGATCCAAGAGCTGATATCTTGTTAAAATCTTGGTAGCGGTAGCAGGCAGCAGCATAATATTTCATCGTTAGGAGTCAAGGAAGCTGAATTCGTTTTGTTCGTTTTTTCATTACTCATAATACGGGTGGTCCAACAACAACTTCGAGAGGTGATAAATACTAGCATAGTTAGGGGACTCTTCTCAATGAACTCACCTACCCAGTGCAACAACTTCGAATACAAGGTGTCAAAGATCGATAAAAAATCTATTTCTAAGGGAATACAAAAGTGACTTTTTTCATATTCGGCATACTGCCTTTCTTTATAAAGCCGCAACTATAGTTCTTATGAGCCAAAAATAGTTACAGGAATCCATAAGCGCCGATACAGGATGTCAATGTCCTTTCTCCGAAAAAAAAATTGCACGCCACTCGATATCAATCTCTGCGAAAGGAAGAGATTATATTATATGTATGAATATAATTTCCTGAATATTGAATTCATTATCAAGTCCAATCTTTGAGATTAACTAGATTGACTAGAAATGTAAATGAATATGAAAACATTTCCAAGTCCTCAAAAATCATTCTTTAGGTTATCAATAGGTATTCTCGTAGGTGCGATAATGATAAAAATTGACAGCAGAGAGTGAGCTTACGGATTTCTATTGTACAAATAGTACTTGACTCAGAACTATATGTGCCTCTATCTTCTCAAATCAATAATCACACTCGAGTAATTCAGAGTTAAGACGTTCCGATTTTGGGTGGAATGCGTTAATGAAATCAAGGATCCACTGTGAGATTATATACCAACTTTTCGTGTTGTCAACAGATAAAATAGTTATTTATGGTACTAGTGTGTTATGTTGAGAATAAGTCACGTGAGAAAGATTTATACCACGAGGCCGTCAGGCCGAGTGGTATAAATTCAATGTTTTATCCAACAAGTTGAAGAAATCATTTTTTTATGAGATAATAATTAATAAGTTTTGTGATCAAATCAAAGCTACTTGCGGCTCAATACCATGTATATGTCAGAATGACTTGACAGTGATTTTTTTTACATTTTGGTCAAGGTAGGTTGTTTGTTTAGTTGCCAAGGGCATAACACATTGTTGCAAATGTTTAAATAAATTTTGACACTTGTCAGTTTTCCCTGCAGTAAAAGAAACCTTTTTTGAAAAAAAAACGTATAGAAAATGGAGGAAATCGATGAAAATTACGTTCCTGAGGATATCCTTACGGAAGCGGAAGAAGCAGCGATGCAGATTTTGCCAGAAAAGTCCCGAGATGCTTACGACAAGGAGTTCAAAATGTTTGAGTCTTGGATGAATTCACGGAAAATAAAAGGTATCGACGAAAATGTTCTATTGGCTTATTTTTTACATTTGCAAAAAAATTAGCCCCATCGTCGCTGTGGACCAAATACTCGATGCTTCGCTCGACTATTCACCTTTATAAAAAAATCGACATTTCGAAATATGGCAAACTAACGAGCTTTTTGAAAAGCAAATCACAGGCACCAGCGCTCTACATGCACCGGTCACTGCCTGAGAAGGTCTTCGGCGACTCTTTTGGCCAATGCAGGGGCTAACATGACTACTTTGAAGCTTCACGGAGGATGGAAGTCCTCGACGGTAGCAGAAGGATATCTAGAAGAATCGGTGCATAACAAAATACAAATTGCAGAAAAAATACAAGGTTCCAATGTGTCGGCGTCTTCCAGCACTATCAGCAGATGTACCGATATGGGAGCGTCTGGTTCCAATGAACCAACCAATTTTACAATAACTTCAAATTCGAATAAACCGTTAGCTTTTTCCTTTAATTTCAATATCAATGTGAATTCTGCTTGAAATGGTAATAAATAAATAGAATTCTACTTTAAATATGAACGTGAGTTATAATCCATAACTCACTAGTGAGTTATGGATTATAACACACTAGTGTGTTATTTGATAGTTTACTTATCAAAAATGACATTATTAATGACAGTCATAACTGTCATGTGTTGGATAAAAAATATAATCAATATAATTTCCATACAGTACAGCATCAATCTGCGATCACCTTGCAATATATCTTATCAATATACAGAAAAACACATCAAAAGAATTATTTTGAATTGAAAGACCGATGTTCGAAAGCTCGAATCGTATTTATTGGAAAGCAGTTCATTTGAAATGTCGAAGATGATCAATGGAATCTGAATTATTAACTGTACCAGAGCGTATATTCTGAATTAGAGAACAATGAGAAAGTAAGTATTCCCAGGAGAATATTGAAAAAGAAACCAACAAGCAATACCAATTGCCATATCCAAGTACTTGTTACTCGACAGGGTACTGTGGACAAGTTCAGGATGTCCCATGATGCATGGATTTATCTAATATCTAGATCAGCATACTCCTGCAATTTTACCTCGCTTCTGGGCGAAACATCTATGCAAATATGGAGGCAAAGCAACATGTTATCGACGCTACTATATAATATAGCCTCACAACATACTATCAATACAGATCATCAGCATACCTTGCACTGTTATCCATACCAATGTGTTCAATAAAATATCCAATCGTTTTGAAGAAAATACCACAAATGGCAATACGAACCGAAGAAGCATATAAGCAATGTGAAATAAAGAGGAAATTGTTCCAAGAAAAGTCGTTCGAACACATTTTTATATTCCTTTGTGTTGTCAGTATTGGACTGTTGAGTAAAGACACGCCGCGGTTGTGCAAAATTAATAATAAATTCGATAAAAAAATACTCACTTAAGGTCCGCCTAATATGCTTCTGTTCGATTAATGAACGCTCATTTTTCGATGTCAATAAGAGGGACAAGTAGTGGCTATTGCATAATATCAAGAAACATCATTGAAAGATGCAAAAATGTATGTGAATATGTGATTTTTCAAAATAAGAGCAAACATGAATATACAGAAATCGACCCCAAACCATCGCCGCTATTGATTATCCGATTTTGGAAAACAAAAAAGAAAGTGAAATGACTCCTGAATTACTACAAGGTGGCACTAAATTTTTTTTTCAATTCCAGCTCTACTAGCATTACTATAATTTTATTAGGCAACATATTTTCGAATTGTTTCTGATTTTTTTTTTTTGAATCCAGTGATGTTTAATAAGTTGACTTTTGCGCAAAATTAGTGCTGCACAAACGAGAAATAAATCTTTTGCTGTTCATGGTTCAGAATTGCAAACAGAGTGATATATTATTAATAATAATAATAAGTACCAGAATCCACATGTAAAAGGTAGGAGCAACAAACGGGCGTCAAACACATTTCATCACTATAACCATCAAAAATATCAGTGAAAGAAATTGAGGCACATAGTTCAGATAGAGCATTTCAGTTAATTTAATAACAATAGAAAAAAAGTTATTGAATATACTTCTTTAATGATATAGGGATATCATGTCTCATTATGAATAAGGTCTTCTCAGTTCAATTTTGAAGGCAGACAAAGATCGTAAAAGCATAACTACAACATAGATGAATATCACCAGTCGATGGAAACACCAAAATAGCTCATGACAAATTGACATTAAATATGTGTAAATCTGACGCCCACTCAAATCATACCATTACAAACTTCTTGCATACAAAATGATACAAATAACGAAGAATGCGAAACTAGTTATTCAAAGTCTCCATTCTTGACTTCGACGACGAAACATAGGTGTGTCTATGTAAGTAAGAATAACCATTACAGGTCAAGCATCCCATATTTTTATACTAAAAATGCATACCTACACAAGAACATGTTGGAATCCAGGGTAACGTTTCACTATCATTGTTCAATTCTAAGTATGGCCCTTGACCCAGGAAATGAATTGTAATTGATTTTGATAAAATTGACTTGTTTCACTCTGGTCGAAACAGTTATTGCGATACCCGGTATGATATATGATACAAGTTACAAAAATTTCATAGTGGCCTATCGCTGAAAATTCACAAAGTCTGTGCAAGTTCATGACCAACTCGAAAACCAAGATGAGGATCTCAATATGAAGTATCCTGAAAAAAATAGCATCGGTTCGTCGGTTGGTTTCTATATACAGTGAGTTTCAATAAGTTTGTACCTCATGGAAATCTTTTTCATTATTCTTCTTAATAAAAATCGGTGCATTGCAAATATCTGGTATTTGCAAAAGATCAAATTTTCAAATTGAATGATGGGGTACTATATTTTTCTTTGGATTCGTATATTGGTTTTTGATTTTATTTCATCTCTTGACATCACAAAGGAAATCCTACAATATTGGGGGAACATCATGTTAGCCAGCGGAGGAATGTTGGAATGTTGGGAGAGAAGGAAGGTATTGGATTTTTTCTTGAAAGATTGGAGGTTGTGAGCATGAGGAAAGACTATATGCATTTGCTATTGGGTAAATTCATTTCTATTCTGCTATGCCAATTTTGTCAATTACCTCAGTTATTCTCTATGATCGATACGGTAATGATATATAATGCTCTAAATGTCCTTGCTAGAAGCCACATGAACTAAACACAATGTATTAGGGTCCTGGCGTCTATCATGTTTGATAGGACAACTGATAATGATCACTTCCACCAACCTCAGATATGAGCGAACAGAGCGCCATCATTAGAAAAAAACATGTATCTATCATGAATAACTTCAGATCTCTTTTTGAAGGTAGATTACTTCTTATCGTGGAACGACTCAAATCTTTGTTAACCCACGCAGAGATGGCGCAATAGTATATAAAACGCGAGATGGCGCTCCAATTGTTTCCCATCCCATATCATGTCAGTGTCAGTGTGCCATTAACATTTTTCATTTCACTTGAGTTGGGTGTCGTGAATGTCGAAGCATCGTGTTTCGTTTTTCGCATTGCTGTCAAGTTATTTAATCTGAAATTATCCTAAACGCGATTGTAACTTCATTGTCGATAGAAGTGCTACGTGTTGAATCCGCCGTTTGGATACAATTTCATTCAGGACTTTATAAGGTGAGCTCCTTTACGCTTTGTTTATTTTTCATGCGACTAATCTTTCATCTCACGAATGTAAATATTTGCTTTCTTGTAATACCGCATTATTTTCAATGAAAGTGTGAACTGTGAAGGCGAGTTACGAGGCACTATAATGAGGCTTTTCACCGAAAGGCCTTTTCAAGTAGGTGAGTAGTCTTCTAGCTGTGATGTCTAAAAATACATTGCAGTGTGATTTTCCAAGCATGTTCTTTTTTTCACTTTGCAACGTCGGTCTGGACGCTTTCATTATAAAGTTGTTGTGAGGTGTGAAAGGAGTTGAAAAGACAGTTTTCCTTTCGTGTTATTCATATAAATAAAACGCTTGAAAACCCAAGTAAACTGGTCCTAGCAAATAATATCGATCGCATTCCGGGGAAGAATATTTTTGTGAGTTCCATAAAACCTGTTATTACGTTGTTTTGAAAAATGATTTCACTGGTAAAAATTCGCACATTTTGAAATGATTTGCGTCAATTTTAATGATTAACTAGGTATATCTGACCACTTGTCTAACCATCACAACAATTTAGGTATAGGTACCTACTGCATTTACAAGATTTGGTTCAGTGTATGATTCAATGATAAGCAATACCAATAATCTTTATGTAGCCCACCTACACAAGATATAGAAGTAAAACAAGGTGTATAGGTATCATAATCCGATATATTACGTTCGGAAAGTAGGTATGTGGGTTCCTGTGTTCCATTATGAATACCATCACCTTCATCTACAGAGGTATCTTTTCTTTAGAGATCTTGAGAGTAGGTGGCATTCACTTAGTGGAAAAAAGGATCACACCCCGAATAAAATAAGAGTATGAAGTTCAATACAAGAATGAGATCAGGAATATATCACTTCATAATCCTCAAGAGCTAGTAGAAAAACCGCCGAGCAGAGTATACAAGTTTTTCAATAAACCTCGGAACTGGAAGGAGAGGCAAAATATTGAAGATGCATAGGTGGAGATTGAGATTATACAACATTCAAAGGGATCAAGAAAGCTTGAGGTGGTTTGAGGTAGTGCAGGAAGTTCAAGTGAAATTATTTGGTTGGTAAAATTTTCATCCCACTGAATTCTGGTGGTGAATTTTTAGCCTCACGGATGATAAATGAATTAATACCTAATAAGCATTGATTGGTACTTGTGTCAGAAAAACGAGGTGAAAAACTAGGGTATCTCAAGATTAGTGTACATCACATTAGGATTTCTGGATCATGCTGCTCAATGTGGAAAAACGCTCATAAACATATTCTTCTTGTTTATATTTGAAATTTCATTTTGCCAAAATGCCATAACCTCTATAGAAAAAAATCGAGGAAAAATTAGTGTGGCCACAAAAAGTATGATGTTCCTTTCATATTACCTGACTGATGAGGAGGAAGAGTTCAACTCAATCGTAGGTATCACTAAATTCTTGAATGAGGAGTATTTGAAAGATTTTACCGATGATTCTACACTCACTTTCACTTCTTTTCCTCCCAGAAACCAAACGTGATTGCCTCACCAGGTCTCGCCTCTGGCTAAATAACAATCGGCGCTCGTTTCATATTTCAAGGAATGCATTATTATTCTTCATTTTCTTTCTATTAATTTCTTTCTATTTCTATTAGGTATGTTTTTGGAAACAAAAACATGTACTGAGAAGAAACTACGAATATAGATCCTAGCTCATAGCTATTAACAAAACCTACAAAACCTTTTCTTGTGAATGTGGCTACTTTCGAGGATTTCTCAAAAGCTTTGCATGTTTAGACCACATTCGGTATTATTTAGGCCAGAAAATTAGTTTACACAGAAACTGCATTAGTAGAATGAATTACATACATACATCTGTTGGGTATATACACTCAGAGAAACACCATAAAATAGTTCTCATTTATTAGGTTGCCAAAATCGTGTTCTCCATGTTTTGATTTTGCCAGAGAGTTCCAAATTTTTTTAACGTGACAACGAAACTTCCGACGTGAGTGTTCAAATCGCTCTTTTATTTTGCAGTAAACAGTAATGAATGGAAGAGTGATGATTTCTGAAACTATAGATATATCACTATCAGGTTGAAAAGATATCTGTTTCAATATTGATATTTGGTTCAAAGTTTTTCGATGTTTTTTTCAAAAAAGACTAGTCATATCACTCAGCGGTTTTCAATGCAAGATTTACAATATATAATGGCATGTATCAATATTGACACAAAATTTTGAGATATCGTGCTGTATGAATAATCCATTATCATTCAGAAATTATGACAAAACTCATAATAATTTCAAAATTTCGGGCTCATTGCATCAGTTTATCACTTTATTTTACGATTACCATTATATCGTTCAAAATTATTTTTGATGGTTGGTAACTTGCTCGTAATATTGAATACTGATGAGATGCACTCATTATGCTTTCTTTGTTAATATCACTTTGTAATCCGGGTCTGGTTTTGTAATTCAAATGTTAATTTGACATAGGTATCGAAAGTTTGCATTCTTGCATGCACGGTCGTGAAACGCTTCAAGAATGTTCCACTTGCTTTCATATCATTATAGGCCAGTATGTAGAGATTTTCAGCAAAAAATTCCAAAAAGTTGACCACGCAAATTCTGAAAACATGAACAGGCAAGTTTTCTTCATATACAGACAGGGCTTTTCACGATAAGCTGAAAATTTGGTAGTATGCACCGAAGTAGATATGTTCCTCGATATTCTCTATCATTGGTTCTGCCTACAATAAAACATATTAGACAATGCGACGTTGCCGCTCTTTGTAAAAAGTAATTGAAACTTTGATATTCCATAATATAATACATCATTTTTGGTGTATCTATCATTTTACCAACAACTTCACCTGATATTTTTCTATACCTCAATCAATTAATATTCATCAAGCACCGTTTTCATGACCCTTCCAAAAATTTGGCATGTAGTTAGGTGGGGCTGCCCCAGATCCAGTTTGATAATATAGTTGTGCATATAGTATGTTTTAGTTATAGTTCAATGTTAGTTATATCTTACACTCCTTGCAGTTTAACATAATAGTAGGTATAGCGAATATCAGTTGAAATTGTTGGGAATGTGAATATAAAAATATGAAAAATATAAAAATATATAAAAATGATTTGATATAATTTACAAGTGGTTACATTTGACAAAATTAATTTCATTTTTTCAAATTCTGTCAAGTCAAGGAGTAACTGAAATTTGTCTTTGGGGTAGGAAGTTTCAAGGTATTACCTATTTTTATGCCAAGTTTTATTTCCTTTCCTGGAGAATCCAAAAATATCAGTAATTATTGGAAGTCATGTTTATTTTTCAGACAAAAAAACAAACTATTTTTTCATATCATAAACGATCACAAAGAGATATTAGGTGAAGTTTTTGGAGAAGTAATAGAGATACCGAGAGAGATACCAAAAATGCCGCCAAAAATCGCCGCATTGTCTGAAATTTTCAAAGTTTGAAAAACATGATATATTATCTACTTGTCTGTCTGCTATTTCGTCAAATGAGTCTAATTAACGCTCATCGTGAAATCACTGTATAAATTACATGTATTGAAGTTTTTAAACTCGTGGAAATAAAACAATACCATAGACTTTCGACTCATTATATCCATTACACAATCTATTGAAAAACAAGCGGAAATGTCTATTTTGAATAGTTAAAAAGTGCTACAATCGGGTGAACTGAATAGATACAACATTTTTGAAACACTTGATTCTTCGATAATCAGTTCTGAATCACAGTGATTTTGGACGTTTACACGCGAATTCAATACCTGATTGCCAACATCGCCTTTACAGTAGCGTAAGCAAGAGAGGCCGCTAGAAAATCAGGAAAACATGCAAACTGATCATCATTATTTTAATCTTCATTCATCATAATTTGAATATTGATCACTCAATTGATCATGGCATTGTACTAGTCATTTTCGCTTCTGAAAGTGAAGGCAAATTCCAATGATGGTTCATCAGTTCATAATCAGGTTATTATGTTCATTTGTTTAACTTTCTCAATAAACAATTTGCATTTGGTTTTGTAGTGGTATACTCTTCTATTCGATCTTTGGAAGGCTTATCCAGGAAGACCTCGAAGAATACTAGTGAAAGAAATGTTCCTTTTTGAAATTCCAATTATCGTTTGGAAAGTCAAATCACATGCCTCATTTTCGGATTCAAATCACACTACTACTATCCAAAACCCCATTCAAACTGGTGACGCAATCATCCTGCGTAATAATTTTGATTGATTACTCTGGTATATCATCTCTGCTTGGAGGTGGCAGCCGAATGGCACGAATGTTGACGACACTAGATTTGTTTGATTTCTGCTAACATGAAAATCGCGAAATTCAATAGATCTGTTCTGCCTTCCAATGAACAATTCAAACTTCGCAGTAAACCTTACGATGTTCATTAAATCGTTTATGTATGTTGAAATGTAGGAGCGGCCCCAACATTGATCCTTGAGGAACTTCTCTTCATACGATTTTTTTTCTCGTCATCTACCTTTCATTTTATGGCCTTTCTATTTCTCTGATAAATCGTCGGCAAACAACAGATAGACGTTATTTACCTATTCTGGTTCCATCATCAAATTTATGATTGCTCCTGGAATAACGCACAACTGACATGACTTCCTAGTGATCCAAAGGCGTATCCAGAGGGTTCAGGGGAGGTGTTTTGATTTAACTAAATCGCTTCCCTATGCTCGAGCCTATACTGGATTCAAAGGCATTAAAATTGTCTTTGACTTTAATATTGGCAAATTGAATGAGTGGAAAAAGCAAGACAGTATTGGGAAAGTGGGACAAACTATTTTATATATTATCTATTCAATGGGGGAATCTTATAAAAACTCATGTTTGAGGTATTTATATCTAAGCCACTGCACTTTTAGTGGGAAATGTATAAATAGCGAAGGAGGGATTTCGGAATGCAAAAGCTGACAGTTGAACGACCTGTTATATTTTGTCGAAAAAGGAGGTTCATTACATCAAATTTCATGTGACAATTTTGTTGTATTTGTTGTACTACATTGAATATGAAAAAATGATGGTGATGGACAATCATTAGATATAGATTCATAAAATTTCTGACTTGAAAAAAAATTGATTCATTAAAAAAGGACCGTCATCTTGTTTCATGAAAATGGTGCATTCTGTCGAGTTTAACCAAGAGGACTTTTCGAGAAAATACTTAATTTAGTATTCTGTATACTTTGGTATAACTAACTAATATGTTTCGAACAGCACCCAGGCGTTCGCCTACGTGAGTTAATTTACTTCGACATATGAAACCGTCACGAGATAATGTAACCAACAATGACGAATTGACCTCTACGTTACGCTAATGCATTCGTCATAAATGATTGTCATTAACCTCTTGTATGACTTGTAATTAGAACTGGAAACTGGAGGATGATGAACATCTCTTGGTTATTATGCGCAAAATTCACTATTATTGCAATATGGCTACATTCATATGTGATGTGAATTTGATCGAGGGCAAAACTGAAATGATGTCTAAAGTTACAATTCGGAGACTGTGGTGTAATACTCAAATACAAAATAAATATATACCCAATGAACCATAACAGTATTTAGAAAAGCCTAAATAAATATTTCGGAAACTAAATTGGCATCCTCAGTAGACCTTAAAAATGATTAGTGACTCTTGATAGCGATCTTGATACATAATTATACCCCAAATATGTGAAAAATCTCTCACGCTTGCAGTGATTGATAAATGTAATGAAATTTCACCTGGAAATGTTATCATCACACATGGTATTTACCGGTATTTACATTTCAAATTGATTTTCAATCGTAACCTTTCGGGAAATGATTCAATCCACTACCTTCCCTCCTATTTCGAGATGGGTCTGGTAATGTGATCATCATCTCCTCCCTTTTATGAATTTGATCTCTGTGGATATTATAAATCCATCATTCAAGATCGAACGGTTAAAAATTATCAAGGAAACTTTATGACAATGACACACAATGACACAATGACAACGTTAACGTTGACTCGGTTAAGTGAAGTTGGTTGCCAAAGATTTGCAGCTGGAATATCGAGGATTCATAGGCGTACACTTTTATTTTCATGACCGACATCGGCAACTACCGAACGGCACCGATCGGGTTCTCTCGTTCCAGATTACTGTACCTTGGTTTGCGTGGTAGCTGTGATAAGCGAATATTTGAATAACTTTCGAATCCGAGTACCACTATATCTTGAAATTTCAATGAATGGCAATGGCCATGGGTGAAACTTAGAATAATAATGATAAAGATATTTATGGGTGTAGGAAAAATGGTGTACATAACTCGTTGGTAAGTGTGAGGTTTCAAAAAGATAACACCGATTTGCTCGGTTGTAGAATAGCGTAACGTTTACGCAATAACGTGGTGCGTCTATCTCGAGTTCAATCTGCGCATGCTCACATGTCAATATAGCGTTTGCTATATTAGCATCCCACGAGTGATCCATGTCATTGAACGAAATTTGTTTTCAGATCGGGACGAACGAGCCGGGTGAGTAAACCCGCTTGCCGCCGAAACATTTTTAATGCCTCCGAGTTTTTTGCAGCTGCGCAGGATGGCCTCCGCGGTGCTGCCCCAGATCAAGGACGTCGACATCGACCCTCGAGGCGTCTTCAAGTACATCCTGGTCAAGGTCACCGGCCCGACGTCGGAGGGCCAGCTGCAGGACAAGGTGGTGGTGAGGGGGTATGCGGATTGCGCTTTTCACGCCGACATAAACGACAGGGTCACGGGAGAGCTTCAAGGGCTGAAGGCTGCGAAGAAGATTCGAGATTGGAGGTCGAACGTTTTGGGTGGGGGGCGGATCAACCACGACGCCGAAGCTAAGAAGATCGAGGTTTATGGGTATTCGCAAGGGTACGGGAAGGCGGACCATCAAGTGGCGGTGGATATTTTGAAGATGAAGTATCCGGATTATGAGATTAGTTTTTCCGATTCCGGGTACTGAGATATTGTGGAATTCGAGCTGTAACTCTAATGATAATGTCGCAACATTAAATTATTCGTCTGAATTAGTGTTTGATTGGACAATAAACAATATATCATCGATGTACACAAAATATAGCCAATATGGTGAGAACTATAGCCCGGTTCCAAGATTTAATTCGAAAAATAATACTGGGGAAGTTTGGAAATATAGTGACAATCTCAATAATGAATGTTCGAATATCGCCAAATCCAGAAAGTATTGTGACAATTTCTCGATACCAACTGCGAATCCTTGTATTCGTATTGTAAATAATTCATCAATGCGCCGGATTATAAGAAAGGGTGAAGCAAGAGAAATTACTCTAAATCTTGATAACATTCGCAAATTCAATAGAAATATCAATCAAATCTTGAGAAACCACGCGAATATTTGGAAAATCTCTCGATCTTTCATCAAACTTACAAATCCTTGAAAAGTTTCTCGGATCTTGGCAAAAATATGAATCTTGAAAATACCTGGAATCTTTTCAAATCTATGCTATGTGACTGTGATTCTTGAACGATTTTTCATAATTCATTGTTGATGAAAATGAACAATTGAATATTGTTTCATATTGATTGATTGATTGATAATATTGAGTTCATTACTATTTTAAAATTTCACTTCCTTCTGAACCTGAATGGTTATTTACCAGTGACCGATTGCAAAATATCCATAAAATGTTGAACGAAACAAGGCCGATTTGACATAGTTATCGTTCTCAGAAAAACGAAAACTCTCGAACCGGTCGATTTTTATTTGGAAGGGGAAATTTTTTGCTCATGTTTTCAACTTTTTCACTTCGAACTCCTCGGAGGGGTGAGCTCCAACCCTTGAATCTCGAATGGGATAAGGGGTCAAGTGAAACATCATTTTGAAGGTAATCGAAATCTCTAACGCTTTTTTCTTTTTCATCACTATTTCTCATTCTGTAGTTAGAACGATGTTCATCTAAGAAGTGCCTTATGTGTTTTATCAATTATTTCAATGTCAGTTCCTTGATATCTCAGTAAAATGCATACTTTGTTTCGTTTTCATTGGGCCACCCTGTATATTAAACGAAGAAAAATAATCCTGAAAAAATTCGATGATACTAAGTTTTTACAAGTTATGAAGTAGTCTTCACAGGTTTCTAGGGTATCCGCGGTTATGGTATAATCTTGTAATGCAGGACCAGCTTCAGAAACATTCGTCAATCTATGGCGATTATGACAAGTTGACAAGGCAATGTTGACAAGTTTCCGTAATTACATTCTCAGCTTCATTATATCAAAATGAACTCTTCATTAATTCTCATCATCTCATCCAATTAAGCTTTGCATAGTAACTGTGACCTTCGAATTTGAAAACAGCTTCATGAATTTCAAAAACTGACGGAAACATTGGAGCGCCAGTATGTATTTTTTTTTCATTTTGCTCGATAAGTCAATAATTTATGAAAACCTGCGATAATTATAGAAATAATACCATTTGATTTTTCGCAAATATGAACTGAGAACTACAGAGATAGAAAATATTAAACGAACAGATACATAAAATAAATTGAGCCTATATCTCTCTAAATGTGGTGACAAAATTCATATACAGCGAAGAAAGTTGATCGTTGATCTAAGGATGTGTTCGACAAACAGATCTTGAATAATACATTTCAAGACATTTTCAAATGATGTTTTTGTGAAATTGTAATATCAGTTTGGCAATCAAAAAAGAGATCTGAGATCTGTGGAATTTTCTAAATTGAGTATCTCGAAGATGTTTGACAAAGTAATGTTTGAGACGATTATTTCGCTGTTTGTCGTGTCAGTTGTTTATTTAGGTATGTATGCTGTTCAAACGTCGCAAAATTATATTGAAACCTTGGGGAACTCCTGCAGCAAACAACTACTGCGATCACAGATCTATTAAAATAATGAAAGTCGCACCTATCTATTGTCTACGCAACGTAAATAGGTTTTATTTTCGAACGGCCAATGCTGTTTTCGTTGCCAAAAAATGCACCAAAGGTCAACGACCAAATATTCGAATAAATGCATCTGCCGAATTGGAACAGTTTGTACTCGATGAAAATAAATGCATCATAATAAAAAGGTATCTCTAAAAACCAATGCTGGCAACATTAGCAAGTAGTGAAAAAAAATCATCATCGCCTCTCAATCACTCGGTAAATCCCGATGAATGCTTCCCGACTATGGAATGAAATGAAGTAAAAAAATCAAGTCACAATATTTTAAATTCAGAAGAAATTCAAGAACTGGTGCATTTGAAAGAATGACCACAGTTGTTTTCTACCCTATTTTACCCTAATTTGATGGCATTGGGCCCTCAAAAAATGTCGAAAAGTTCTGATTCGGTTGCATGAAAGCCTCCCGAATCATCTCTTCTGACTCTTCATCTAATTATTTTTTGTCATTTAAATGAATAACTCACACATTTAATCGACTTTCAAATTTTCTAGCAGCGGGTCTGATAGGTACGTGAGTTTCATTGTATACAGGGTGAGTCAAAAATGTGTACCGAGCTTTCTGGGGGTGATAGACCATTGAAAAATAAGTGTAGTTTGATGATTAAACTCATGGCCCAAAATGCATATTAAAGGAGATATATCCTTCCGAAGTTGATGAAATTTAAATAATTTCTCCGCACAACTTCTGAACGATGAAAGCCACCCGACTGAAATTTTGTGCATGAATGTATGTTGTCAAAATACATTTTTTCGTCACACTTCCACATTTCTGATATTGTTATAAAGGGTGTTTTCAGAGGGTGAGTCATGATTTTTTGTAGAAAACTTTTTTCCCTGTATTATTTTCGGTGAAAAAACAGGAGCATTCGATGGAGCGAAGAAAATTACATGAAAAAGGTACTCTCATTCAAATACAAAAAATTGAGCCGTTCGTGAGATATTTGAGTTTTTGTTGTTACATGATATCAGCAGATTGATTTTATTCATCGCGAGATTCATCGGTATAACGATATTTCAGCAGGCCATGAACAATTTTGTATTTAATTTTGTCGATAATATCACCTCCCTGTGCCACGATACTGAGCAATAAGTACATAGCATAAGTCTGTACCAACAAGGTTTTAATAAAAATAAAAGTTTGATAATGTTTTTGGTACTCTTAATTAATACATAATTTTGAATGGAAGAAAAAAGAAAAAAACAAATTAAAGTAGCTGTTCGAAATGTCCACCGTTTTCGGTTATACATAATCTGAGGCGTTTACGTAAATTATTCATCAAACCGTTCATAGTTTGGTGATCATTTTTCAACAACGTAAATTCGTTCACAATTTTTTGCCTCAGCTCCTCAACATTCCGAATTTCGCTTGAATAAACCCTAGATTTCATGTAACCCCAGATCGAAAAATCTAGTTTTCTACAAAAAATCATGACTCACCCTCTGAAAACACCCTTTATAACAATATCAGAAATGTGGAAGTGTGACGAAAAAATGTATTTTGACAACATACATTCATGCACAAAATTTCAATCGGGTTGCTTTCATCGTTCAGAAGTTATGCGGAGAAATTATTTAAATTTTATCAACTTTGGAAGGATATATCTCCCTTAATATGCATTTTGGGCCATAAGTTTAATCATCAAACTACACTTATTTTTCAATGTTCTATCACCCCCAGAAAGCTCGGTATACATTTTTGACTCACCCTGTATATACGGCATACCTACAGAATATAGAGAACGAGCCAATCAATGATGATATGCTTGTCATACGAGTAATAGTTAGCTTGATGGGTCAATAACCGTCTTTTGTTCGCCACTATACGTGTGCAATTCTTATTGATCAAGTCAAGGATTATGTTATTCTGCAAATTATGTCCGCTAGTCGATGAACGATTTTATTTGGCTTCACATCTTTGCGTCTGCGACTCCGTATATACATAAGTATATATTAGGAGTGAAATCGGTTTTGACCCATTTGAAAATTGATATGCATGGTATCAATTTCCAGTCAAAGCATACATCCTGTGTTGAAAAAGAAAAATGTAAAAAAGATTGCGTGATTTCATGAAACCACTATTCAGGTGAAGCTTTTTTCGGAACGAAGGCATTCAATTGTGGATTTTCGGAAAACTATTGGATTTACTATAAATAAACTATAAATTTTTATTTTCAATATGCGTAGTATAGTACGGAATACATAATATTTTACAATTGTAATTGTAGATTTGTGTTGTCAAACAACATTTACACGAATACACTGATCAAAGCACACAAATACCGTGGAGCACTTGCACGAATGAGTAAGAATATAAATGCTACACGCTGATGAGAGCCCTCGGATGAAATAATTCCAGGCGATTCAATAAATATTACACTTTGACAACAATAATAAACGCGTCTCAATCGTTTTCAGAATAATAAAAAATGATCAATTTATGATTATTTTTTCATTTTTCAGCTTTTCTGTGGGATTTTCTCTCCTTGATTCAAAAAAATGAAGTAGAAGTTATTGAAAATTATTTAAATAAATTTGTAGTAAGGACAGATTTGTGATCTGCCCCAAAATGTTTGTTTTTTGACACTTTTCAGTGTCATAAGATAACATTGAAAGAATTTTGCGAAGATAAAGTGTAAATTGTGTTGAAAGCGGGAGCAGATTCGTTCCCAAAACGTCCACTGAGATAATTAGAAGTTTTAGTTTCATTAAATAACTTTGTATTTCCAAAAAAAATTTCAAAAAACAATGTGTCACTGACAATTTCTCTTTTAGATATCCAAAGGTTTGATTTCAAACGCAGTGGCATTTTAAGGCAGATCACAAATCTGTCATGACTACAAATATATTGATATAATTTTTGATAACTTCTACTTTATTTTTTAGAAACGAGGAGAGAAAATCCCACAGAAAAGATGAAAAATAAAATACCACTTCCTCGAATAACTTACAGACAGTATTCGATCATTATGAAAATAGAAATATTATGATAATGAAGGGTGAAGTTCAATTCCTTCAGAGAAAAGCCTGATTTGAATGAGTTGTTCTTCCACTTGAACCAAAAAAATATTCAAGATGACCGATAGCCTAAACTTTAGCTCCACTTACCGAGTAAATACGAATATGAATATGAAAGTGTATTTTCTCATTGTGTGGTTTCTTATAAAATCGTTTTCACGTTCGTTTTGAACGACCACCTCTATATCCACTTTATCTTTCTCCAAATGGTGGGGAATGAGATTTTGAATTTAAATAAATAAGTGTACACCTTGGTTATCAAGAATAATATTACCACGAGACCAGAGACGAGAGCTTATTTAGGTCCTTGGCATTCTTCACTACCTAGGTGTGTATAGATTTTTGAAAAGAGTATGTATCCTTAAATCCGATGACGTTTTTAAGGAAGCTAATTTCCAGCCGAAATTTTTCTTTTCGGAAATTCCAATATATTTTATGTGACGTTTTTCACGCCTGAATAATGTTAACGATCGAGCTCACTGACTCTTTTGTTTCGTCCTCTGACTGTGCCCACGTTTATTTTTAAATGTGACTATATTATTATGTATGCGGTGATTGTTGCATCACGGTTTTGCATACCCATATCGTGTGATCGTCAATGTTAATTTTTTGTCGTTTCAAAATCATCTGATCTTTTTGTTCGTCTTTTTTAGATAGTTTCTGTTACCTAAACCCAAAAAATTAGATGAAATTTTTTAGGAGTTCCTTATTTTCGATTAGAATCATCACAATGTGTATTCTCATCTTTATTTCAAGTCGTCAAACCCTTCAGAATAAGAATTTCATCAACGTTTTTCGGATTTCTTGGCACTTCAAATCGAAATATCCGTTAACTGGTCCTTTTCAATTATTATTGTTTAATTATTTTTCCATTTTAAAGAAAGATTTCGTTTGTAAAAACTGAAAAAAAACTAATAAAATTAATGTAACCGCTCGAAGCCCTTTCGATTTTGAATACCTTCCTCAGGGCGGTTCATGTCAGAATTTTTTTAAAAAATCTTCCGCAATTTCGATTTCCTGAAGAAAAACAAAGTAATTGCGCTTTCGTTTTTTACATGAAACATTCTGTCGAAAGAGGTTTCCGAGGAGGTATCGCAAGGCCCTATATGTGTTATTCAAACTTTATATCAAAATGGCGTCACGCCGCGACCATGTTTTTTTCAAAATTGGTTTTTTCCATCTATACAAATCGCTTTTCAGATATCGAATATCATCTTATCACGATTATAAAATTTGAGTAACGTGGACATATTTTTTCGAAATTGTTATTTTTTTGCTAGAAATGTAGTACACATCCAATTTCAATAGTCTCGAATTCGACTACCTAATGTATGAAAGTAATGTATTTTCAGAACTAAAAAAAGTGCCATTTTGTTTTCTTTATGGGATTTTTACTTATTTTCATTGATGAATGATTATTTATATGTATAGTTTAATTTCCTTTTCAGGTGGATGTTCAGTTTTGTTTTTTATTTTATTTGAGAAAACAATAGTGAATTTTATGAAGTTATGTTCATAAAATGTGAAAAACTACCTCGGTGAAGAAAAGTCCCTTCAAGCCTTAAAAAAGACTAGATAATAGCTATTTGTATAACAAGGGGTCAAGGGAGGCAAGTGCTACTTTTCCTCCTGAGGATGAAGTTTACTGCCCCATATCAAACCTCATTTTTCATACTGTGCTACTTTATCTAATGTATCTATTCAATCAAAACATAATATCTTGGCTACAGAAATTACATCACTGCGGTTTGGGAATAATTATTAAATGTAATCAATTCACCTCGGTTCAAGAAATGCATAGAATATTAAAATGGATGCCAATTTGCAAAAATTTACATTATTTATTGGCAATTATTCATCAACCGTAATATCAACTCCACCGCTAATGACCCAAAGTGTTGAAGCGGTCTTTGAATAAAAAAAAAAACTTTCATGTTCCAAATCTTGAAGGGCTTACAAACCAATATTTTATTGTATGTTGAAAAATCAAACTCAAAAAATTGTATGAATTCTTTATTTATCGAAGGCCCGAGTGAATTCAATGAGATAACAAAAACTATAAGAGAATCACAGAACTTGAGAAGTCTCAAGTCATTGTTGCTGGTACATATCTCAAATACTGGGATTTGAATTACAATTGTTGATTTTAATGTGTATATATATTTCTTAGTTTAATAGTTTGAAGAAGTAACTGTACATGTTTGTATTTGTATTTTAAGAAATGTGATATTTATCCAATGTGTATGTATTAGGCTTGCCTATTTCAATAAATTACTACTACTACTACTACTACTAACTGATAGGCGGCCAGGTGGTTGAGATGGTCAAGCGACATCATAGGAATCATGAGGTCGTGGGTTCGATTCCTGGCTGTCAGTTGGATTTGGGTATATTTATGCGCTGTACAATGTATATCCTAAAGTTCTACATAGAACTATCCCAAATGCCACAGTGGTTTGGATTCCACTTGTATAAACTGTAGATCTCCGTCTCATTCACTCGCAAAAGCCCTTCGGGGCTTCTGAGGGTTGCTTCTTCAACTAAGGATATGAGTTAAAAAAAAAAACTTCCGTCATTCTTCGCAGATTCGACGCCCCGCCTCCTCGAACCATGACGGCCGTTGGACGCCATCTTCCCGCCCCCGCCTGCCCTTCTGCCGCCCGGCGCTGAGGAGGGACCGCCCGGGCGGGTCGAAACGTCGCGATGACGACGACGGCGCGCCGTCGGGAGCCCGACGACGACATCGCGGCGATCGCGAAGCAGATTTCGGACCAGGCGGAGGCCATCTACCAGAACTGGAAGGCGAGGGGCCTCGGCCCCGCCGACCTGATCGCATGCCACGCCGCCGGAGACACTTCCAAGCTGGGGTGAGTGTGTCCAGTAGGGTGGCCGAGCGTCCTTCATTCGAAAAGACATTAGTTTATTTTGAAATTATGTCGTTTGTCCTCTTGAGAAGCGTGAAAGAGCTGCAAATGTGCCACGAAATCAGTGTGAGTAATATAAAATCAAAGAGACTGCTTGCATTCTCCTGAACGGAGACAATAATATTGCTTATTGTTCAGTTGAATTAGATGGAACTTGGCACCCACTTCTGAAAATGGAAAATTTAATATCAATTAATGAAAACAACTCGTAACCAGAATTTTTCCGTTTACCAAATTGTCACTTTTCAGTGTCAAAAAACGACTGCACATTGAGAAAATTTCACGAAGAAAAGTATCAAAAACAAGGTGTCACTGACCAATAGAGAATTTCTCTTTTAGGTATCTAAAGGTTTCATTTCAAGCGCAGTGACATTTTTGGGCAGATCAGAAATAATTTTCAATAGCTTCTAGAGAAAATCCCACAAAAAGCTGAAAAATGAATGTACCACCTCCTCGAAAAACTTATAGACACTATTTAATAAAATTTAAAATTGGCAGCATCCGAAAAATTTTGGGGTAAACTCGTTGAGCTCCGATTTTTGTTTCGTTTTATTCTCATACTGCATAATTATGCGTTGGTCAGCCAAATTCGTACAGACACTGCTGGAAGTGCTAGATGAGTTGGTAATACAGTTGGAGCGCGATTGTAGAGTATCTTTTTGCCTCTGTTTTTCATTTCTCTTTATTATTTAATATTTTATAGGAGTATTTAAATGTGCCAAGGATTGTTTCATTCAATATTCAAAGTGTGGGATTGATTTGATAAAGAACGAATTATACTGGGTGGCCCAAGGAAATTGAACCAGGGCCGATTTGACATAGTTATCGTTCTCAGAAAAAAAAACTCTCGAACCGGTCGATTTTTATTTCGAGGGGGAAATATTTTGCACATGTTTTCAACTTTTTCACTTCAAACCATACTCCGAGGGGTGAGCTCCAACCCTTGAATCTCAAATGGGATAAGGGGTCAAGTGATACATCATTATGAAGAGAAAACACGTTTATGAAAATAACCCTTTTATTTCCCTTTCATCGCTATTTCTCATTTTGTAGCTAGTCAGTAAAATGCATACCTTGTTTCGTTTTCATTGGGCCACCCTGTATAATTTTTAAAGCATACCGAATCTTGACAATATCCAATCTGGTGTAGTTATCTTCTTATGATACCCTTGGATTATTTGAAAAGATTCACGAAGGTTAAAGTTTTCTTTAGGCCCAGAAATGAATACTTAATAAATACTTTTCGTCGAGCACTTTACTCGTATCTATGACCTTCGTTCGAATCTGATCCTATCTGATGCCTTCATCCGATCTTCACGCTTCAGAAAACTCTGTGACGGTCGAGCAGTTTTCCGCGAATGGAAAACTCGATGTTTCCATAACATCCTCGATTTACGAAGCAAACTTGAAGGTATCGATTTTGATATGGGTATTTCCTGTATGTGTGTTGGCGAAAATTTTCACGCTTATCGTAGAATGGAACGTCCGGTAGAACATAAGATCCTTGAAGTACACTATTGTCAAAAAATACATCACTCTTGAGTAACGACTGGTTCTCTGTGATTTTATTTACAATTAAATTTTGTTTACATCGAATATTGAATCGAACACTAAATAACGCAAATAAAGAATCTCACTAATATACTAAGGCGAACAGTGATAATTTGTTTGAAATGGATGTGTTGATGCTGGGAGATTTTTTAGCATCGAATAATAACGACTTCTGCTAACAGAATTTGATAATAATAATAATAATTTAATAATGCGGGTTCCATGCGGATCTGGTACACCGATCGCTTCGAATGATATTCCATATTATTTGGCATCTAAAATTTTGATGAAATACCTATTAAGACAGCAGTGGTGCAAGGTGGAACATCAAGAATGATCGATTTCATATTGAATTTAGGCCTCAAACAAGATACATACTATTTCAGAATGATCTGACAAGAATTCTGATATGGGGATCTGGAAATCTAGTACAGTTCAATGCAAAAAAAATTCAAGAAGGCAGATCACTCAATGCCCAATATTTGATGATGTCGGCTACCACTGTCGTCAATATCCATGCTGCTTCACAAAAACTTGATTTTCTATTCCGTGCGAAGAGATACTTCACATCCCAGCAACAGCTCATGATCTACAAAGCACAAATTCGACCTGTCCTGGAGTACTGTTCACATGTTTGGAGCTCAGCCTCCAAACATACGCTTAAGCTCTTAGATTCAATTCAGAAGAGAGCTATTCGCCTAGTCGATGATACAACACTCACCAAATCATTGACCTCTCTAGATCATCATAGAAAGGTCGGCTGCCTTTTTTATAGATACTTCCACGGTCGGTGCTCAACGGAAATATCATCTAGGTATCATGACACCTCGTGCGATTCCTAGTAGACAAACCAGACGAGCTCAGGCCGGTCACCCATAAACTGTCAGGCTCGAGACCTGTCGAACACCGCTATACGACGCATCATCCATCAATAGAATGGCAAAGTTGTGGAATTCTTTGCCTAGTGAAGTCTTTTCTGATGTTTACAACCTCCAAACTTTCATAAAAAATTCCAATACTTTCCTTCTCTCCCAAAATTCCACCGCTGGCTAACACGATGCTCCTGGAACATTATGTTATCACACTGCGGGACCGCACAAATTCATATTTAATAACACCAAAAAACTAAATTATTCAATGAGCGTCTGAAGATATAGTGACGCGACGTCACTGACAAGCGTTTTGTTGCGAATTCAAAATCCGAAAACTAAATTGTAATTTTTTCCTACTAAATCTTTTATCTCACAATTATGTGATACTGTGTCAGAATTTTGAAATTGAGAATATAATTCAATATAATTCTTATTGACAATTCGCGCTTTTGAACTATCATGTGATAATTTTCAGCTTTTTGTGGATTTTCTCTTTTCGTTTCTAAGAAATATAGTAGAAGTTATGAAATTATTTCAATATATTTGTAGCAAGGACAGATTTTGTGATCTGCCCCAAAATGTCACTGCGCTTGAAATTGAACCTTTAGATTCCTGAAAGAGAAATTCTCTATTTGTCAGTGACACCTTGTTTCCTGAAAAATTTGGAAAAATAAATTTATTCAATAAGAATAAAAACTTCTACTTATCTCAGTGGACGTTTCGGGAACGAATCTGCTCCCGTTCTCCAAAGAATTGAAACATTTTTCTTCGCAAGATTTTTCAATGTGCAGTTGGTTTTGACACTGAAAAGTGACAATTTGGCAGAAGGAGGAATTCTGGTTATAATGTGTTTTTTATTAATTGATATTGAATTTTCCATTTACATATTCAGTCTTCAGAAGTGGGTGTCAAGTTCTATCTATATCAACTGAACAAGAAGCAAAATTATTGTTTCCGTTCAGGAGAATGCAAGCAGACTGTTTGATTTTCCGTTTTTGGTTGTTGTATTCTTTTCCTATGATCTTAATATTACTCGAATCGGCCATTTGTTGTCCATCGTCAGTAAGGATATATATATATATATATATATATATATATATATATATATCCTTTTATATATATATATATATATATATATATACCGGGTGTCCCAACAGTGCGTAATTGCTCGATATATCGATAATGCTGATATATATGAAAAAAAGTTCCATATAAAAGTTGTATGGCACCGCGAAGGCCACATTTTTAAAATAAGTCCTGATTCACAGCGTGTTGCATTCTTCCGTAGTAACAAAAAATATGTATTTTTCAAATGGAACAACCGGTTTATTTTTCTGTCATTGAAATGGTCCCTTCGTTCCCTACTCAGCACTAAGTTTTTTTCTCTTCACAATGCGCCGTTGCCAAGTTATCAATTATTTCGAGAAAATAGGGAGTGATGCAGGCTCTCAATGAAATAGCTGTGATTCAGCTGTTTCTTCGAAGATGTGAATTTTGTCTGGTGGATTGACGTAGACAATACCGTAGTAGCGTGTAATACTCTGATCTCCATCGATATTCATACAGGGTGCTTCAACTATCACTTTCTTTTTCGTCCACTTCGATTCAAGTTTATGCGATTTTTTCAAATGGGACACCCTGTATATTAGTTCGTCGCCTCTTTGTATATGGAATAACCTTTCTGAGCATACTAACATGTTATATGTTATTCTCAACCGTTTCTTGATTATTTGTCTATTTCAAATTATTTCTACAAAATTGAAGAAAAGTAAAAGTACCTATACCTGCATAATATTTGGAATCTAGAACAGAAAGAATGACAATAATTACACTCGTAATACATGTTCAAAATGTCTTCCACCCTGTTCAATACATTTTCTCAATCTCTCAATGAAGTTTGTGCTCACGCTGCTCAAATGAAAAGGCATAATTCGTTGAAATGCCTCACGAATTCTCATTTTCATGTCCTCCCGTGTAGTAGCGGCAGTACGATAAACCTCCGATTTTACTGTTCCCCAAAGATAAAAATCCATTGATGTTAGGTCCGGTGACCTAGGCGGCCAAGGAATAGGTCCTCCTCGTCCTATCCACTCATCAGGAAACATTATATCCAACTCCGCTCGAACTTCTCCCAGAAAATGCGCTGGTGCCCCATCTAGCTGAAACCACATTTCATTTTTGATATGATTAGGTAGGTGTTCGATCAACCAGGGAAAGTCTTCTCTGAGAAATCTCAAAAACTCTTGTCCATTTAGTTTTTGTTCGAAAAAATATGGTCCGATAACATAATTATCCACAATACCGCCCCATACATTGAGGCTCCATTTGTGTTGATAATCGTTAACATAAAGTTTATACGGATTTTCGGTACTATAATAATGATAGTTGTGCCTATTAACGAATCCATTCCTGTGGAAGGTACTTTCGTCGGTAAACATAATGCTTTTCAGAAATCTTGCATTTTCCGTAATTTTATTCTGCATCGTCCGACAGAACTGCACTCTTTTCAAGAAATCGGTTTCTATCAACTCATGGTGCAGTTGCACATGATAAGGGTGAAATTTGTTAGATTTCAAACTCCTGGCAACTGAAGATTTCGATATCTCTAAATCTCTGCTTATTTCCCTCACACTCAACTCGGGATTCTCTACCACTGCAAGACTAATAGCTAATTGGTTTTCATGAGTCAATATTGTTTTGGCAGGATTCTTCTTATTGTATTCGATGTGTCCTGTTCTCTCGAATCTTTCCTTCAAAGTTTCAAAACTTTTCACTTGTGGATGCCTTCTATCAGGATATTTTGCAGCATAAATACGGGAAGCCAACAAACAATTCTCTTCACCAGCGCCCAAAGCATACACCATTCCAATCAACTCTTCCATTGTATAATTCATAATGAATAACTATAGCTTTCGAACAAACCACACAACAGGCTGTCAACAAATGTCACGACTTATTATTTCGTTTACTTTTTGGTGATATTTAAAATCATAGCCAACTTCAGCCTCACTGTTTGGTAAAACATTCCACAAAAACGGTGATAATTGAAGATCTCTCATAGTCCAGATCAGAAAATGTATTGAACAGGGTGGAAAACATTTGAAAGTAATTATGGTTCTTCCTTTTTTTTGAATTTCAAATATTAGACAGGTATTTCTTCAATTTTGTAGAAATAATTTGAAATAGACAAATAATCAAGAAACGGTTGAGAATAACATATAACATGTTAGTATGCTCAGAAAGGTTATTCCATATACAAAGAGGCGACGAACTAATATACAGGGTGTCCCATTTGAAAAAATCGCATAAACTTGAATCGAAGTGGACGAAAAAGAAAGTGATAGTTGAAGCACCCTGTATGAATATCGATGGAGATCAGAGTATTACACGCTACTACGGTATTGTCTACGTCAATCCACCAGACAAAATTCACATCTTCGAAGAAACAGCTGAATCACAGCTATTTCATTGAGAGCCTGCATCACTCCCTATTTTCTCGAAATAATTGATAACTTGGCAACGGCGCATTGTGAAGGGAAAAAAACTTAGTGCTGAGTAGGGAACGAAGGGACCATTTCAATGAGAGAAAAATAAACCGGTTGTTCCATTTGAAAAATACATATTTTTTGTTACTACGGAAGAATGCAACACGCTGTGAATCAGGACTTATTTTAAAAATGTGGCCTTCGCGGTGCCATACAACTTTTATATGGAACTTTTTTTCATATATATCATCATTATCGATATATCGAGCAATTTCGCACTGTTGGGACACCCGGTATATATATATATATATATATATTCGATTTTGACTCATACAAAACCAAAAAATGAAAAACAATCATCAAATAAATGTACCACCTCCTCGAAAAACTTACAGACTGTAGTTATCATGTGATAAGTTAGCAATAATGAACATTTGCATATTATGCTAAACTCACGATGTCGGTGAACCGAAAAATAGGGTATGATACTGTGCGATATACCTATTTCCATGAATAATTGAGATAGTAATAGGAAGTTTTTTTGCAAAACCCACATTCCATTTCTGGACTATTCACAGGTATGTTGAAGATTAACTCTCTGACTGATCTCATCTTGTTACATCTTAAGATGTTTTGAGTTTCTTATAGCTTATTATCACATTGTTTTACCTCACCGTGAAATCCACCATACTAATTTGTTATTATTGGATAACTCATTGCGAACAAATACTGCAATCATTATTTCTATACGAAGTTTGCTGCATTTCGTATATTTTGGTGTCACTCGATATAGCTGATAAATATAAATATCTTTTTTAATATTCTACACCTGAATTCATCACAATGTAACATGTTTTACTAGTAATTGAAGCTAATTTGTCGATCATGTTTTTACCGAGGTTATCCTGATTATCAGTAAATATTTCCATATTATTCTTACTCCTCTTGTTCATTTTTCAGAATTTGACAGAAAAATTTCATTCGATTATTATCAAGGTTCGTAATTTCTCGGTGATTATCTAGTAATTCTTCATAAATATCATAACGTATATAGTTATTTTTGAGATTCTCATCAGACATGAAATCACAATTCAGTACATTTATTTTTTCTTCTCTTCACGTTTTCTCAAAAAAGCATTCGGACCTTTCTTATCTTCTTAAAACACGGAAGGAAAAAACCTTTTATGTTCGTGGGACATAATAGAGTGGGAGAGGAGGAAGGTATCGGAACTTTCCTTCAATGTCTGTAGATCGTGAGCAGGAAAGACTTCTCTAGGCAGGTAATTCCATAACTATGTCGTTCTATTGATGATTGATGCTTGGTATAGCGATGTCCGACAGGATTCTAGCCTGACGAGCATGGCGAAATAATATACGAGATTTCGTATGAGCACCAATTATGGAAATATCGTCGGAAATATCTATAAAAAGGAAGCGATCGCCTACCTCTGAGTGTAGTATCACCGAATAGGCGAATACGTCTCTGTATTGAACCTGAGATCTTCAGCGTATGTTTGGACCTCCGAACAACAAACCCACTAGAAGGATCACAAAACAAATATTCTGATGCTAACATGAATTCCCAGAATTATCATAATATTAGTACCCAATCGTCGCCAGTGTTGTCATATCCAATCATCAAAAAGTGATTAATAGTCCATAATATTTAAAGTCCTTTATGAATTCATGTAGTTCAATGCACAAATATAATAATAAATTTGGGTCATGATGATTATGAATCAGTTCTGATTAATAGAAGATTGCTACATTATTCTGAGACTTAGCAATTTTATTTTCTTGGGGGCTCGAGGACCAGCATGGCTATCATGAATACTTTTTGCTCAACGTTGCAACACCGCAATTTGATATTGACAGTCAACGGCGATTATTGCTTTGTTTGGTATCTGTCATTATTTACGTTTTGATTTATCGATATTATTCAACTTGCGTTCAGTTTTGTGTACTCAGGATTCATCAGAAACTCAGTTTTTTTCCTGTTTTGGTGATTTGATATAATGGTGAGACGTTGTGAGGTGTGTTGAAGACAATTTGAACCGGCGATCTAAACACGTCATTTCATAGGTGAGTTACTACCATTGTCGTATCATTCGAGATTTTGAAGCATTTTCCCAAATGGAATGGATGAAAATGAATTCAAATTGAATTGATTAGATTATATTGATTATACCCATAGGTCAGCTGCGACAGTGTCTTGTGGTAAAATATGTAACACTGATAAATGCTTCCTTATTTGTAGTCAAAATATGCGAAGCTGCTGAAAAATCACTGAGAATAATGATGAACTCAATATTTTTGATAAAAAATATAAGGATATTTCTATACTTCTTGTACACACAACAATGAGAAATTCACCGTTGACTGTTTTTGGAAGTAGTCAAACTAATTTGGAGAAATATTTCACTGTAAGACTCCATCATGAGGCAAATAAATTGAAAGATTCAACGGAAGTTAGAGTAAGAAGTATGTTAACAAAAACAATCCTATTCAAAAATCAATAAATTATTTGTGTGATTATCCATGGTTGTTTTTCATTTCAGTCCTGTTTTAAATAAGAAACACTGCTATTTGCTACATCTTCACATGAGTCATGATTTTATTGTTGATATAACATGTCGTCATAATACTTGTCAACACATATTCATTATCGATTTTCATCTATCTACCTGAAATGAAATAATCAGACATCAATTTTTTGCGTCAAAATATATGAATTCTGCTCCTTCATTTTTGACGATATCGTGAAATGATATAAAAAAGTTTCATCTTCAGATTTGGAAATTACATTCAAATATGCAATCATATCTATTTGCCTTGAGAACGAGTTTTTCACTTTTTTGAAAATTATTTCCACTAGTAGGTACTGAACTTTGAAATCGTAAATATACTATATACATGCACTGTCACTGATCGCCAAAGATATAAATGTTCATTGTCGAAATTGAACGTTATTTATGATAAAGTATAAGAATACAACTGTATACTGAATAGTAAGTAACGTGTTTCATATGGCGTTGAGAATTGAACTTTTCTTGTGACGTGGTCATAATAAGTTTATTGATTACAAGCAAGTTACAAAAATCACCATAGGATTGTATGTATTCGAATTTTTCGTAACAATGTAAAGAAAGTATAAAGATGTTCATTTTCCCACCAAGAAATGCTGAAAAGTACCACTGAAATTGTTACGGATTTTCAATTTGGTTTCATCATGAATCAATAATAAATTCGACCCCCTCTGACAACACGGCACTGGTGCTGGGAGAATCAGCTCCTGCTATCCTTGTTCAGGCAAAGATAGATACTGAACTCCTAACATGTGAATAGCCTCCAGGGACGAATTTAGAGAAAGTTTTTACCTCTTCCGTTAGGTATGTGCCATTAGGCAAAGGCTCTCTGACTTACAATTAGTTTACTTTTGAAATGTGTAAATAAATGTGTACATTATAGGTATTATGTATTCTTCTCTGTATAGAATCACTATCTATTTAATTTAATCAGGAATGATTATATCGAGGATTGTTCCGCTTATAGAACTGACAACGAAATATTTTCTTCCGCATTTTCAACTGGCGAAAGAATACATTCTCTTTCAAAATATGAAATCCATGCACACTATTATTAGACCAAAACCGTTTCGCGGGAATGCCAAGAACTCGTAAATATGCATACATCATCAAGGCCGATATATTATTTAGATTCGCAAAACATTCGGTTTCGTAATTTGCAAAGGAATTTCGAAGATGTTTCGAAAATCATCCTCAGGCCATCGGACCTAATTAACTATAAGTGCATTAGTGGTGTAACAAAAAATTTCATCGATGAAGCCTTGCATCATTGACTAGTCAATGCTTGGATGAAATAATATGAAAAAAACACATCGCCGTACAAAAATTATGAAACTCTCTATAAGTTACCATTTAAACTTACTCATTGGGAAATCTCCTATGCTATATTTCGTTTTCCCTATACAAGGAAGATATCATCCTTTTCCCGATATCTTCATATCTTCTTTCATTGCCGAGGTATTCCCACTCTCTGATTGAACATTCGACAAAGTATACATGTAGCATCATAGATTCGCTCATCATAATCAACTGCATCATAGTGTTTATTTTATCAAACGAAGCCTAATGGAAATTATACGATTATGTTCAAACTAATCTGATGCATACCAAAGGTAGGCAGCACACTCTGCGTCTTCACGTCCTCGTTTTAATTTAAATACTTTTGGGTTATTATCGCGGGTTTAATATGAGTGACGGTTGCAAATGTGGCTTTTCGTGTATTTCTGTAAAATAATCGATTGATTCAATCATTACACATGAGAAATTTCAAGAATTATTGTAATCATAAAACTAGCTTTGACACTTCTAAAGGTAAACTACGATAATCTTATAATAATCAAATAGCATTATCGATAATCAAATGGCATTGTTTATAAAACTACGAGCCGCCATTTGAGTTGTTTTGTATCAATCGAGGGATCAATGTCAAACCAGGAAGGAGTAGATCAATCAGCGAATATTTCCATGAAAAATTGTTATTCGAGTCGCAGACTTCATTAATATTTCATTTATGAATAAGACATTATACAGGTGATTTATCTATGATTGCAAAGATTTATTCACTGGGTTGTCCAGAACAAATGAAGCATAAACCAAGTGAATAGTATCAAAATGAAATGAAATATACTTCATTATCATTATGCAATGCACGCCCATGACGATATCGGCAGCGGCCTTGCGGGGACTTCGGCGACTGCCGATACGTGATGTAGGTATACGTATACGTGTGTACGGCCAATTCATATCGAATTTGATTCCAGACGTCGTCACTTTCTAGCTCTGATTTACGATTTCATAGATTTGCGCTTATTGACATTTTCGTTCCACAAATGCAAATCCATATCCAATAAAAATTGTCGTTATAGCTATTCCATCTATTTTCTAAAGTATCCACGAAAGAAAACATTCCTAAACTTGAATACAGCGTTGTAGAGGCTAGCATAGATATAGACACAACGATTTTCAATCGTAGTAGGTAGGTATTCGATCAGCAGACTTTTCTATTCACAAATATATTAATAATCGTTTTTGCATAGTACTTTGCGTAGAGACACTAGGTATCAATTAACAACCGATCATGAAAATAATTCTTCGAAATTCACTTTATAACGACGATCAGTTTGACATTTCAAACGGAACTTACGAAGGCGCTGAAGGGCCACACTCTCTTTTTTTCTAAATCCTGACTTTAATTACCGTCTGTAAGTTCTTCGAGGAGGTGGTACATTCATTTTTCAGCTTTTAATGGGATTTTCTCTCCTCGTTTCTAAATAATAGAGTAGAAGTTATTAAAAATTATTGCAATATATTTGTAGTAAGGACAGATTTAGGATCTGTCCCAAAATGTCACTGCGCTTGAAATTAAACCTTTAGATACCTAAAAGAGAAATTCTCTATTGGTCAGTGACACCTTGTTTTTGAAAAAATTTGGAAATACAAATATATTTAATAATAATAAAACCTCTACTTATCTTGGTGGACGTTTCGGGAACGAATCTGCTCCCGTTCTCAACACAATTGAAATATTTTTCTCTTCGTAAAATTTTCTCAATGTTTTCGAAAACACGAAGAGAAAAATATTTCAATTGTGTTGAGAACGGCAGCAGATTCGTTCCCGAAACGTCCACCAAGATAAGTAGAGGTTTTATTCTTATTAAATATATTTGTATTTCCAAATTTTTTCAAAAACAAGGTGTCACTGACCAATAGAGAATTTCTCTTTTAGGTATCTAAAGGTTTAATTTCAAGCGCAGTGAGATTTTGGGGCAGATCACAAAATCTGTCCTTACTACAAATATATTGAAATAATTTTTAATAATTTCTACTCTATTTTTCAGAAACGAGGAGAGAAAATCCCATTAAAGCTGAAAAATGAACCTGACTTTAATCTCGGGATCCTGACTTTGATCTCGGGATCCCGACAATCTCGGGATCCCGACTTTAATCTGAGGATCCTGACTTTAATCTCAGGATCCTGACTTTAATCCCGAGATTAAAGTCAGGATCCCGAGATTAAAGTCAGGATTCAGAAAAAAAAATAGAGTGTGGCCCTTCAGCGCCTTCGTAGGAACTAGAGGTCATGGGAAAGAAGGAGATCAAGTTGGCAACACCGAAGATTGAACGAGATAGTGTATCAATCTGTGTTTTAAAAGGGTACATTCAATAAATTAACTCGAATTGCTATAATATTTTGCAGGCTCTTGCAGCACGAAAGTATTGTCTTAATTCATGACAACTGTTTTGAACTGAACGAACTTTTTCAATTTTCAAAATGATGTATTTGGTCATCAAAGTCTTTTAGAATTATCATCGGTTTTGAAAGTATCATGCTTCCGTCTGAGCTTATCACCAGTCGAAAATAGGTTGAAGGTGCAGTGTTGAAAATAAGGCTGCATCTTCCAAAGAATCAAGATGTCTAAGAAACAGTTCAAAATAGTTATAGGAAGCCTGAAGGAACTCTTAATGAAAGTTTCTCAGAAATCCAAAAATTAAATGATGTACCAGGTGTTCCTTTTGAAATAAGGAAGTTAATGGCGACTGCAGGTATGACCTTGAAAATATTTTAAACTGAAATAGAATGTTGAATGACCCCAGTCATTCAAAATGTTAAGTTTTTCCTAACCACGAAAACATCTTACGAACGGCTACCGTGAGAAACCCAGTATATTCGGGTGCATATTTGTGTTCCGCTCAAACCGGAAATATCGAATTCGATGTGAAATTTGTCAAATTCAACATTGTTGACACCGAATCTATGTAAACTGGATCAAGCCAGACTTATTTAGGATGATAAGTCTATCGATGAAGCCCTTATTTCCGAAACTGTTTGGTCTTTCGCCACTATACAGAGCGATCCGTTGGGTGCCTGTGGTCCACCTTGTATTAGTAATAGACACACGGGGGACGGCTTATTCCCAAACGCCGTTAGCCCACATGCCGATTTATTTTCGTGCCACTCGTCCTATATCTGGAGACCGGCCATTTCCTGAGGCTCTCCTCCTCTTCTCTCGCGCGGTCCGTTTACCTTTACGTTTGTTGTGCTTTTTTTTTTCGGCACCGAATCTGTCGGCCGACATCCGTTCCTAAATAATGACGGGGTGCGTGCACGTGAATGACATCTATATCGTATCGTATTCACCTAGTACTAGATGCGACCAGTAGGTTTACTCGCAGACAGATCTAGAAATAGTGCGCTTTTCGATTTCGAAAACTCGGGATAATCGCGGAAATGGGCGGAACTTGGACGCTCCTAACCTCACTTTTTCGAGCGTCGCACGAGTCGAACTGTCATCTACAGGGAAAGTCCGGATAGTTGAGGTAGGTCGTTTATCATTACCGCAGTTTAGAAAATAACAGTTTCGGCACTTTCCGCAGATGTCGCCTGCTACCTTCCCCTTTCCCCTTCTAGATTTCAGTAGGCTGACAGTAGGCGAACACAGTGGATAGCCTAAGCGCACATGCTCTAGGTAGTTATAGCGAGTGTCCCAAATGCGAGAGTGGACGTTGACTGTGTTGAGAATTACCATTTTTCAGATGTCCTCTAGATGAAGACAGGTCAGAAAAACGTTTCTGATGGAGAAAAATCTTATAGCATTGCAACCAAGTCATAATATATTGAGAGTTGCCCGTTTACATTTTTCTCCTATCTTTCTGAACAATAAAATCACCTTCAAAAGTTCAAAAGTCACAGTTATTCCATTTCTCAAAAAGGTAATTTCAGTCGAAAAAATAATTTTCAGTACCTATAGGATGATCGTTTTGAATTCCACTTATTATTATCTTTGTCATTGATCAGACAACTTGAAATCCCTTGGTGGATTCAAATCTGTGGTCAAAATCCATGAACGGTAAATTATAAAAAATAGTTTTGAGCGAAAATTGTAGTTTGGAGAAAAAAAAACAGAATTATAAGATCACAGTTTAGAATATATAGTATTTTCTGAACTGTGTCATGATAGTCTCGGTATGAATTCATTGTTTTCTCGATAGGAATGTGAACAGTCTTCTTGAAATTCAGAAACTATATATCGTTTTTATGCAAATTTGCAATAAATAGATAACTTTCTTCGAGCTACTTCAATTTTGATTGTCATTGTTATTTCGTCTTACATAATAGGGACATATAAAGAACAATTTGAAATGACATAACTTATTCACAATGGAATCACTATCCAATTATTATTTATTTTCGCACACTGTTCTGACTTGATTGAGGAGTACGAAAGCGATTTGATTAGGAAAAATATCCGACTCATAATAGATAACTAGACAGGAAGCCTTTATTCAGAAAGAAGGGTATTGATAAATGTGAGAAAATGTGCAAAATTAAAACGAGAACAGCGTTGCCAATATTCATCAGAATTGTATGCGAACCACATAACTAATATTTCCATGATGCAGGTTGAATGAATAACTGTGCTACAATCTGGTTAAGATAAGTCAAAGTATATAGAAAATATATACGGTTCCCTCTATTACGAAGGAAATGAATTGAAAAAAACTCAGGTTAGGCTGCTATGTCACAGGGGCACAAACATTCGTCTTCGAAATGGAACGCTCTGTATATTATTCATGGTCCTCATTTTGAAAGGTTGGTTAGAAAAATTGAAAAGAGTGCTATTCGCCTAGTCGGTGGTACTTTACTCCCACATTTATTCACTTCTCTTGAACATCGCAGAAAGGGGGGCGATCTCTCTCTCTCTCTTTTATAGATATTTCCACGGTCGGTACTCAACGGAATACTTCATCACGAGCGATTCCTAATAGACTAAATAGACAAGGTTAGACTAGTAATCTATGCATTGTCAGACTCGAAACATGCCGAAATTCTCATTACCAAGCAGCATTCATCAATAGAACGGAATAGTTATGGAATTCTTTGCCTAGTGAGGTATTTCCTGATACTTACGACCTCCAAACTTTTAAGAAAAATTCCAATACCTTCCCAGCATCATTCCATCGCTGTCATATAAAAAAACAGAATACACCATTACTATGTACATACAACATTGAGTGTTGAGTTTCATTTTCATTATTTATTGAACTCTTCACGCTTCGACTTTAGCTATAACTTATTAACTACGACCAGTACGACCATTTCTCTTTATATGTCGATCACGCGGGAACCTCCTGCCCGTCCTGTCACTTGTCTGGTTGTCATGTCACGGGCATGAACACATGCACCACTTACAATGTTGCCAACATCATATGGCAATCACACTACAAGTACATTTTCTCTGATGTCAAACATTTCTTTTTGGACACTTTCCCCCTTTGTTTAAGACTGAAATGACGCCCCTGAGATTGCGTCAGAATAGTTTGTATTCAATTCCTTTTGTGCTACGAAAACGCATAATGGACATTTGAATCTATAAGTTTAGTTCCTTCAAATGAGTAAGTCTACAGAAATTTCCGATAGCTGGGTTTGGTCCACATTTGAATAATGTCCCTCATTATCATTCAGTAGTTTCAATTTTGAAACTTCATTATCTTGATTATTATTCAACAGATTAGACAGACTATATGAAAAAATTAAGTTGCCACATTGTTCTGTTAGAAATCAACAAAAACAATCGGTTTCATAGAGTAGGACCAACGCTTTGTCATAACGTTTTATTTTTCTGGTGCATTCACTGTTTGTGAATAGAAATTTGAGACTTTATATTTCATCAAGAGGTATGTTTTGAGTATGCTCTTCCTTTTTCCATCGTATCATTTTTGTTAGCTGATATGTGCTAACAATAATATCTATACCTATTCTCCGTTCAGTGTGCGAGGATATCGACAGGATAAATCTGTATTTCTGAAGTTATCGAGTGTGATTTGAATGATCAATTGTTCGATTTTATCACTTTTGTTGGTTGTATTCTCTTATTTATGTTTCGAGCGGCTTTTGCAGCTTTGTCTCCACTTCCCACTTCTTCAAAAATTGTTCATTGATTGTTTGTTGCTTTCTTTTGATTCTTCTATCATTATTTTCTTACAAGTCTACCTATGATGCTTCTACCTGTCATTGGAATTTCGTCCCTTCTTTTTGTGAATCTCATTTTTATGGCATATATGTATAAGTCGTGTATTTTGTAGGATTTTGAGGATTCAAAATATTGCTTACCTATTCCAAACTTTCGTTCATTTTTTTTATTTCCAATTCCCAGATATTCGAATCTTTATATTTGGTACTGTACATTTGATAATCCAATTTCATATTTTGGCGAGTACTTTCCGAGTTGGCGCCTGCTGCAGTTGAACGTGCTATTATATACCGAATTGAAACTGTTGTATCAATATAACATGTCATCAGAGAAAATGCCTGCAACATTTCAGAGCAATCCGGGGATAGTTATGATTATTTTTTAAGTTATACCCACAAGATAAACCACTGGCAGCTAAACCAAGTTTCCTAGCGGTAGCAAGAAAGATTTGAACCTGGAAATCCAATAAAGTCAACTAATTTCTTTTATATAATTATCGTTTATCTTCCATATTTTCGAATAAGTACACGTTGTTCGAATGAAAAAACTTCCGAACTATAAGAACTGTCAATAGCTAGTTCTATTTGAAGTGTCGAGTTGATCGTTCATAAGTATTATTTTGTAGCAAAACACTTTCTTTTCAAAACACCGATTGATGCTCTCTCCGTCTCATGATATCCTGGTGTTGCCAAACTGGATCATAATCAACAAGATCCAGGTTCTAAGCGTCAAAATTAAGGGAGAAATAAATTACCAAGCAGTCGGCAAAAAACAAATTCATAGTTTTTTCGCAAACACCCTGTTCAATGGGAACAATTAATATATTAGATTCGGCTGATTCACACCTTAAGTATACCTTTATCCCGTATCGGTAGTCACCGAAGTTTCCCCAAGGTCAATGTTCCTATTTTGGCGTGCATTGCGCAATAATTATAAGGTATTTTTTTCATTTCCCGTTTTATTTTATTTTTGAATTCCACTTGGTTTACACTTTATTAAACCTCGTTTTCTTCGAGGTCATTGTGCCTACTATTCATGTATTGTTGTATTTCAAGATTATTTATGTATCATAAATAACAATTATTTCAGTGTTTTTTCCGCTCATTGGTTCAATATGCAGGTTTTCTTTTGATATATTTTATATTTCAACCCTTTTTGATTTCTCCACTGTTTTGTTACGGACTTAATGATGAAAGTATTATATTAGGTAGTGAGTGTTATAAACATCCATTAAGTAATGAGTGGTATTACCGTGTTACTTCTACGATGATTTCAAAAATGGAACTGAAAACTTTCGAGTTCCTCACGCTGTCGCCTGTTTGATTATCAGATCATTCTAGTTGTAGGAGTAGAAAAATCAGGTATATAATTCCTCCGTGCTCTTCCGTTTCAGGTCGATGTTGAAGCCGCAGCCGCCCACGAAGCCTGCGTCGCTGGACATCCTCGCGCAGGCGCCTACCATGGACAACAACCGGCTGGAGAAGCTCGTCAAGAACTTCGTGGACGAGGATAAGGCGCGGTGCGCGGCCGCCAAAGGCAAACTGTCTCCCACCGCCGCCGCCGTCAAGTCGCTGCCGTCGAGCATCCAGTATGCGCTGCAGAAGTTCGAGAAGACGGAAGGCGTGGCGGGATTGGGGAGTAGCGCGGTCGGTACTGTGGGCGGGGCGTACGCGCGCAAGACGGCCACGTTGCCAGCCAGGAAGGCGGTGGGGGCTGGCGGCGACGAGGTGGGGACGAATAGCTACGCGACGATAAATTCCGTGCAGGTGAGTCCGGATGCGGACGTCGTAGAGAACTTTTTCGCGTGAACGTTCTATCGATGCAGTACGGTTGTATTCTGTCTCATCTGCTTAGCAGTATTTTTTGAAATTAGAATAGAAAAAACATGAAAATATTGTGCTTGAACTTTGTCATGATTGTCACGATGTATTGACTAAAAAATGGAGTCACAAAGTAATAAGCAAAACATCAGACAAAACGACAACACACCAAACAAGGAAAGGAAGAGAAGAAGAAGAAAGTATAACAGATGGAACGAATAATTAGGACAAGAAGACGCCTGCTGAGAGAGCAGGCTTCAATACTAATAGAGATTTTTCTTTCTATTTCAACTCAAATACCTCTTCGACATAAAAACCAGACAATAATCATTCGAAATTCAATCTTGAATAACTTTTTCAATTTTGCATCGTTTCTGACCATTTTTTCGACAAGTCATTAGCTATTTTTTCTGGGTTATTATCTAATATTTATATCGCAAAATGTCCCAATGAGTTTTGTGTAATACAGGGTGAAACAGACTGTTGCACTTCGTAGTTATATTTGCAACACACTGCGTGAAAATTAAACGACTGAATCAGGTGCTTTCTTATCCAATTTTCTTGCCTGTCTTTTCTAGAGACGCCTTGTTTTGCAAGAATTATAAGTATTTTTGAAGAATAGTATGCAAATCGCAATAAAAACATACAATCAAAGCATTACATGTCAGTCAAGTACAATCATTATTCAAGAAAAATATGCCAATAACCACGATATCGAAAATTTCAGACGAAAGGGATCAAAAACGAATACACAACACCAAAAGTCGAGTATTGTCTACTCGTTGTTGGCGCTCGCAGTTTGAGGTATGTTTTCCCATTCTTCAAGAAGTTCCAGTCTGGTTGTCGGTTGGATACACAAAAATTTTTATTATTCATCGCATCCGTAGATGTTGTCGATGAGTGGAGGAAGTAGTAATGAGCGTTGTACGAAACAAAGACCAATGCGAAAACACAAATTGACCGGTTGTGGAAAATTGCCGCTTCGAGCTGACTGGCGTGGAACTAACATGACCGAGGTTTTCTAGGAGAAATATATTGTGACGAACCGAGAAAAAAACTGCTGAGAATAGTTGAATTCAATTTCCTGTTTCACTTTCGACTTGATGCAAGAGTAGAAAAATTATTGAAGATCGAATTTTTAATAAAAATTGTCAGTTTTTTTGCCCAGGAGTGTATGTTCATGTTATATGCAATTATGTTCATATATTCATTAGTTCCTGTTCTGAAAAACACGTTCCCCCTCACCCTTTTTTGTGAGAAAAATCATTACAACATGAATAATCAACCAACTAATCAATATCTGGTGATTGAAATATTGAACATTATTTTGTTGGGTTCAGATATATGAAGAGTTTCTCAAAGCATACCCATAATTAAGAAAAACAAACGGTTTCTGATCCAAAAATCTTGAAGGCTATGATGTATCATGCCAGATTTTAGAGCATGGTGCCGAAGAATAGGAAACAAATAATTTTGCATCTAATTATTCCGAGAGTTATCAGTGTGTTTATTTAGTGGGTGAAAGCTGTTTTGGATGATATTCGTCATGATCTGCTATCTCTAATATACTCGAAGAACTTTGTACGCATTTCGTTCGAACTATAAACAGGGAGTAATAGTCGTAAATACGATTGTAGTGGTTTCCATTTGGAAAGTGTAGTCGAGCACGCAAACTGCGAATTTCCGTGCGAACATTTTCCTAAAGACGGAATTTCCTACCGGATGAACAATAACTGGACCCATGCGCCACTCAGCTGTATAACTATATATTTTTTCAAATCTCTATGTGTATTCATTCATTAATGTATTCGTAGAAAGTGTTCTTCATTTCTTTTTTCCAGTTTTTGAAATCCAAGCAATAACTTCATTTCAGTGTAGTAAATTCATGATTGAATTTAGGGATTTTCGAAAATGGCTTTTCCATAATTTTGGAGAGATCAATCAAAATCTCTATTCAAATCTCTTTGTACAATTTTTTTCAATAGAAAGAAAAAGGTAAATGATAGAAAATGAAAATTGGAATGAAACGACCAGGACAGGATCACTCGTAGCACATGAAGTATATTTACAATATTTATATTCAAATGATATTTCGGGCAAAATATTGACAATTTTCGCAAATGGCAAGTAATCTTACTAATTTCATTGATATCGGGAATCCTTGCGAATCTTGGAAACAATAACAATCTGTGTTGTAAAGTAGATACGAAATTTGTTGCGAGTGTTACATTACATCAGTTCAGTTCATTTGTGAATGAAAAAATCAATAATTAACCAAGTTAAGTGGGTATATTACTGAGAAATCGGAATATTTCTATCATTCGCTCCTAAAGACCTGGAGGTTCCACGACAAATTTGTTTTGGTCATTGGACAACACGCAGTTTTTCTGCTTCAGCAAATTCAAACACGACAAATACTTTTTGGTCATTTAACAATTGTTCAGATGATTTCTTATTGAAAAAGTAACAAATCAACAAAGTTACGTAGGTGAACTATTGTGAAATTTGTTTTTTTTTATTATTCAGCATTAAAACTTAGCTTCTGGAACATAGGAAGATTCCTAAACAACTTTATAATCGTCATTAATGACACGGAAAAAACGTAAAGTCATAACACAAATACGCTGTTGCCATAAATGCGAAATTTCCCTAGAAACCAGGAAATTCCATAAAAAGGTATATATATGCTATAAGGAATGGATTTTTTGCGGTTTTTTTACGTCAGATGGACTTCGACAATTACTCGACAATTATTCATAACAATTGTGATGATTTTTGACGTTTATTCGACAATTATTGCAATAGGTTTCATCAATTTTTTCGCAAGTGGTTCTGCTAACTTTATGGGGGTCTGTGGTTGAACGAATACCGAAACGTTTGCAGACTCGCGGAAACATTGAAGATATTCAAAAATTTATATCCGGCAGGTATCAGTAACAATGTAGCCATAGTTATCGTTAATACACTCAGTTTTACAAGCAAAAAAAGATCAGATACTTTTGACAATCATTCAAAGAGCATATTCATCACTCGAATATAATTTGTCGAAGACATGAGGTCTCGAATAATTTATAGCTACATTTACTGCAGTTGCTTAGGTAGAGGGGTGACTCACTTTGATAACCTCTGGTATAAACTTTACGTCATCTCATCTATTCTTAGAATTATCACCAATCCAAGCTTCAATCTTCAATTCCACAAATCTCTTTTCGAATCTAGCTGTCTTTCTTTGAATACCAAAAATCTCTTAATCTTCGATAAATCTGGCAAGCCCTTTCGAGAAGTCCCTTGGTAGTTTCAAATATCCTTGATAGTTTCCTGGAAATTTGAAGAGCCACGAATACTTTGAAAAATATTTCAAATCGATCGAAACCCAATCTGGTCTTTTGTTGAAGGGAGACGCTCTCCTCTACTCAATTTGTTTGCTAGAAGTGGTGCATCAATTGTTTGAGATCGAAAATGACTAAGTTCACTAAACTACCAATGATGTGTCTTGCCATCCTGATTCGTATATTTTTGGTTTCAGTTTTGGTAATAAACTTGTGACTGAAAGATATAAACTACTGAATAGCCTTTTCTGGACATAGCTGTACGAAACCTACTTTGAAGTTTGAATTACCCGTGTGATCACAGGTCAAACAGGGAAGATAAATTGTGTGAAAAGTTGGAGATCAAGTATCCAGTCCGTCTCTGTTGAATTCACTCGATGCAGTGGTGGGTGTTTCTGATGAAGCTCATCAATCTCCGGGCCCTATCTATCAGATATTGCGCATAATCCCATCGGCTAGTGTAATTTCATATTTTCGGAAAAATTAGGTTAATTGTCGATCGGCACACCATAACGGATACTAGATAAAGTGAATTCGATAAGGACGTAGGAACCAACGTAACATGTACAAGGTGGATGAAAGACGCCTCATCATTAGGACCATGAGTGATAAAGAATACGGAAAAGTTGCGGTATTTATTGCCAATCGACATGCCTTTTCGAATTCAGCGAAATAGTTCCGGAGATATCTGGATGAAAACTCAATTTCATAAGACCCTTATCATCATTATATCACTTAATCATGACCACTTCGTTTTTTAAACGATGTAGAGAATACTGTCTGTAAGTTCTTCGAGGAGGTGGTACATTCATTTTCCAGCTTTTCGTGGGATAGAGTAGAAGTTATTAAAAATTATTTCAATATATTTGTAGTAAGGACAGATTTTGTGATCTGCCCCAAAATGTCACTGCGCTTGAAATTAAATCTTTAGATACCTAAATGAGAAATTCTCTATTGGTCAGTGACACCTTGTTTCTGAAAAATTTGGAAATACAAATATATTTAATAAGAATAAAACCTCTACTTATCTTGGTGGACGTTTCGGGAACGAATCTGCTCCCGTTCTCAACATAATTAAAATATTTTTCTCTTCGCAAAATTTTTCAATATGTTTCCGGTTTTGATACTGAAAAGTTACAATTTGGTAGACGGAGGAATTCTGGTTACAAGGTGTTTTCATTAATTGATATCGAATTTTCCATTTTCATATTCAATTTTCAGAAGTGGATGCCAAGTTCTATCTATATCAACTGAACAAGAAGCAATATTATTGTCTCCGTTCAGGAGAATGCAAGCAGACTCTTTGATTTTCCGTTTTTGGTTGTTGTCTTCTTTTCCTATGATCTTAATATTATATCTTAATATTATATCAAACCAAAAACGGAAAATCAAAGAGTCTGCTTGCATTCTCCTGAACGGAGACAATAATATTGCTTCTTGTTCAGTTGATATAGATAGAACTTGGCATCCACTTCTGAAACTTGAATATGAAAATGGAAAATTCGATATCAATTAATGAAAACACCTTGTAACCAGAATTCTTCCGTCTACCAAATTGTCACTTTTCAGTGTCAAAACCGAAAACATATTGAAAAATTTTGCCAAGAGAAAAATATTTTAATTGTGTTGAAAACGGGGGCAGATTCGTTCCCGAAACGTCCATAAAGATAAGTAGAGGTTTTATTCTTATTAAGTATATTTGTATTTCCAAATTTTTTTTCAATAACAAGGTGTCACTGACCAATAGAGAATTTCTCTTTTAGGTATCTAAAGGTTTAATTTCAAGCGCAGTGGCATTTTGGGACAGATCCTAAATCTGTCCTTACTACAAATATATTGCAATAATTTTTAATAACTTCTACTCTATTTTTTAGAAACGAGGAGAGGAAATCCCACGAAACGCTGGAAAATGGATGTAGAGAAGACTGGTGCAGTTACTGATGGTGATTTATTCCGCCAAAACGCTAACGACATTTTCCGCTATAATGACATAGTAGTTATGAAACTTCTTAGAAGATGGCGCTATTTTTGCAGATTCATGTACAATTATATAGTTTGATCATCGAAACGTTTAAAAATCGATATTGTGTATCGATTAGTTGTAGTTTTTCTTACTATTTTTATCTGATGTCTAGCACTATAAAAATGTGATATATTGTCTGAAGGGATGATAAAATTCATTATTATTATTAGTAATAATATCTACGAAAGTATTGGGAATTTCCAATGTTCGAAAAAGCTTTTTGCTTGGCACCAAATCTCGCAGATACCACGTGTTTTTTAGGGTTCACGAGATTCCATTGATGAGGCTCGAATTTCAGCCATCATATATAGTATTCGAAACGATTACATATAATGTATCTAGAATATCGGAAATTTTCCAAATTCCTACTATGAAGAGTGTCTAATGCAATTGCCCAAATTCAAAGGGCACATAAAACGTTTTATCATCGTGTATAAAGTATAGGTAAAGTTATATCGAAAACCCGACCAAATAAATGGCACCTGGATACTGGAAATTGTAAAAAATCATATCATTGAATATTGGGGAAAAAATGAAAAGCAAAAAAAAGTTGAAGTAAATAAAATAGTATATCTGTACTATGACCTTTGATTTATAATTTCATAATAATTCATAATCACGCAAAAATGTTCACGTATCATAATTAAATACAGATAAAATAGTTTTGTCATTATAATTAATTGACGTTGGAATCGTCTGATTTTTTTTTCTGAAATATCTAGTGGTATATTCATAAATATAATATAAATAAAGAATGTCCAGAACGGATCTGAGTTATGATATACCTACTATATACTCTGAGAATGTTTCGGGTTGTTCTATACAACTTTCACCTGAAACATTTCCTCATTTGACTTAATTTTATGACAAGTTGAAACAATAAAGTATTCGTTCTCTCCATTTATTTTTCTACAATTTCTACAAAGTTTAATGAACCACGCTGTAGATATTGTAATCCTGAGATAACTGAAAACGACGATTTCTTTGACTCTCATGTTTCTAATGTCTCGTTATGAGATCAAAGGGTAAATAACTTTTCTGGTGCGTGGATACGAGCTAACATGCCAAATATAATATGCCATGTCGCTCTGATTTAATTCAGACATGCTGACATGGTCGTTCGGTTTATATTTTTGGGTATCAAATATCACAGTAATATTTTTGATCTAGTGGCTGACAGATGATATAATCTGGATTTATCTTTCATTCTTCCACTAAAATAATTACATTGCGGTATAGTTAGTTGTTCCTCATATACAGCTATACAGGGTGTTCAGAAATTTTCAGCTTATATTTCGAGGGATGATTTTACTTCTTAGCGATAATTTTATAGTCCACATAAGAAATCGAAAGATTCGAGGTATTTAAAATAGTTCAGTTTTTCTCATGGAAAAACTTCACATACCTCCTTACTCTCCATTATACTTATGATATGACTAGTACTTATGATGGATATGTTAATCTTATATAAAAAAAACCTAAATGGAATATCAACAAATTCAATTAATCTTCGAAACGACGGTAATAAAAATTTGAATATTTGAATTTACTGCAATGTTCAGTTGTTTGTTGAGACTAGATTCTCAGGTTTTTTTGAATCAGCACGTAGTAGGCAGCAGCAGCACTTTGTAAAAGAAAGTAATTTAGAAAAAAGATTATGATTTTGCGAACGTGTCACTAGTTTGATGTTACTGAAAATGCAGTGGTTATCGATTAGGTCCTCGTTAATGAAAATATTCTCAAGATGGCGGTTATACCGGAAGTGAGTTTCAACTTAGCAATTTTGAATAGAAACCTGATTATTATTCATTTAATTTATTATTTATAATGTTTTTTATTGTGTCTTCAGATTTCTCGAGTCTTTTCGAGAGGAATCTCATCACATTTATCTAATATACCTGAAAGTTCAAGAGACATAAACTTGTAATCGTAACCGCAAGCATAACTGTATCTGTAAAGTTTTGACATTTCCATAGCAGCAATTCACATACGAGTGCAGTTTCAAAGATTGATTCATTGTTTCTTTATTCGAAGGAAAAATTGGGACATTTCATTGGAAGAAGATATAAGCTGAGATTATTTGAAATTTTCTAAACTTAACTTCAAATTCTGGAATTCATTTGAATTTCTCCTAAATTCCAAACATTAGAGCAGAAGGAGAATTAGTTACACCTTATTCTTCATAATGTCGGAGTTGGATCCGAAAATTTCGAGAAACGACGGAAGTTATTCATTTTCGACGAGAAGGATGCAAACTTGAGCATTAAAAAATCTAAATATTTCGAAAACGGTTGATTTTAGGAATGAGAAACTGTGATGAGAGAAAAATAGTATATGTTATTGAAATGACGTAGTTGATTATCACTTCTAGTAAAACCGGAAGTGCCACCATCTTGAACATATTTTCATTAAAGAGGACCTAATTGATAACTCCTTTATGTAAATTTTCAAATCAGTGACATTGTCACAACTTGAAAAACTTCTAACGATAAAACCTCAGTGGGTCTAATGAGTTATTTCCTCTCGTCCAGCCCCACCACCAGCCGAAGCCGGTGATCGGCCAGAAACCCCAAATCTCGCCGAAGCCCCGCCTCGGCTTGGGCGACACCATCGAGATGACGCTGCCCGTCGACGTCATGCAAACGTGGCCTCTGAAGAACCGCGTGGTCACCACCGACGCGGTGAAGAAGGGCGCGGCCGACTCGCGCTCCGCCCCTTCGGCGACGGTGAAGAAGATCGCAGGCGCGGGAGGCGTGGCCGACTCGCGGCCCGTCCCGTCGGCGGCGCGGCCCGCCTCGACAGTCACGATCGATCAGGTGGCGCTGGAGGAGAAGCGGCTGTTGAACGCGCTGAAGAACGGCCACGTGGTGGGTGGGTCTGGTGGGCGGGAATTGAATTCGGTGAGTGATGGATAAATAAGTTGTCAACTACAATGCTTATTATGATAACTATGAAGACTGTGGATGGCACGTTAGACGTTCTTTCTTGTGAACTGAAATATTTTCGACAATGCCGATTCAATTAGAAAGCAGTATCAACTTTGGTATCTCGAATGGACAACTCTTAAAGATATTTCCTCATAACTCAATCATAATTTCCGAAAATATTGACATCTTCGAGTTCAGATATACTACGGTATCGAAATTTGGTTTGGAGTTAGGTGATACGTGGGGGTTTCCCACATTTCTAAATCTCAGTTGATTCAATACAGAGTTATTCAAGGATACGGCTATTTCGTTTGTTTCGAAAAGTGAATGGAAGTTGACAGTTCAATTTCAAATGGAACCCCATGTCATGTTCTGACTTATGGTAAATATGAAAATATGGCAAATAGTATCCCTATTCGGATATTGGTAAATAGTTCAACATTACTATGCAACAGTAATGTTGTGTAATACTATCGACATTTTTGTTGCTTCAATCATGATGAAACAAGATTTTTGTAACGGAGTTCTAATAAATTCGTTTATCATTTGTGAACTGTTCAATAAAAAATATCAGCAGGACGTGTATAAAGTTCAATGAAATGTATTCAGATCTACCGCCAATATAAAAACCTCAAGAAATTTATACGACTTCAAAACAATTTCAATGTGTTTGGATTACCTTTAAAAGCCACAAGGAAAGTTCAAGTTGAAATAATGATGAGATCACTGCATTGTTGAAAATATTGTTGTTGGGTAGAGAATATTCGAACATGCTCAAATCTTCAGAGTGATCTGGTGTATCAGCCTGTATATACATATCGTATAATAATTGGTTCCAGTGGTTTCTTCATTTTGCGAAATAACGTCATGACAGCACTGAATGAAGCGTGAATGAATCATGTACGAAAAATTCATTTTCAAATAGTTTCTCTCCACGCAAACCAAAAATAACAGAGGATGGTTCACATTAATGAAACTCCGGTATTTTTGGTATGCTTTGTATTATTTTTTAGTTCTATGTAAAGTTCTTCTTGTTGTAAAAAACGAATGACATAAATGTTTCTGCTCAAAGCACTACTTACCTATTTTTTTCAATAAAATTCAACAGTTTCGTTTTCTATCTATGTGTCATTTGATCTTTTTACCAAAATGGCTCACGCCGTCATATTGAATATAAAAAATCTGATATAAAAAGCATCTTTTTAGATGGAAACAGGTATTGAATATCAATCAATCAAGATTATAATTTTGAGTTCATCAAGGGAAAAATTTCGAAGTTGATTTCCACATTGGAGATGTTGCCGAATGAACTTTCGTAAATATCTATGTGCCTTTTCGACTTCTTTAAACAAAGTGGCCATATTGCTTTGAAATTGTCTTTTCTTGCTAGCAATGTAGTTTAAACAGTTTCGAGTTTGAATACCGTATGTATGATGTTTCATTAATAATGGATTGTCAGATTTTTCAAGAAATGGCCATCATTTCGATTTCCTGTTATGTGGTTTTTATTCGTTTTTATTCATTAATGTATCAATAAATTTTTGGTTTCGTTTTCATAGTAGTTAAAGAAAACAATAGTACCTAACTGGAATTAATAATTGCAAATTTGTAAATGTAAATGTAAATCGATTCATAAAACTACTCCTGTACTTAGTTCACATGGCCAAATTATGTTAGGGATACCATAATTATGGTAGAGTTGGCAACGCTGCCTGTGTCAACCCGCCCCGTTCTGTTCGCAGCAGCTCTACCAAGACACCAAAGCCGACCCCGCCTCCACGTTCTCGGCGGCGGCGACGAAATGGGGTCTTCGCAGCGCGCCGCGCCGCCCCATCGAGCAGCAGGTGCCCCACCCGGAGCTGACGGTCACGCAGAAGCAGCACCTGCGGCAGGCGGCGTCCGCGTCGTCGGCCAATCCGGTGCGACCGTTCCTGACGCGCGGCTCGGTCGCCGAGCGCGTGTTAATATTCGAGAGGCGGCCCAGCGCCGAGCTGCTGGTCGACAAGCGGGGAAGGGGCGTGGCCGGGGGAGGAGCCGCGGCAGGGCATCGACAGGTGGGAGGAGCGCAGGTGAGTGGGTTGGATCGACGGGGGCGTGCCGCGGATCGAACCACCGGTGGTTTAGGGATGAGGGAGAAATATTTGAGTACTCTTCAAGTAATTCTGGTACAGGTTTCAGTTCTTCTGTTTTGTACCGGGTGTATCCCGAGAACCGATCATCGTACAAATTTCGTATTGAAATTATCATTATGAAAATAGCCAAGAGAAATCGCAGGTAATATCTTTTGAGTCCGTAGAACGACCACTGGAGGACGTAATCGCATTGGCAATTATAGGTTTCCTTTTCGAGTTGTCAACAGATAAGAAAATATATATAAAAATATTAAAATATAATGTATTATACAGGGTGTCCTTAAAAGGTCTTTACAAAAAGCTACCACATATTCTTCAGACCAAAACAATTCGATACAAGCATACTTACCTCAGTAAAAAGTTGCTTAGTTTGGGCGCTAGACGGCTCTGAAGTTGAAATTTTCAAATCGATTTTGCTTCATAACTTTTGAACGGCTCATGAGATTTTTTTCAAATTTGGTACGTTGGCATAGACTCATCGGGCAATGAAACTCATATCATAATCATAATGAATATCATTCCATGGGCGTAGAACTTGATTTTTTCAGTAAATAAACATCTAAAACTCCTACGCCAATGGAAAAAAATTAGTTTCAATATGAAATCTAAATTATTCAACTCATTCACTACAAAAAAGGTACTCTTGACAAAAGTCGATTCCTCTCATGGTTTCGACAAAATTTTAATTTTAGTGATTTAGAGCATAATTAATAATAAAACGATTAACAGATATTTCATAAAAATTGTTCAAAATGTTCACCATTTTCACGTATACAAAGATTTATACGACGCAAAAAGTTGAAATGTACTCTTTGCATAACTTCTTCATCGCCTGTAAGATTATTCGTCGCCTGTTGGATACGTTGCCATAATTGTTCTACAGTATTCACAGGGGTCTTGTAAACCGTAGACTTGAGATAACCCCATACAAAATAATCCATCGGTGTTAAGTCTGGAGAACGTGGTGGCCAATTCACGGGTGCATCATTACCTCTACCTATCCATCTGTCTGGGTACTGTTGGTTTAAAAAATTCCTAACATCCACCGAAAAATGTGGTGGAGCTCCATCGTGCATAAACCACATATCTACCCGATGTTGGAGTGGTAAATCTTCCAACAAATTTGGCAACGTATTTCGTAGATGTTGTGAATACATGTCTCCTGTTAATCTTTGTGGAAGTATGACAGGACCAATTGTAAAATTTCCTATTATTCCAGCCCAAACGTTGATTTTGAATTCGTGTTGAAAATGGTTTATTTTAATGGAATGAGGATTTTCAATTGCATAAACGTGTTCATTATGAAAATTAGTTATTCCTCTTCTCGTGAAACAGGCTTCATCAGTGAACGAAATATTCTTTCCAAAGTTCAGACTCATTTCTCTTTGCAAATTAATGAACCTACAAAACATCAGACGACTTTGTGAATCATGGATTAATAAATCTTTAACTGGCGTCTTGTGGTATGGGTATAATAATTGTTCTCTTAGTACTTCATGAACGGCATTCCTAGAAACTTCTAGTTCATTACTTATCCGTCTAGTACTCAATTCTGGATTTTCTTCAATACGGTCTAAAATTTCTACTTCGACTTCGGGAATCCTTACATAACGCTGTCTTCCATAATCACCAGTTCTAGGAGCAAAATGACCGGTCTCCCGAAGACGTCTCTCAACTGCAGCAAAGGTTGGGTGGCTTGGTACGCGACGATTTGGAAACCTTGCCGAATACACCCTCACACTCTCTCGACCATTTCCTTGACAATATCCGAATACCAATAACATATCGGTGTATTCTTCATTGGTGTATTGTACGGCCATGATAAATCAGAAAAGTCCGATATCAACAATCAACGTCAATAAAACTCGACAAATCAACACAGATGAAACTATGGAAACCAAGAATTTGAATATCACTGTTTTCGAGCAGATAATAATAGTCTTCAGAAAAAAAAACCAGTGCTACTTATTTTCAATAGAAATAACCTATGCAAAAAGTACATCTCAACTTTTTGCGTCGTATAAATCTTTGTATACGTGAAAATGGTGAACATTTTGAACAATTTTTATGAAATATCTGTTAATCGTTTTATTATTAATTATGCTCTAAATCACTAAAATTAAAATTTTGTCGAAACCATGAGAGGAATCGACTTTTGTCAAGAGTACCTTTTTTGTAGTGAATGAGTTGAATAATTTAGATTTCATATTGAAACTATTTTTTTTTCCATTGGCGTAGGAGTTTTAGATGTTTATTTACTGAAAAAATCAAGTTCTACGCCCATGGAATGATATTCATTATGATTATGATATGAGTTTCATTGCCCGATGAGTCTATGCCAACGTACCAAATTTGAAAAAAATCTCATGAGCCGTTCAAAAGTTATGAAGCAAAATCGATTTGAAAATTTCAACTTCAGAGCCGTCTAGCGCCCAAACTAAGCAACTTTTTACTGAGGTAAGTTTGCTTGTATCGAATTGTTTTGGTCTGAAGAATATGTGGTAGCTTTTTGTAAAGACCTTTTAAGGACACCCTGTATAGTATGTCATAAATACTGTCTGTGAGTTTTTCGAGGAGGTGGTACATTCATTTTTCAGCTTTTTGTGGGATTTTCTCTCCTCGTTTTCAAAAAATAAAGTATAAATTATTTCAATATATTTGTAGTAAGGACAGATTTCGTGATCTGCCTCAAAATGTCGCTGCGCTTGAAATTAAACCTTCAGATGAAAGACAAATTTTCTATTTGTTGGTGACACCCTGTTTTTTTTTTCAAATTGGAAATATAAATATATCTAATAAATTTACTTCATTTTTTAGAAACGAGGAGAGAAGATCCCACAGAAAGCTGAAAAAAAATATGCCATCAATACTCTTTTCGTGATCTCTTTCAAGAAAAGAAAGAGTATTGCTTCCATGGACTATTCGGAAACGCGAATGTTATTGCATTATCAATCTGCTTGATTACATGATTAGGAATTGATTTATTATGTCAGTTATGGTGATCATGGAAGTCAACATCTTATCCTTTTTCGTCTATAATGATCTGGTTGAGATGAAAAAGTCATTTCAAAAATGATCGTCGGCACATGATTTATGCAGAGATCAATCATCGAAATATCACTGTTGCCAATTAGTGTCAAATTATTCCATCATTTATAAAGGCGAAAATATCTATTGACTTACATTCTGAATATACCTATTTAGTAATTGAGGGAAACATCTAGCTCAAGAGAAGAATGTTTCGATGTGTGATTGTGTAAATAACAGCATTGAATGTTTTATAAGAAAAATCAATCGTGGAAATTCACCTACAAACCACTTATAAATTGGCTTGCGTGAGTAGTTCAACGGAAAGAATCTTAGAAAATTCTACCGATTTTCGATTGGATCAGCATCAGGAAGCTGCATTTTTTCTGTTGAAGATTCATTGCTCAAAACTCATCAATTCCATTCTACTGATACTAAAGTAAATATTACTAAAAAGATAAAAAGTTCAGCTGGTCCCATATCCCGTATTTTCTGTGAATCACCTTTTTCAAATCTTCAAGCCAATATACAAAATTGAAAAATATCGAAATTTCACATTCTCTATGAGATAAGGCAAAAATTACAAAACCGTTTCGAGATATTGACTCAACGATTTGAAAAAGATGAACACCTGGTGTATCATAAATTGGTAGAATTCGATAAGTTTTGAGCAATGAATTCTCAGCAGAAAGAATGCAGCTTCCAAATGCTTCAATCCGATTGAAAAATCAGATTTTTGAAAAAGTTATGGCAACTTGAAAATTGTCAAAATAGTTTGTGGTCTACTTAATTCTTTGACTACTTAACATTTTTGCTCAATTTATGTATTTCAAGTTGATGATATACCTTCAGAGAATAAAGTTTGGGTTCGTTCTCCAAGATCAATCATCTACCATTGAGATTATTTCATCATAACAAGGAAACAATGGAAAAAATGTTGAAATTAATTACTCTAAACAGATGTGCAGTTGCTGTGGGAAAGGTAGCCATGCCATGAATACTAATGCATCAGGTGTAATTTTTATAATTGAAGTCCATACACAGGGTGCTTCAGAAACATTGTTGATTTCTCAATGGTCGATGGTACGTACCTTAGACGTATACGGGAAATGGGACGTCGGATCATTCTGAAAATTTTGCTACTCCAGTAATCGCTCTTGATCTGACGATTTGAGATATTTTATCGGCTCATAACATTATTATTGTTATTGCAAATGAGATACCCTGTATATTATTGTATCATTGGATTCCTAATCATTTTCTGAATCTTTCTGACTAATATCTATTACTTTCCAACGGTTTTCGAGTTGATTATTTTCCTTATTATTTTGCTCAATTGCCTTGAAAGTCCCTGAAAATTCGTGCTTTCACTTCTGGATGCAAAGATGGTGAAAAGTATTCAGAAAACCATGTACATTATCAAATAACCTTTTGGAAAATTATAATCCCTTTCAAATGCTATTATATCTTGTTCCTATAGCTAGGTAGTTAGGTTCCGGCAATGAATACAAGTTTCTGTGAGAATCGAAATTTGGCATATCTATCGTAGATAAATGTCATGATCAAAAATGATGATAAGAAAATTAGACAATTTACATCTTGATTAGTTTTGGGCATATCTTCAGCAAACTAACTTGTAAATATGACCAAACCCTTTTTTTCCACAACATTTATTTCACATTTCGATTGCTATCAATTGATTTTAAAATAAACCTGTTTCTTTCAGTGGCTATAAGAGGTTTTGTCAGCACTAAGTTGGAATGAATTTGATTTCAACTACATCCGGTCGTTATAATATAAATATATAATTCGATGTATTCAAAAAAACATGAGGTTATGAAATGAATGAAAGAATTGAAAAAAAAAATGATAGCTCGTTTTCGGAATTTAAGGCTGTGCTTTGAATTTGAAAAATGTTGTCGATTATAAGTGACTTCTTTTCAATTCGCATAATGAATTCGAGAAATAAACTTCACTCTTTATTCTTCATTGTTAACTTTACTTTTCACCTACTTTATTTTTTTCATATTCCTTGGACACGACATGGGATAGGTAATTGAGGTAAAATTGAGTAGTACTAGTTAAGATTAGGAAGGATTAATTTTTTTCCAAATAATTATATTTTCTTCCATTTTTGCCAAAAATCTGTCAGGCACTGAATGAAAGTTTTAAAAAATTTGTAGCAAATTTAATAATGAAAAATATGAAGGTCTGTTTTTTATAAAAAAAAACACCCTGTATTCATATAGACTCGTTCTTTCGATATATGAACGACTGTGAAATCACCTATGAGAGTGTAGTTATTATAAAAAGTCTGTACAAATGAATTGAAATTACTATGGAACGTATTTTGTGCCCACAGATCGGTAGAATAGAGACAAAATAAATGCATAACAGGTGTACAGCATCCATTGTTATTCAATTATTCATGGATAAAAAAAGACAAGAATGCTGTTCTTACGTATAACTAGTTGTCTCATCAGAATTAACAATAAATATGGGACAATTACTGTTCAATATTGAACGTTGAGTATTCCTATTAACGGATCTCATATTTCAGATTATCAGAACAATAATAGTGGCCATAAATGATAGGAAGTAGCAATTATTAGAAATTTTTGCTCTTTTTGAATTTCTATTTTTTTCAATATTACTTGTTAATTTAGACCGTACCTATATAATAAAGCATATCTGTAGCAAAGTTGAATCAACGGTTGATCAACAGTTACGATGTCTACTATTCGATTAGTAAACTCAAATAAAGTATACATATTTGCAGTAAGTTGAGAAATGGAAATGCGAATGCCAACTTCCAAATTTGGCAACACCATCAGAATTTCAAAATTCACATACATATATCAAAAATTTATTATTTTCCTTGCTACTTCAAAACCTTTCATATCAATAAAGGTGCCACATTGGAAAAAATATTAGAAGTATTGATATTATCCCGACATTCCCTATATGTGGTGTGTGTCCCTAGTTTAGGAACAACCTGTATATGTTGATTCAATTATTCCGAATTGGAGAAGAATCAACCAACCGACAGTGGAGTTATACTTATTGTATTTCCAAAGATATCACTATCAATTACAAAATAAGTGAAATATTGAAAACCTGCATATTTCAGCAAAACGCAATATGGTACAAAATAGCACAGAATGAAGCGGCAAGTTTATTCGCTATTATCTTCGTTGTATTCATATTTTAGTTCGCCTCGAATGAACATTCAAAACCTCAATGTGTGTTTGTGTGTGTGTGAGTGTGTAATCATAAGAATTTTTTTCCACCCACCAAATATTTGAATATGAGCATGTTCTTAAAGGCGTTAATAAAACATACCAGCAATATCCTTATTTGTCTTAGGCATAGCAATTGAACGTAATTATTGATAATTATCTCGAAATGCCGACACTACTCTTCTACTCTAACCCACGACCTTGATCATAAATCTTATCAATAATTTCCATTAGTTACAAGTACAGGGATATTTACTGTAACTGGGAGATTTCTGAACCGTCTCGAGAAGTCATAAGATCTTTTGATGTTCAGCAAAATTGTTTACACTATATAAAAATACACAAGGTGCAATAAACGAACCGTAGGATATCTTATATTTCGTGACATTGTTTTCAGCCGATTTTCTGAAAAATGTGCTCAATGAGTGCGACTGATAGGGTTGTGGTCTACTGTTTGACTATCATTCGTTTATTTCGTATACCTCTGTATATTTTGATATCGCGGGTAAAATCTCGCTGAGAAAAGATTTCAATTGATTCTCGAATTCAAGAAACGGTTCAGAAATAGCCGAGTTATAGGGAGGTATTTATGGCGAATCACCCTGTACTCACGTAAAGTGAATGAAATCTTCGTTGTAAATTCGTCACTATCATTAGTTATTTGGTATAATAATTCGTTACTATTAAGACTTATATACAGGGTGATAGTAGTCCTCCCAACCTGCTAACTTATTATACTCCAACTGTATACCTGGGTTAGAAAATATCATGATATTGAATTCGGATATTCATTCCATTTTTCCATGGTAGTACATTGACGAATAATAATAATAATGACAATAATATTTATTATTCCCAGGAGAAAAATATGATACAACATATAAATTCTGGACGATTCTTAGATTCTATTTTCAGATTGAATAAATGAAGATAATGTGAAATAATGTGACTTTGATATCTGAATTTTTAAGTTATAGGGGTCATTATCGGTGCCAACTTCTAATAAAATGTCAAATGTTGATGAGTAGATGCTTTGCTCCTTATTGTACATGTACATTTCATGAAAACGGACTTATAACAAGAAACATATAAGAGAGAATATAGAAAATGCAAATTTGAGTATTAGCAGAACTCAATCACCTCCAAGATTGAATGGAAAAAATCCATGGATTCCATTAGATAATAATGAGTTACAATCAATTGAATATCAATCATATATGGAATTGAATTTGGAACACCTTATACGTTACATCGATAAATTGCTTGTCGAATTGTATAACTTAGTGCATCCACATGAATGATGTGAGTTGGATCCATCTCATTCACACCGCTACTACAAAAAATTTTTCTGGATAGGCTGCAAAACCCAAAAATCCAATGTATGAGAAACATCCGACGAACTTCAGTTAGACTTGAATGAAGAATCCGAAAAAGATTTTTCATTTTAAATAACGAACTTGACGTCTACTTCCGGTATAACCGGAAGTGCCTCGTCGACAAAAATATCTTTATCGAGTCTTTATTCTTCGGAGCCAAATTTCATAATTCAATTATGAATAGTTTCCGAAGAACGTGTAAAGAAAGCTTTCCGTGAATAACCCTGTATGCTCATTATTCTACTCATTTGACTCGACCTAAATGCCTTGCCCCTTTTTCATTCCGTTCACCATTATTTCTGACATGGACTGCTTCGCCGAACTTTCGGAAACTAATACCAAAACATTGTTTTAAAATAACTATGGCTTCCATTCAGAAAATAATTCAGCTCCCAGCAGCCATCTTGAACTCTGGAACCAACTATCATATCCAAGTCGAAATGTTCCATATTGCGTCCTATTCAATTCATACAAATTTTATGACATTATACCAACCGTTACGAACGCACTGTATATTATTTTCTCTAGAGAAAGATATGCGACCTCGAGAGAAATTCTATCAGAGGCTGAAACAAAGTGAAGAAAAAATGTGACTGGATATTCACCGCCACATTAACATATTTTCATTGGCAGAACAGACATAGTCGAGAATGCCGACTCTAAGAAACTTTATTTACATTGTACGATTCTGATGTTTTGGCAAAGTTTCAGAAATGCTAAGAGGAGGGAGATCGAAACGATATGTTTTCGGTTTTGTCCATATATTATTCTAATGCTTCATCTGCATTTGATATCTCGGATATCTAGAACAATCAGTGTTCACTGTTTTTAGAAGAATGATGATAGTATAGGTCAATATTGAATTCAGTAGGCACTTAACACCCACGAACATATCATTCTCATTGTTATGTGATCTGATTGTGACTTACATTGTAAAGTAGGCTAGGTAGCTATCTAGGAATTAATCTATTACCCCTAGGAGCAAGGGTGCATCTAGTAGAGAATATATAATATATCTTCTGGTATATACTGTTGGAAGTGGCACAAACGTCAATCCGGGCTTGATGAGATAGAAAATTGAGTTTTGGAATTTCTTAACTCGTGCACAGAACCGCTAATATATTCCAGATATCCTAAATAAATCATTTATGCTGTATATTGTCTATTGTGTCAGTTACAGAATTGATCACTACAAAATATCATTAGCGGGACCTCAGGTTGTTCGATACAATTGAAGGCTCGTAAACTACATTACATACAGATTTTCCATATCAACGCCATCTGCTGGCAAAGGTTCTTGTTTATTTTCTTATTGTCCTCTTGTTAACTACCAGGATATATTGAATAACTGAGAATTGGAAAATATAATTAATAAGAATATAAACAGTAGTAATCGATTCAAAGGAATATTCGCAATATTCTGAACAATTTCACAAAGTCATCTCCAATTTAAACTAATCCATTCCATCTCAACGAAATCAGCATATAATCATATCAAGCAGCCAGATTTGATTGGACATCACTTCGTATCAAAATATTCGATGTGTCCTTTCGTTGGATGATCATCAATTTTCAAATTTATCAGTTGATCATCAATTGCAAAATTGTAAAATTTCATATTCAATAACTCACACCTTATGAGAGATATTGCGTTCATATTTTGTAAGGGAGTATTTCGGCTATCCCTGAATAGAAAATAGATTTTTTTCGAAAAAACTAACAGTCGGTTTCTAAATTTTGACGAAATGAAAATCTGTCAACTGGTCTCAAGTTGTTTTCATATCCAACCTCAGTCTCGATCACAAAACATTCGTTGTCCACTGATGATATTTCAGTGACGGTTGTACTGCATTGTGACTGGTTATTCGCATTTATATCGGAGAGTGTAAGTTACGCTCGCTGATAGGTACTACAGTTCTCACTAGTAACGCTACTGAACCGAATCCAGGTTTATCACAGACTCCCTACCAATGTTTCGGTTTTGTGATTAAACATCCATTAAGCTGCACTTTTGAATTTTATCGTCCAATTTCTGCTGAGCCATGCATAATGAAGCGGCAAACGCAATTATTTCTCAACTACTTGAAACGTATTTTCTATGAATATCGCTAGCTGAATTCAATAACAGATCGCTAATTTTCGACAAACCTACTGGGGAATGGGCAAATGACTTTTATGATTCTCCTTCTCGTTGTCATCGTGATGGTGATTTTATGTTGTTCCCAGCAGATTTTACCAAAGCAACCGGTGCCTCACACGACTCTGCAGAGGCATGTCAGAGCACACAGAAACGTCAATATACCGAGGTTTCATTTTCCTACGGGCAAGCCGGTGCCTCCGGGACAAGCAGATGTCATCAAAACAAAGGTAGGTGAGAAAATATATAACATACAACAATAGTAGATCGTTCTATGAGTGAAGGAAAGTTATAGGTACCTGAGTTTTTGGTAACTAGAAATATCTCGAGGTAGACCTATGTGGCATGTAGCAAGTAACTGTAATAAGTATAAATGCTTTTTATTTTCCTTCATTTATTTTCACACCATGCACAGCACAAAATATTAGCTATCTTCTCATTGTTCTAACCAACTATTTTCACCTACCCTTGAATATATTTGAAATCTCGACAAAAGTCTTGAGGAATTACCACAAAAAGGTTCAAATACAAGAAGACGATTTCGAGTTTTCAATGCTAAGCATTTGCTCGTTTGTGACAACTAAAAAAATCGGCAAATTCGGATTTAGCGTAAAACAATGGTCTACGATTATATTCACATGGACATGCTCCTCAACAAAAACTTTCCTTCAAGATATTCGATCAGTTTTTTTTCGGTGCCTCTCCGTATAGAGTGCGTCTCTTAAAATTGAAACTTTGGCAATTCCTCTTTGTTTTCAGGTTGCCGCAGCGATATGTTTTCGTTTTTGTTCCATATATTATTCTAATGCTTCATCTGCATTCGATATCTCTTAGTTTCATACAATGTGACTGGATATTTAGAGCAATCAGTGTTCACTGTTTTTAGAAGAATGATGATTGTATAGGTCAATATTGAATTCAGTAGGCACTTAACACTCACATTCTCATTGTTATGGAATCTGATTGTGACTTACATTGTAAAGTAGGCTAGGTAGCTATCTAGGAATTAATCTTTCTTCACTTTTTGAATCTATTTCCCCTAGGTATGTTTTGCAGAATTCCACAAAGCAAGATTACAATCGTAATGATATTTGTACTTAGTTTTGAAAACTATGTTGAAGTGTCACAAAAAACCTCGTTTAGAATTAATTTCGTACCACAATCGAACACAGCATTGATGTTTCCAATTTTTATGTTTTTCATATCATTTTTCAATTTACAAATCATTTATCTCCTTCCTATTCAGCTCCTGCTCCAGCTTCGTCTATCTTCAGATTCAGGAGATCTTTTCACATAGACACACAGCCGCTATTCCTGATCAGTTTATTTCATTTGATTTTCTATATTTTTTAACAGTTTTTTTTTGCGGTGTTTCTCTCTGTACAGGGTGCGTCTCTTAAAATTGAACCTTTGGCAATTCCTTTTTGTTTTCAGGTTGCCGCAGCTTTTGCGAAAATCGGCGAAAGAGCATCGAGAGAACATTTCGGCTCCATCACGCAGGCCTGCCAGTTGCCGCTCTATTGGAAAACGCCTTTGTATTTGGCCGCGTGCGCCGACAAGGGTAGTTGTACCCTTGATCAATTCATGACTTTCTGGCAGAGGTAAGAACAGAAAAGAATTGAATACAAAATATGTTGATGTACCTAGGAAAGGCAGTTGTGTGAATAGGTACACAGTATCCTGTTCAGGTACAGGTTCAGGTACTTCTCATCATTGGGATATCGTAAACCGTAGGAGGTACGATGTCGATTGGGCATATGAGGGCGAAGTCGAAGAAAAATTTGGAACTGTTAGAAATATTTAAAAAAATATATATTTTTTTGGAGAATCTCGTTTGATTGGTTCGTACAGAAAGGAGAATAAATAATAGGAACTCAAGAGATGTTCCGGAACTGAATCAGTAGAGGAAAATGTATTTCAAAAGTCTTTTCAAAATAACTGAACTACTGTCTGTAAGTTAATCAAGGAGGTGGTATCACAGTTTTTTGAGATTTTTTGGTATTTTTTCTTCTCGTTTCTAAAAATAAAAAAAATAATAGTGTTTTCTATACAGGTTGTATTTCAAGAAGAAAAGTTCATATGAACATATGCCCTAAACCTCTTAACTTTCGAGCTATAGGATGTTGAAATTTTAAGAAGAAAATCGTTTTCTCATAACTAATAACATAATACTAATAACATAATACTGCTGTTTTCATTTTACATGCACCTACTCAGCACCAATAGGTATTCTTTGATGCAGTAGATCTTTCAATATTTCTACCAGTGACGTCCGTATGAGATGTAGGAGATTTTTCTAAAAAAACTATTGTATATTCTTGCTATTTCCGAAAATAAGAATGAAATATAATTTTTTTTCCGTCCCAACACACCGTTTTCGCGTAAGAAAATAAAAACCTTCTTCTTGCATTTGTGGTATATTTTTTTAGAAGATATCTATTTGTGCTTAGTAGATGCATGTAGAATTTCATGAAAAAGTCTAGAACAGTATTGAAGATTTGATAAGAAAACCCCCTTCTTCTCGATAATTAAGAAGTTGAGGGCATATATTCACATGAACTTTTCTTCTTAAAATGAGCTAAGGAACCATATCCTATATTTTAATCCATCCATTGAATTACACCCTGTATATTTGTACTAAGGACAGATTCATGATCTGCCCCAAAATGTCACTGCACTTGAAATTTAACCTTTATATACCTGGAAAAGAGATTCTCTATTTGTCAGTGACACCTTGATTTTTGAAAAATATTAGGAAAAAATAATTATATTTTCAATAAAAACAAAACCTCAGCTCACTTCAAGCGCAGTGACATTTTGAAACGGATCTTGAATCTGTCCTTACTACAAATATATTGAAATAATTATGATTTCTATTTTTATGTTCAGAAACTATGAGAGAAAATCTGAGGTATTGAAAACTGGGAAACATTGAGGAAAAAAACTAGTCCTATTGAGAAATACTTTCCTGTCAGGAAAAAGGGCGAAAAGCAGGATTTTCAAAAGAGGTGTTTGAAAAAAACATATAAAAATTTTTCACTACACTGACGTTCTCTCATTCCGATTATAATCGATGGATTTCTTTTTTGCTAGTATGTCTGCCCAATGTCACGACGCGGCTACCAGATTCGTCTACATCCTGACCAGAGGCCGCCGCAGCTGGCTGGCACCGGAAGACTTCATTCCCCTCGTCCAGGACGTCGTCGAAACGCATCCAGGACTGACTTTCCTCAAGGAAGCCACGGAATTCCATTCCAGATACGTGCATACGGTCATCGCTAGGATTTACTACTGCGTCAACAGGTAAGAAGAGGCTCGGTCATATTTTATTGTTGAGTATGATACAGACGTATTTCACATAGACGCCCGGATGGGGAGGGGAAAAGAAGGCACATTTCCCAGTCCGGGAATGGCAAAGGTAGAGGAATGATGTAATGGATCGTTTTGATAAATTTGGCGTGGAGTTTTTTTGTTTTTGATATTATTAGATGAAAACACTATTTATTTTCACCCATCTACTTCCTAGACACAAAAACCAATCTCGAATCTTGAATAATCATTTACTTATAACGATTTCTCATCAGAGTTGTACCGATTTTCTCTGTTTTCAACTGATATTCATATCGATAAAATTTCTATTGGATTTTTTGTTATTCAGGGTGAAACAAAAAGTTGCATTTTCTAGGTATAATTGACACAGATTTGTGAATAAGATTGTACGAATAATAAAATTAGCACAAAAATTAAAATATTACATATCAATCATGCACGATAATTATTCTAGGAAAATAAGCCAATTTCAATGAAATCGAAAATTTTAAACAAAACGAATGACACAAACCAATTCACAAAACCAAATGTTGTTCATTATCATTGGCGCTTGCAGGTTGTTATTAAGATTGGAAATTTGTATTTTAGATTACAGTCATTGTTTTGCTAGGGAAAGTACCTCGCTACTCAGTGCCATATCTTTGAGTTTTAGTTTCGAACAAATTCCCTGAATTTTCACAGTTTTCTCTGAAATTTTGTAGGCACTCTCTCATGCCATACTGATACACCTTTCTTCTCTTTGCATTCTCAGGTGAATTGCCCTGTATCATAAAGCAAAAATAAAAAAATGAGAGTCTTATCTATTACATCTTCATCTTGAAAAGGTCATGGAGTAATCAAATTATTTAAATAAAAAAGAAAGATTGTTCTGAAAATTGTGAGTTTTTATTATTGATGAAAATACTTTAGATCCACAGCGAAAAACGTGAAATATAGTCACTAACAATTTCATTCAACTGCAAATTATATGAAAGGTATTTTTATAGCTACTGGGATAGTCTGTATGAAGTTGTAAATCTGTATGCGGCTAGAACTGCTATAAGAAATTATTTGAATTTTTTAGTTATATGGAGATGACATCGAGTTTATCTACAATAATCTACTAATCCACTTTGAGAATAGATTACTACCTTCACTTATTAGTCTATTTTAAAAATGTATCAAGAATACAAAAAATATGATGAATTTGGGAGAAATATCTCGAAATGGTGCTTTAGGTCTTGGTCCGGAAAAATCACGATACCAGAACTGAGGAGGTCGAACTTGCTGGCTATCATACAGCTGTTGGAGGAAGAAGAGGATATCAACCAGATCACTCAGTATTTCAGCTACGAGCACTTCTACGTCATCTACTGCAAGTTCTGGGAGCTGGATAAGGATCATGATTTGTTTATAGACAAGCAAGATTTAACCAGACACAATGATCATGGTAATTATTAGGTTGGCAACTAAAACACCCTCAGACGAATTTATCTTTAAAATGACTGTCATTGAAAATTACTTCTTTGAAGAATATATAATAATAGTAATGATAATAATAATAATGATGATATTTATTAATTCCGAAAAACAAGATGCACATGTTTATAACAGGGAACAGATAAAATAAATAATTCTCGTGTGGGATTTTCTCTCCTCGTTTCTGGAAAATAAAATAGGTGGTATTATAATCATTTTAATATACTCGTAATAAGGACAGATTTTTGATCTGCCCTTGAAATGTATAGAAAAAAATAATCACATGGTCCAATGAATGAAAGAAACTCAGACGAAGTTTATGCAGAGTTATTTTCGAAAAAGTCAAAAAAAACAATAACTAACGTAAATTCACCGTTTTACAGGCGTAACAAGAAATTTTTTGATGTATGTCGAAAAAGAATACCATGGTTATCATATTTGGCAAAATATGAAATATTCAAGAATACACATGCTTATTCCCAAGAAAAAAGATGTACATGTTCATGAAAAGGAACAGATAACATAAATATGAACAATAACAAAATATATGAAATTATAAATTCATGAAATGTATAGCAAAAAATAATCAAACGGTTAAATGAATTTATTTTCAGATTGAATAGACGATGACATGAAATATATTCAGACAAATATTTCTTTGGTTCTTCCCTGATTGTTTTTACTGGTGTTTTTTTTTTAGTTTTATTGAAAATTCATTGTGAAGTTTCATTTCATTATAATAAAGCTTTTACCAATATCAGATTTAATTTTGATGAGGGAAAACAAATCTCGTGTATCATATTCAGATTAAAACTGGATTTATAAACTTGACGTTGAAGTTGCTGTTGCCGTTTGCCGTTGCAGTTCGTCTGACGTTCTTCTGATGATTTATAAACTTGACGTTGTAGTTGTGCACAATAGTGACATCAAGGTGACAACAATCAACAATGAACTAACAAATCATTGAATTCGCGAAGAAATATCATTCGATGCTGACCTTAATTTAAAAACAGAAATAACATAACCTCTGGCATTTCTAACCATACAAATAATGATATAGAGGTCACGTGACTTCCTATCACCGCTCTCATTGGTTCGCGGTTGGCCGGCAACTGAACGTGAACAAATATGAAGCGATAATATTGTCTCCGTTCATATGTAAACTGATAAAATTTCATACCAGTAATTTCTGTTTGATCATTCATGATATTTCCATTTGAAATTCATTGTATTGTAATTGCAGGCTCATTAAATAAATATATTTGTATTTACTCTCCAGTAATATTTTGACTTTTTCGAAATAGTCATAATTCGAATATGTTCTGGTTCCAGCACTATCGACTCGAATCATCGACCGAATATTCTCGGGATGCGTGACGCGCTGCCACAAGAAGCACCAGGACGAGAAGATGTCCTACACGGACTTCGTGTGGTTCCTGTTGAGCGAGGAGGACAAGCTCCATCCGACGGCCGTCGAGTACTGGTTCCGGTGCATGGATCTGGACGGCGACGGGTACCTGTCCATGTACGAGCTCGAGTACTTCTACGAGGAGCAGATGCACCGGATGGAGGCCATCGGCATCGAAACGTTACCCTTCCAGGTAATCAATGGGTTTTTCAATGAGGACATAACAATTTTGTCTGGGTATTTGTCAGGTTAAGTGAATTTTCTCCTCATCTTCATTCTAACGACGCTTCTAGCCAGTTTTATGCGAACAAAAGTATTGTTACTTCTGTCAGAAACTATGACTATGACATGCAGATATAGTCGATACGTATGTCGTGATAGTGGAGGAATTTTCGAATTATTTTCTATTGATTACTCTAGCAGTTCATCTCTCCTTGAGGATGGCAGCTGAATGGCGCGGATTTTGACGTCACGATCTGTTTTCTGCTGATATGAATATATATGAATCGTGAATTTCAATAATAATTTGAAAAACATCCTTAGAAAATAACGGTTTATGCCAGCAAGCCAGTTTGGGTGATACTATCAAATGAAGAAATTTTTTTTTGTTGTACTGGAGAATTTATTTCAGAAAAAAAATACTTTGCTAGTTTATGCAAAAATGATTGTTCTTTCCTATTTTGTTCTATTTTTTTTTTTTCAGGATTGTCTCTGTCAGATGTTGGATATGGTAAAGCCTAAAACTCATGGAAAAGTAACTCTCAGTGACCTGAAGCGGTGCAAAATGACAGCTATATTTTACGATACCTTCTTCAACTTGGAGAAATATCTAGATCACGAACAGAGAGATCCATTCGCATCGCAAAGAGACCATGATCTTGACGGTCAAGAGGTAGGTTTTTTTTGGAAGTGAAAGATAATACACCTTGCTATTATGCCATAAGATATGATATACTAAAACAACTGCTCCTAATCATCTCACTCAATTCAAAGATCATTCTTTCCAATCAATATATATCTAATCTATTTTTCTAATGATGAATTGATCTCTGGTGTATTTTGGGGATATTATTACAAAACTTCTCTTCACCATCTTCAAACGACTTTGTATTGAATGAAACACAATAAGTTCATATTGACAGTTGTGAAAATAGTAATTGCGACCAGCAGTTTGTTATATCGTCAGGTAATTTATAATCAGTGAAATTGGATTTGATTGAACTGTTCTTTTTTCTAGATGTCTGATTGGGATAAGTATGCTGCAGAGGAGTACGAACTGTTGGTAGCTGAAGAAGGAGGGAACGACCAACAGGATAGCCTGTAAGTTTCGCTCTGACTTTTTCTCTCTTCATTTATCCCACAATTTTTGTTTTCTTTTTTGGATCTCTTCTATTAACGTTGTTGAAACATTTTTGAGGGTTATGAGATAGCTTAGTTTGCATTTAGCCTGATATCTGTTTCATTTTCATTCATTTTCCGATTTTTAATAATGATTCTGGTAGTGGTATATTAATAATTCTGGTTGTATCTAGGGAATACGATTGTGGCTATGATAGGGTAAGAAAAGGCATGGTGTTATAGAGTGTGTTCTTTCACTTAACATGAATAAAATTGCATTCGTTGACTAACCAAATTAATTTCATGACTTTTGTGATGATTAACATGATACAATATGACCTGAAATCGCTGAATGTTGAATGCCGATTTTGCTAACAAGTTTTATGCATTTTTATATTATCACTACTAACAGATATTTTTGTGCTGTAGCACCTGAAATTCAATGATATAATTCTTCAACGAGACTAGCTTCATCAATTTCTCATCACCAGATGTTTTGGTTAACACACGGTGTTTTTGTATATTGTTCTGTCGGCCAGGTTGAACATAATGAATTAATTCCAGGATTCTCGTGGCATTGTTTAACAGCGAGAGAAAGAGAGCTATGAAAACAAATCAATTATCAAATAGAAAAATAATCTACTGAAGAGTTTCATTGTGAATTTCTTGGACATTTTGAATGAAGCAGGTTGATTGGAAAATTTCTTACTTTCATCAGATGAAATAATTTTTGTCAAGGTAAATTTTGGAATAGGGAGACGTACTTTTTTGAATTATTATGTTGATGTATTAAGCAAACATAATCAAGAATGAAAATACAAGTTGATTGTAGAATTTGTTCATTCAAATAATTCTCTCGCAACTTTTCACAGATATCTCACTGCTCGCTTTTGCAAGACAAACACTGAATGAAAAAGCTGTTGATTCTCAAAAAGCAATAGACCATACGTTAAGTATGACTCGATCAGAGAATGATATACCATACAACATTCTTCAGTTCATTTGAAACAATTTCATTATCAGTATTACAATAATAGATTTTTCAAATCGTAGGTGAATGAACATACAAAATGTGTATTGGCGAATTTTGAAGATTGACAGCTGAACAAGATGTGGCACATGGAAGTTTGATAGATTCAAGAAAATATGTGATCATGTTCATCATAAAACTTGTCATTGACTGATGCCAAAAAACTGTTGATATATTCAATCTGTACTGCATTCGATGGCTCTCAGTTTGATTTCTTTCTATTCAATATATTGAGTGGGGAATTGAAAAAAAACGTGTTTCAGGGTTACAGACCTATTTATAAAGATACATATATCGTGATGATTGGGAAATTTTCTCATCAATTGTGAATTCTGATGAATCTCATCTCTGTTGGAGAATAGTGGCCGAAGTGCTCGGTCACAAACATCACTGAATCTGTTCATTTTCTGCTAATATTAAAATCACACCCTGTTTTGACGAGAAAATGTGCATATGACATTCGCTACTCTGGACACATTTCTTGATAAAAATATCTGGAAATTTTATAAAATGAAAACTCATCGATATTTTCAGCTCGTTCGATGAAGGAAATGAGGAAGATTTGCTATCGCAGCACCTAGATGGCGCTTTAGAAGACGAAGATGACCCCGCAGAATTGACAGACGACAGCGACGAGTGTAGTATCTAGCAAAACTGCAGCCGTGTCTAAGGGACACAGATATTGTCTTTCAAATCAAGTGTTTTTCGAAGAAAACTCGAAGTATGTACGAATATGGTGATGAAATGAAGAAAAAAGTTGGTAGGATTCACTATATTCAGGAATTGGATACAGGAAATATTGAGTGAGTGAAATTTCAATGAATTCTGCGAATCACTAACATATTTTGGACTTATAGTACATATTCATCAATTTCATATTGTGAGATATGAATTTGAAGTTTGAAAGTTATTGAAAGGGATACGGAGATTATAGGCCCCTTTGCAAATAAAATTCTACAGATGGTTAACTATAGAGTTTGTCAAACTCTGTGTCCTATTGGGGAATCTGTGTCCTGTTTTGGGAAGTAGAAGAGACAAGTTCCAAGAAATTTCGCTATCATATGTAAGCGAGTATGCTCTCTTATTCTGAAATAATTTCGACGTTGCAAATTCTACCCAAACTTGTAACCAACTTTGGTATTCTCAACGGGACACGATGTATATTCTTGTGTTTTTGTCAACTATGACAAATTTGAGCTTGAGTTTCTCCACAGTTTTCTAGACCTATCACTGATAGTTCTAAATTTATTTTATCTACTATTCATAGCTCGCTCATATTTTCTTCAAAAAATCTCCTTAGAAGATTATCATCATGCATCATGCAGATCAAAATTTAAAAAAAATCGAATTTTCAATGGAAGTCCTTGTTTCATCACAAAACTGATTTTTTTTCTGTTTCTAGAAAATGTCGTAAAGTTCAGTACAGCAATCAATAGTGGTGTGAATATTGAAAAAGCTAAAAAAAAGCTAAGAAATATAGGGTGTCCCAAAAACAAGCCACAAAATTTGAGAGGAATAGAGGAGATCAAAACATTTTTTTTTTGTTTCGTCAACATATGCCGTTTTGTCATAAAAATGATAAACATGCTTTATTTTTAATAAAAAATGTTTGTTTTGATGTACCCTATTACCTCTCAAAGTTTGTCAGTATGTTTTTGGGACATATCTCCAGAACTATCAAATAGGTATACGACACTCTGAATGAAGTTGAGCTTTTAAATTAGGTCAAGGTAAAGTTTTGAATTTCTATATATTCATGGTATAATGCATTTTTCAAATAACAGCTTTATGCGCCATGCTTGAATTAGTTGGACTTTTGTCTCTAAATTATGAATGACAATTTCTTGGATCAACTACTCTTATTGTATTACAAAATCTGACAAATCCATCTGGGCACTCTCTAGTCTTTGGAAAATTAAATATCTTAAGATTCTGTTCATTTTCTCATGTATTCATTTGACAAAACACACTTTTTTTTTAAATACTACACAGCCCAAATTCATGGTGAGTCGTAATGAAATATTTGGGTTTTTACGGCAGAAAAATATCTTTGAATACTATGATTTTCAAGTCCAAAATTTAGTGTGCAAATCACAATGTAGATATCTGAAATCGAATGACCAATCATATTTCAGATTGCTTCCAACTTTTTTCAATTTTTCATGTGGTAGATATTGACAGCATCTAATTATGTTTTCTTTCAATATCGCCAACATCACTGAAGAAAGGTTAGAGATAATGAATGTCGTCGTCAGTAGAATTTCAGTTCGTATTAAAATCAAATTATCCACCATTTCTCTTGGTAGTAGAGGGATCAATTCAAGACCAAAAATTGGTTCCTGTAGAAGAACCACAGTTAGTGGCAAATGAATTTGATGCGTCCATTAAGTATGTTCCTAAAACCGCGTATCAGAAATATTCATATCTATTCTATACAAAAAAGTAACTAACTAGTAGTCTTCAGATTGATACAACTACATAAAGAAATGGCATCTACATGACGAAACGTCTTATTTCGAATACCATCTTCTAAGCAATGGTTGAAGCTAATGTAGTGTATTGCTATAATAGGAGGCACCTCGCTATCGTCCTGTAATTAGAGTTAATATGCAAGAACCTTTCATTTACAAGTCGTAGCAATAGTCTTGATGGAATTGTCTTGTGGAACTCGCAATTTAGAAATTCGCCTAAAAGGTTATAAAAACAACCCCAGTGAGAGGTCGCTAGTTTTATGCGGTATGATCTTTATAATTTACGCAAAAAGTATTTTGTATAACGTGACGCGTAACTGTTTTTGTAGCATTTAGATTAGGAAATGTTTGTGGTTTACTCTAGTCCATTTACTTAGGAAATGTACGTTTTCCTTCAACTCATGTGGACTATGATAGTCCGAATTTTTCGAGTGAATCTCGGTTACAAGGTACTCAGTTGTAGCTGTCAATTTGTTTTTTTTTTAATTGTTAACCTGTATTAGATATCATGTTAGATTAATTCGACAGCGAATTCATAATTTTAGTGTTCTTAATGATATTCGACATGTTCGTAATCACTGATTAATTCACTATTTTAAGCAGCTAATTGTTGGATTTGTATAGTATAGTTTATTTAACAGATTTGTTTAACTCTTCAATAGTATCAATTTTACTAGTCACTTCTATATTTATTTATATGTATTTATCGAATATGAACGTTGTATAAAAGTTGTTTTATTATTATCATCATAGATAACTTAATATATTGGTTTTCTCTTTTATCATTTTTTATTCATTGAACCCTCTGACACCAATTTGAGACGTATTTTTTTCAACATTTATCATGAATTATTGGAATAGTTCTTGAGGTACTGAGACTGTAAAATATTCTTGAAATAGTTTCTGAATAAAAGCTCAATAATCGGCAGGAATTCACATTTTCTTCATCAATTCCTGAGATATGTTAGAAATTGGTCGCAAATAGGGTCTAAAAATTGCAATATTTCTCTCATTGGACTCAGAGACAAGGTTTTGACTTTTTGACAAAAATATCATGAACAAACTGATGACTTCTCAAAACACTGGAATTTGAATTACCCGTGTATTAAAAGTATGTAAATAGGTCTCGGAATGTGCTTGAATGTGGTGGTGTAAATATTGCAATTATCTGAGAATCTGAACTCTAAATGAGTAATAGACAATCAAAAATACTAATTCCTCACAATATATACAATTTTATTTGTCCCATAAACCTAATTCTTTCATTTTCGTTTGGAAATACTGCTGCAAATTCACTGCACAATAGTAGTACTCTGATTCCGGTGGATTGTAAATCTTGCAGTTGGTGAAAATCCTCATCATGTCGGCAATAAAGAGCCTCCTGGATACGTAGTACTTAGATTTCAGCCTATCTGCCATCGTCTTTAGATCTACAAAAAAATGTCTCCAATCAAAATCGTGCAATTTTGAATCATGTTTTGTTGAAGATTTAGCTTCTTATGGTTTTTCATAAGGTGGGATTTGGACAAATAGGATACATAGGTACTAGGTGAGTGATAAATAATGAATCCTAAGAATCCTCATCCTAAACAAGAAGAATAGGGTAATATTAATAATAGGGATACATAAATGAATGTTTAATGCACAAGTTACATATACAATGAAAATAAAAAATAATAGTGCAACTTAATGAAAAATAAACTCATCCATTATATATGTTCAAATAAAAAATGGAATTATTGAAGTCACTCAAGCAAATATTTTATGCAGTTAATTTCTTTCAATTATTTTTTCATAATTAAGATCTCACTTAAAGATTAGAGTTCTAACATATCTCTCAATTCTCTCTATCTTGAAGAACTCAAATCAGGTAATATTTATCAAAGTGTTGCAATCGAGTATTTTTTGAGAGTAATTTCGAATCTTCTTGAAACTTCAAAATTGAAATCATGGAATAACGATTGTTTTCTAGTACTCAAACTGAATATATTTGCTCAAAGGCACTTTAATTGTCTAGTGTCATAGTTATGGACTTTATTGACATCAGTAAAAGTTATGTTAGATAATTCAAAATTGTCACGACAAAATGAATAAAACAACAAATCTTGAGTTCATATTATCATGAAATCAGATTTAGGAAATTTTTAGGTTTTTATAAAAGGCAAATTGAAAATAATCTTGATTATTTTGTTTTGTAAGTTCATGAGTGGTTTCTGACGTGAAATATTCGTGCTCCCCCAGACAAATATCAAATATTGTAAATTTATCATTGCAATAATAATTATTATATATACTATTAAAAAGATTATAGAGTATTATTCACTTCAACATACTGTTTTCTGTTAAATAATTTTTGAACAAATCGTGATTTTTCCCTCATTTCCATTGAAAATAATTCATTTTTTTATGATTTTATGATAAGCTTTGCATAGATCCAAGGACAAAAGGTTAAATTTATAACTTTCATCAAAATCACAAGAACAACAAATAATTGGAAAATGTTTACCCATTGGATATTTGATGTGATCATAATAATCTGGGGCGTCATGCTTGTCAACTGGTAGTCTGAAAGGCCAGGAATCTTCTTGAGCTTTAACCTAGAAATCAAAAACTTTCAGTTACATACATCTTTTCTTTGAAGATTATTAAGGAACTTACAGCATTGAGAACAATCTTTAGCATCCCTGCGAGAATATCCACATCTTGAGATTCTTCCAACTGCTGACCCCTGGTCGTTCTGGAAGCAGGCTTCCATCCCGTTTCTTCTATTCCAGGAATAGATTCTATAGGAATACTCCTGACACCTAGAAAAAGTCGGATGGTGATAATTATGGCACTAAAGAAAGTAATATCTTAATTACTCATTATTAAATTATATATAGAAATAATTAAAAAAATATGTCAATCTGTCTCTGTCTAAAAGAGTATACATATCCTTGCCTCCAGTTATCTCTGATCTCAACCTGTGTTCGATTTTGAGAAATGTTTCGGTCATATGATCATTGGAACAAAGTAGGTTATTATTTCATTTCCATTTCCCAATTCTATATAAACTCAAATACTTGATATGAAGATAATTTCTCTTACAATTTCTCAGAAGTTCTAGTCTCACAAACACAACAAAAATTCCGCATTCAATATTCAGTTTGGAATATAATGCAAGAACAAATACCTCAGAAGTGGTCCCCTTTGATTGATAAATTGACGTGTTTTGCCAAAATTTCCTAGTGTCATAAGTTGAATGAATATTTTGAAATCACCCAGTGTATGTGCAAAAACTTGTTTGGTTGGTAAAATGTTTTTATCCAAGTATCCAAGTCGTAGACGTAGTCGTATTTTGCAAAACCATGTAGGAATTAATTCTTAAGATGATTTGCATACTGAGTGGAAATTGATGAGGGCTAAAAATGTAAATATTTTGTGAAATATCTCATGAGATAGATAACATAATATTTCCACGTTATAGAAAGATACTTATAGAAAGTGTACCCTACACATATTAGAGTGCTTGCATTAATTTTTGTTAACGTTGAGTGTCCATAATGATCCTGCCATGAAGAAATTGTGGTGTGAATTTGTTGGGAGGAATGTTTCTGTATGTTATCATACTATAAATGTTCCTTTTTTCTACTACATATAATCATTTCGTGATGGATTATTATTTTTTGTTATATTTTGTGGTATTCGTTTTGTGGTCTCCAGGTTTTAGTTATATTCCTTAAGATATGGAACAAAGTGAGATGTAAAAGGGTATTTTCAATTGAAAAATGCATGTAGGAAGCTTGAATGAGATATTGTCATAATATTAATATTTATTGAATCCATTAAGAAACATAGAATTTGGAGAGATCCAAAGAGGATTCAGAATCAAACTTTTTAATTGTATATTAATCAATCAAAGCTATCTTTGCATTCATATTATGCAAACGAGCTTTAACTGAATTAAAATGTTAGAACAATGTTTGCAAAATAGTATATTGTACAATAAGCATTAGTCCTACAAGTATGTAGATTTCCCTAGATAGAAATACTCAGGAAAAGTTATTAAAATCTTTTGTTCATTATTCAAATTCAATATGAACCCATTTGAAAACAAACTGCAAAAGGTCGGTTTACTATCATCATCTTCTCGTGTTGTTACAATGTTGAAAAATATGGTTTTCAATGGTCAAAGATATTATTATTGTTATGTTTTCAAGTCTGTAAGTTTAATATCGCTTAATCATACTACAGTCAAAAATTGAATATAAAAAAATATTCAATAGACCCCCAGAACTATGTTAAATATACTTTTTTCTTGATGACTCACCTTCTTTGAAAAACGTAACTCCCGGATGAACTTTCGAAACGGTCGTTTGCTGTTGATAGATCAACTGTTTGACAAACTTCATTTGTCTCCTAACGATGCTAGTGAATTCCGTGTAGATTATTTTCGGGTTTAGTTCACAGTGCATCAAAGTCGCACCTTCGTAATCTTTGATGTAGCCCTGGTAAACGGCCCGATTCATTTTGATGTCTTTGGAAAAGCCCTGCCTCTCAAAATAACCTGAAAATCATGAGAGTTAGATGAAAATTTTAATTTTTTTTATTCTACTCTTACCTATGGCATTTTCATCAGCAAACGTTAAGAAGTGCAAAATTCCTTTGGAAATGTGGTAGTCCTTTAGATGGTTCATCAAGTGTGAACCATAACCCTTCATTTGCTCCCTGGAAGTCAGGGCGCAAAATACGATTTCGGTGAAGCCTTGGGTTTGAAAAGGTCTGAAGCAGATGCCACCGATAAGTCGGCCTTCTTTGACCAAAGCCAGAGTTCTATGTTTCCTAAATAAAAAACATGTAAAGAGAGGGAGATGAATGCTTTATTGTCAAAAGGCTAAAATTATTGTTGACAAAGGCAAACTATATGTAAAATAAAAATAAATATAAATAAATAGACTTGAACATTGTAATAGACAATATAAAAGTTGGATACATAAATTTCACAGACAACAAACCAAACTGATATAATACTAGTCACAATGAATGATGAATCACATTCAATTGAAATTATCTTGATGAAATTTTTGCTGAGTATAGTAACATTTCCTACTCAATAGGTTTTATTTCATAAACTTTATTTCATCCTCGATAGATCTTATTCCTTGAGGTAAATAGTTGGATAGTGATTTACTGCCATAATATAATGGGTTCCTAATATAAGTTGATGTTGCAATCAGAAATGTGATATCATGGATAGACAGATGATATGTTTTTGAATTCAATAGCAATTTTAGCAACTAGCAGATCAAACACCATTTTTCTGTTTTATTTCAACATGATAAAAACCGATAAACAAATCCACAGACCAAGTGAAGAATTTTAGAAAACCAATTTTTAAAACGTTTGAATGCAATTAAATGAACTCAATAAGATACAATGGATGGGATTTTTGGAGTTTACTTAGAGGTGAGTGCAGCAGGGGTTCGCATTAGAAAAATTTTCAGCCCGAAAAGGTGGGTAATAAAACCAAATATACACAAAAACTGTCTCTAGAACACAATATGCAATACCCTGTATCTAGATAACGTAGTTTTTATATAGAATTTTTGACCTATTTTTCAACCTTGATTTCTTACTTGACCCTAATTACCATACTGCTCATATATTCTGTTACTGTAGTTTTTACTATTTTCATAAAAATAATACTCATCCAGTAATTTTCTAGCACTTACGGATCGAACAGCAGCTGTGTGATATAGTCAATGGGCATTTTGGGAAGTTGATGGGAAAACACATTTTGTAAGCCGATGAGCCAGAGCATGGTCTGTTTCGATACAGGTTCTGTAAGGCTGTTGCCTACAACGTGCACTTGGATAACGTTACGCTTTTCTTCTAACCGCGGCGTTTCGTCCGTCGCTGGGGCATCTTCAGAAAACACCATCTGAAAATTAAATTTCTACAATCATACATTCGAACTTGATAGGAAATCAATACACAACTAGCGACAGCCATAACGATTCCTTTGACGTTTGATGGCTCAACATCAACACGCTGGTTTTGACAGTAATACGACCAAAAATACTCTGAGAGACATCAACATTCCTTTCATAGATGATAGAATTCTGCTTGAAATCCGAAATAAATGAATGAAAAACAATACATTTGTGTCATGTTTCTGTGGGTAAAGTACAGGTGGCATAAGTTATACAGGGCGTTTCTCAAAAACGTCTTTCCAAAGGCCCGTTGTTTTCGAAATACAGGGATTAAAAAAATTCCATTCAAAAAAGGACCTATAACAATTTTTAAAAGAACTTTTCTGATGATTTTCTTGAAATTTGGTCTGTTTCATTGTTATAGTTATGTTGATGATGATGAGAATATCAAACAAAGTATAATTAAAAAACTGGTAGTTTTTATTCACTTGGTTCGAGAGCGTACATAGAAATAGTTTTCATTTTTAAATCTGAAACAAAGCAACATATGAAAAATAATCATGATACGAAAAAGTTGTATTTTGAATTGCTCAGACTTGAAGAAATAATTCACTTTGAAAAATCAGTGGTGTTTTATATTATCAGCTGAGTCGCCTCTTTGTAAGCCACTGAAATATTCAAACAAATTTTAATCGCATCAATGGCTCTGGAAAAAAGGTTTTATGAGAACTTTTTTCATATTTTTGACCTGGGAATCTACCTTTGGTTTTTTCACAATATTATTGAAACACCCTGTGTAAGGGAACACCATGTGGGGTGTGCATTCTTATCTTCAGCAACGATTTCAACGAGCTGTCATATAATTTTCGTAATGCTGTATCATAATGAACAGAAATAAAGAAAAGGAAAGAAGGAACCAACTCTGCTGAGCACTGAAAATATTATATCCGATTTTTGAGAATATGTGCAAGTTCTCCCCGAATGTTTCATCGATTTTACACTGAAATGGCAACCCTTTTCGTAACTTGCTCATGACTTATGAGGTGTCATTTTTGAAATAGCTAGATTAGGCCCTGATGGAGCTGGAAATGTTTTCCCTACAGTAGTTGTCATTGCAGCACCATCCGATGGCGATGAAAATCGCCTACAATATTTCGATCAATAGTGGTGAATATCACAATTATTGAAGAGAAACCAGCTGGGTTTTATCTTTTTGTTTACTCACATCTGGTCCTGTCATATAATTTGGGTCATCGATGGTGGCAATTATTTGTGCAACAGTGTCTTGAGGCAGATCTTCAAATTGTTCCTCTTGAGCCAATCTCTTCCTTTTTGCTTCTCTCAGAGGAGTATCGGCTCCCCGAGCAGACTTGCCTACAAAATTTCAAAATAAACGTGCGTTTAATCTCAAGAAAACAAGAGATATCACAAATAAAAATGAATATTGCCACAGATTCGGACATTCAAGTAAATAATGCGCCTATATAACAATCTGATTGACTGCCAAGAAATTTGAAGTCATTAAACATGGCATCTGAACTCACAATGAATAAGGACATCGCTAATGTTTATTGTGTAACCTTGATCAATGGCATAAATAATGATAATTTATAACTGTTCAAATTGAAATTCTTCTCGAAAACTCGATATATTCAATTATCATGCTCATCTGTTCGATGCAGTATATGACAAGGCAAATACAGTGTGACTAGCATATCTAGGTGAATCAGAATATTTTTCATATTGAACTCACCGCTTAGAGTGCTTGTAGTAAATCCCTCTCTGTCAGTCTGGCCTAAAGTTACTTTTTCGAATTCACCTTTGCGTGGAGTAATTCCAGCACCTGCTAAAGAAAAGAGAATGTGCATAAATACAGACATAATATATATTTTTTAGGAGTTTATTGTAAAGAGATGTTTCATTCTTGCTATCAGTAAAATTATTTCTATTTGCTGCCTGCAGTAAGTACTTGAAATCTTTAAGAGTCACCCGATTTATGAATTACTGCAACTTCTGGATTTTATAGTGTTCAGGTGTCTTATCTGGAGTCTAGTTAGTGGAGTTCTATGGGAAGTTTAGAGTGCCAATTGAACTCTTCTGAATGTTTTGAAAGCCTCTCAAATATCAACAAAACAAAAATGCAGAATGGTGTTATGGAAATAATTCTATATTGCTCAAGATTGTCTCCAGTAACACATATGTTGAAGACACTTCAATGGCTGCAAATCAAGAACCTTTTTGAGAAACATATAATCGTATTCATTTTTAATGTTAAAATACTGAAATTCACAACTATGGTAAGGTTTAGAAAAAGCTGAAACATTCACTATTTCATAAAGGAACTGAAATCTTCAACAGCCTTCCAAAAGACATCAAAGAGAAGCATTCAATGAATATATTCACATGATTATTTCAGGTTTCCAGAATTGTTTGAGCTGGATTCATTGTATAATCATGCCTTCCTTCCAAAGAAAAAAAAAAGAAAAAAAGAATGTACTAGATTTTTTATGAATGAATTAGTTCATAACTCAATAAAGAGAAATAATCATATTATTTAATAACGGACTTAATCTTTACATATAAATTCGACAGGTCAATATTTTATCAAGGACAATTGCATTGCTATTTGGTTGATAGATCGTTTTGACATTTGAAAAAAATAATCATCTAGACATAGCATCAACCTTTGTGATTTCAATTTTGTCAGTTTTGCTTACTTTTTATCCTGGCATCGAGCAACGACTGAAAATGCACGGATTGGGCCTTGAAATCGGGATCCCAAATCGGCGAGTTCGTAGCGTAAATCTCCTCGTCTAGCTGATTCAAAAAAGGCGGAAAATTCGTCAATAACATCACCCTCGTTTCAGGGGACATCGTGTCCCTCTCCCTATGGAACTGGTCCATAATCTGCTTGCGGATATACTTGAAGACAGCGCGAAGCAGAGTGCGACCAAACACCATGGTCGTATCGAAATGCTGGAGCGAGTCGCAGAATCTAGGTACGTAGCAAAATACCAGCCACCTAGGATTTTGTTGAAAAATTCCTTATCATCATACACTAGATGAGGTAGCAGACATAAAAATAAAAAATATGTTAATCAACCAAGCACAAGAAAATCAAAGATTGGATTTCAGATGCTCTGATTACTTCTATTAAGCAAAGAGATAAACTTGAAAAACAAATTTCAAAAAACATAGTACAAACTCAGAAACAGAATAGAAACATTATCATAGCTATGTCAATAAATTAATAAAAAGTCAAAAATTAAAGTATAATAAAAAGGAAAATAGAAAACAACAAAACTTCAAACAAAACAAGAATTGAAAAAAATATAAAATGGTGACAGATGCAACAAATGAAAAGAGTAACAGTCATATGGTCCTAATTTTGGGATACCCCTCGGGATACCCCATCAAGAACTTATAGATGTGGACTATGGACTTAGGGGAAGTGTATTGCCTGTTGATTAATATTCATCATTGCAATGGTAATTTTAGGTGTAATTCAAAATGTGGAAAAAATATAAAGAGTTCCATTTGAAATAAGATGGTTAGGGTCACTTCTGGTTGAAACAGAGGTGACTCCCGATTGTCAATCAGCTCAGATTGTATGTATATCAGATCAAAAAAAAATAAAATCTTCATCTTCCAAAATGAGTTACTCTTGAGGTAATTTCTATAGAAATATTAGTGTCAGACAGTAATCGCAGAAGCATCAATAACTCTTAGAAAGTTTCCCTCTACCTGTCTTTGTTAATATTGTCACAAACATATTACATCAAATATAGGTATTCAATTTGATGTAAATTTGTGTGACATTGAATAAGGCCATATGAAATTTTCTTTTGAACAAGACCTGGTCATTTCAATGAAACTGTCTTTAATATGTATGATCCAAGATAAAATGGAATTCATTACTTTCATTGATATACTATTTAAGTTTGTTTGGGGTAGTTTTGTTCATCTCAAGCCATTCATTTCAAGGTTATTGCTTTATCAATTTCAAATAGCTTCTAATAAAATTATTTTGTGAAATTATTGAAAAGAGGAAAAAATCCTACCTTGTATATTCAATTGTATATTTAGTAGCTTCTTCCTGGCTGACAATATGCTTTTGACTGCTCGGGCAGGGAAAATCCCATGTATTCAAGCAATGAAATAGAATCCTCACCAATTCATACATGGTTTTCAATTCCTGCTGTCCAATATGTGAAAATTTATAAACCAGTAAATTAGAGACAGCTTTATGTATGCTTGGTTTTTGGAAAGGTGGTTGACCTAGTGGCCCTTCTACTACTGGTGTATCTAAAGTTAAGACACACTTCCGTAGCAACTAAAAAAAATGGGATTAATTGAACATACTATAATGGTGAGTATCATTCATAACAAAAGTCAAATTTAAGGAATACATGAGCTCAATAGTTTCTTCAGTGTGTAATCACATGCAGTCATAACTCTATAAACTTTTTTCCTCAAACACCTCATTTATTACTTTTTTGATTTATACGAAGCCAAAGTTGCAAGTGACTTCATTTATTATATTCAAAACTAGTGTCCTCAATGATGAACTATCCTCAGACATAATCTTTTAAATTACCAACAATTTGATCACATAGCCTGGTAGAGCAACCATCCTACAGCTTCGGGATTGAAATAATGAGGTAAAAACCTTCACAACAAACAGTTGATTTCAGTATATCAATGTTGAAAATTGTGAAATTGGAAGTTATGAATTTTTTGAATGTGAGCTATGACGTATTGTTATCAGTGGTTAAAAACCTTGTACGTAACACTCAGATAAACTATTTTATTTGAAACTATTTTCTACTTTCAAAGTATTATACTTCAAAGTTATGTTGATGAAATGAATTGTGCTTATGCATTCAAAATCTGCCTTAAGATTATTGTGATATGATAAAATATATTTACTCTAAACAAATATAGATACACTCTCTTCGTTTCAGGGTTTTCTTCTCTACTCATAGCTGTGTACATATTATCAACATCCTCAACCATGCTCAATAATCTGTTCAGTTCTTGCTCCAGTTTATCTTTCAGATGGGATATATGTGTTTCTGTGGAAATATAATGTTTTCAATTTCAACAATTATGGAATAATGATACTTCATTTAAAATTAAATTATTTTTTTCAAGATACATACATATACAATCCATATTACTAATATTCATGCAAGCAATCATGTAATTCATTGAAACAGGCTGAAGGGCCTCACTCAATTGGTGACCCAAACATTAATGTTGTTCCAATGATCGATGTAGTACATATATTAGTATTATTGATGTCTTCATTACTCCTTCACAATTATTAAAAAAAAAACTCACCTAATAAGTGTTCACATCTACAAGGATCAGTGAATGTAGGGTTTGACTGATTGCTATCCACTCGTTTCCAACCAATACAATCACATTTTTCTGCCTAAACACAATATGCAAGTTAACAATGTATCAATGATTTTGAACTCTCTTGTACCTGACACTTTGAGTATACTGCAAGTTTAAGGAGCTTCTTGCTATAAGGAAACGCTAATACAGCCTGCTTTTTCTGCTGGATTCTCTGTAAATTGTTCAATCTGGATGCATACTGATCAGGCTTTGCTCCACTCGATGTGCCCTGCTGGACTTGGCTCTGGTGGTCTAGGGAACCCATGGTTGAGATATCCATAGCTTCCATAGCCTGTTCTGACATGGTTTCACTTTGTTGTACTACTTGAATCTTATTTTATATTTGGAAAACTTATATGTAATATATATTATCCATTATTATGAAAAATATTAGTTTCACAACAAAAACATCGAACAATAAAACAAGTCAGGCTATGAACTGACGTGAAGTCTGTGAAGATAGCTGGCAAAGATAGCACAGAATAGAAAAAAAAAGCAGCTGAGAATTCCGAGCTGGACGAAACGCACATGAGCTTCGGAAGATAAATATCTCCACAGTTTTGAAACAGTGTTTTTTTTATTTGTATTTTTTATACCTTCAACCCTTAAATATATTAAACATATACAGGATATAATTTAAATTTCGTTGATGATATCATCGACATGTTCGTAATCAGTGATTAATTCACTATTTTAAGCAGCTAATTGTTGGATTTGTATAGTATAGTTTATTCAACAGATTTGTTTAACTAGTATCTATTTTACTAGTCATTTCTATATTTATTTATATGTATTTATCGAATATGAACGTTGTATAAAAGTTGTTTTATTACTATCATCATAGATAACTTAATATATTGGTTTTCTCTTTTATCATTTTTTATTCATTGAACCCTCTGACACCAATTTGAAATGAATTATTTTCAACATATATCATGAATTATAGGAATAGTTCTTGAGGTACTGAGACTGTAAAATATTCTTGAAATAGTTTCTGAATAAAAGCTCAATAATCAACAGGAATTCACATTTTTTTCATCAATTCCTGAAATAATATTAGAAATTGGTCGCGAATAGGGTCTAAAAATTGCAATATTTCTCTCATTGGACTCAGAGACAAGGTTTTGACTTTTTGACAAAAATATCATGAACAAACTGATGACTTCTCAAAACACTGGAATTTGAATTACCCGTGTATTAAAAGTATGTAAATAGGTCTCGGAATGTGCTTGAATGTGGTGGTGTGAATATTGCAATTATCTGAGAATCTGAACTCTAAATGAGTAATAGTCAATCAAAAATACTAATTCCTCACAATATATACAATTTTATTTGTCCCATAAACCTAATTCTTTCATTTTCGTTTGGAAATACTGCTGCAAATTCACTGCACAATAGTAGTACTCAGATTCCGGTGGATTGAAAATCTTGCAGTTGGTGAAAATCCTCATCATGTCGGCAATAAAGAGCCTCCTGGATACGTAGTACTTAGATTTCAGCCTATCTGCCATCGTCTTTAGATCTACAAAAAAATGTCTCCAATCAAAATCGTGCAATTTTGAATCATGTTTTGTTGAAGATTTAGCTTCTTATGGTTTTTCATAAGGTGGGATTTGGACAAATAGGATACATAGGTACTAGGTGAGTGATAAATAATGCATCCTAAGAATCCTCATCCTAAACAAGAAGAATAGGGTAATAGGAATAATAGGGATACATAAATGAATGTATAATGCACAAGTTACATATACAATGAAAATGAAAAATAATAGTGCAACTTAATGAAAAATAAACTCATCCATTATATATGTTCAAATAGAAAATGGAATTACTCAAGCAAATATTTTTTATGCAGTTAATTTCTTTCATATATTTCAACTCATTCGGTTATGAGAATTATTTTTTCATAATTGAGATCTCACTTAAAGATTAGAGTTCTAACAAACCTCTCAATTCTCTCTATCTTGAAGAACTCAAATCAGGTAATATTTATCAAAGTGTTGCAATCAAGTATTTTTTGAGAGTAATTTCAAATCTTCTTGAAACTTCAAAATTGAAATCATGGAATAACAATTGTTTTCTAGTACTCAAACTGAATATATTTGCTCAAAGGCACTTTAATTGTCTAGTGTCATAGTTATGGACTTTATTGACTTCAGTAAAAGTTATGTTAGATAATTCATATTTGTCACGACAAAATGAATAAAACAACAAATCTTGAGTTTATATTATCATGAAATCAGATTTAGGAAATTTTTAGGTTTTTATAAAAGGCAAATTGAAAATAATCTTGATTATTTTGTTTTGTAAGTTCATGAGTGGTTTCTGACGTGAAATATTCATGCTCCCCCAGACAAATATCAAATATTGTAAATCTATCATTGCAATAATAATTATTATATATACTATTAAAAAGATTATAGAGTATTATTCACTTCAACATACTGTTTTCTGTTAAATAATTTTTGAACAAATCGTGATTTTTCCCTCATTTCCATTGAAAATAATTCATTTTCTTATGATTTTATGATAAGCTTTGCATAGATCCAAGGACAAAAGGTTAAATTTATAACTTTCATCAAAATCACAAGAACAACAAATAATTGGAAAATGTTTACCCATTGGATATTTGATGTGATCATAATAATCTGGGGCGTCATGCTTGTCAACTGGTAGTCTGAAAGGCCAGGAATCTTCTTGAGCTTTAACCTAGAAATCAAAAACTTTCAGTTACATACATCTTTTCTTTGAAGATTATTAAGGAACTTACAGCATTGAGAACAATCTTTAGCATCCCTGCGAGAATATCCACATCTTGAGATTCTTCCAACTGCTGACCCCTGGTCGTTCTGGAAGCAGGCTTCCATCCCGTTTCTTCTATTCCAGGAATAGATTCTATAGGAATACTCCTGACACCTAGAAAAAGTCGGATGGTGATAATTATGGCACTAAAGAAAGTAATATCTTAATTACTCATTATTAAATTATATATAGAAATAATTAAAAAAATATGTCAATCTGTCTCTGTCTAAAAGAGTATACATATCCTTGCCTCCAGTTATCTCTGATCTCAACCTGTGTTCGATTTTGAGAAATGTTTCGGTCATATGATCATTGGAACAAAGTAGGTTATTATTTCATTTCCATTTCCCAATTCTATATAAACTCAAATACTTGATATGAAGATAATTTCTCTTACAATTTCTCAGAAGTTCTAGTCTCACAAACACAACAAAAATTCCGCATTCAATATTCAGTTTGGAATATAATGCAAGAACAAATACCTCAGAAGTGGTCCCCTTTGATTGATAAATTGACGTGTTTTGCCAAAATTTCCTAGTGTCATAAGTTGAATGAATATTTTGAAATCACCCAGTGTATGTGCAAAAACTTGTTTGGTTGGTAAAATGTTTTTATCCAAGTATCCAAGTCGTAGACGTAGTCGTATTTTGCAAAACCATGTAGGAATTAATTCTTAAGATGATTTGCATACTGAGTGGAAATTGATGAGGGCTAAAAATGTAAATATTTTGTGAAATATCTCATGAGATAGATAACATAATATTTCCACGTTATAGAAAGATACTTATAGAAAGTGTACCCTACACATATTAGAGTGCTTGCATTAATTTTTGTTAACGTTGAGTGTCCATAATGATCCTGCCATGAAGAAATTGTGGTGTGAATTTGTTGGGAGGAATGTTTCTGTATGTTATCATACTATAAATGTTCCTTTTTTCTACTACATATAATCATTTCGTGATGGATTATTATTTTTTGTTATATTTTGTGGTATTCGTTTTGTGGTCTCCAGGTTTTAGTTATATTCCTTAAGATATGGAACAAAGTGAGATGTAAAAGGGTATTTTCAATTGAAAAATGCATGTAGGAAGCTTGAATGAGATATTGTCATAATATTAATATTTATTGAATCCATTAAGAAACATAGAATTTGGAGAGATCCAAAGAGGATTCAGAATCAAACTTTTTAATTGTATATTAATCAATCAAAGCTATCTTTGCATTCATATTATGCAAACGAGCTTTAACTGAATTAAAATGTTAGAACAATGTTTGCAAAATAGTATATTGTACAATAAGCATTAGTCCTACAAGTATGTAGATTTCCCTAGATAGAAATACTCAGGAAAAGTTATTAAAATCTTTTGTTCATTATTCAAATTCAATATGAACCCATTTGAAAACAAACTGCAAAAGGTCGGTTTACTATCATCATCTTCTCGTGTTGTTACAATGTTGAAAAATATGGTTTTCAATGGTCAAAGATATTATTATTGTTATGTTTTCAAGTCTGTAAGTTTAATATCGCTTAATCATACTACAGTCAAAAATTGAATATAAAAAAATATTCAATAGACCCCCAGAACTATGTTAAATATACTTTTTTCTTGATGACTCACCTTCTTTGAAAAACGTAACTCCCGGATGAACTTTCGAAACGGTCGTTTGCTGTTGATAGATCAACTGTTTGACAAACTTCATTTGTCTCCTAACGATGCTAGTGAATTCCGTGTAGATTATTTTCGGGTTTAGTTCACAGTGCATCAAAGTCGCACCTTCGTAATCTTTGATGTAGCCCTGGTAAACGGCCCGATTCATTTTGATGTCTTTGGAAAAGCCCTGCCTCTCAAAATAACCTGAAAATCATGAGAGTTAGATGAAAATTTTAATTTTTTTTATTCTACTCTTACCTATGGCATTTTCATCAGCAAACGTTAAGAAGTGCAAAATTCCTTTGGAAATGTGGTAGTCCTTTAGATGGTTCATCAAGTGTGAACCATAACCCTTCATTTGCTCCCTGGAAGTCAGGGCGCAAAATACGATTTCGGTGAAGCCTTGGGTTTGAAAAGGTCTGAAGCAGATGCCACCGATAAGTCGGCCTTCTTTGACCAAAGCCAGAGTTCTATGTTTCCTAAATAAAAAACATGTAAAGAGAGGGAGATGAATGCTTTATTGTCAAAAGGCTAAAATTATTGTTGACAAAGGCAAACTATATGTAAAATAAAAATAAATATAAATAAATAGACTTGAACATTGTAATAGACAATATAAAAGTTGGATACATAAATTTCACAGACAACAAACCAAACTGATATAATACTAGTCACAATGAATGATGAATCACATTCAATTGAAATTATCTTGATGAAATTTTTGCTGAGTATAGTAACATTTCCTACTCAATAGGTTTTATTTCATATTTCAATGCAACTAAAACTCAAGCTTGTATGTTCACCAAGAAGGCTGATCACACAATGCCCAATTTGATGATGTCGGGTACCACTGTTCCTATGAGGTCGTCAATATCCTTGCTGGGTGTCACCACCAACAGTGCTCTCTCATGGGACGATCATGTGAAGTCCATTGCGAAGACTGCTTCACAAAAACTCGGTTTTCTTTTCCGTGCGAAGAGATACTTCACATCCCAGCAACTGCTTATGATCTACAAAGCACAAATTCGACCTGTCCTGGAGTACTGTTCACATGTTTGGAGCTCAGCCCCCAAACATACGCTGAAGCTCTTAGATTCAATTCAGAACAGAGCTATTCGCCTAGTCGATGACACAACACTCACCAAATCATTGACCTCTCTAGATCATCGTAGAAAGGTCGGCGATCTCTGCCTTTTTTATAGGTACTTTCACGGTCGGTGCTCAACGGAAATATCATCTATTATGCCACCACGCGCGATTCCTAGTAGACAAACCAGACGAGCTCAAGCTGGTCACCCCTACACTGTCAGGCTCGAGACCTGTCGAACATCGCTATACCAAGCATCATTCATCAATAGAACGGCAAAGTTGTGGAATTCTTTGCCTAGTGAAGTCTTTCCTGATGCTTACAACCTCCAAACATTCAAGAAAAATTCCAACACCTTCCTTCTTTCCCGAAATTCCACCGCTGGCTAACACGATGTTCCTCGAACATCATAGGTTTCCCTTTCGTGTTGTCCACAGATAAAAAAAAAAAAAAAAAAAAAAAAACTTTATTTCATCCTCGATAGATCTTATTCCTTGAGGTAAATAGTTGGATAGTGATTTACTGCCATAATATAATGGGTTCCTAATATAAGTTGATGTTGCAATCAGAAATGTGATATCATGGATAGACAGATGATATGTTTTTGAATTCAATAGCAATTTTAGCAACTAGCAGATCAAACACCATTTTTCTGTTTTATTTCAACACGATAAAAACTGATAAACAAATCCACAGACCAAGTGAAGAATTTTAGAAAACCAATTTTTAAAACGTTTGAATGCAATTAAATGAACTTAATAAGATACAATGGATGGGATTTTTGGAGTTTACTTAGAGGTGAGTGCAGCAGGGGTTTGCATTAGAAAAATTTTCAGCCCGAAAAGGTGGGTAATAAAACCAAATATACACAAAAACTGTCTCTAGAACACAATATGCAATACCCTGTATCTAGATAACGTAGTTTTTATATAGAATTTTTGACCTATTTTTCAACCTTGATTTCTTACTTGACCCTAATTACCATACTGCTCATATATTCTGTTACTGTAGTTTTTACTATTTTCATAAAAATAATACTCATTCAGTAATTTTCTAGCACTTACGGATCGAACAGCAGCTGTGTGATATAGTCAATGGGCATTTTGGGAAGTTGATGGGAAAACACATTTTGTAAGCCGATGAGCCAGAGCATGGTCTGTTTCGATACAGGTTCTGTAAGGCTGTTGCCTACAACGTGCACTTGGATAACGTTACGCTTTTCTTCTAACCGCGGCGTTTCGTCCGTCGCTGGGGCATCTTCAGAAAACACCATCTGAAAATTAAATTTCTACAATCATACATTCGAACTTGATAGGAAATCAATACACAACTAGCGACAGCCATAACGATTCCTTTGACGTTTGATGGCTCAACATCAACACGCTGGTTTTGACAGTAATACGACCAAAAATACTCTGAGAGACATCAACATTCCTTTCATAGATGATAGAATTCTGCTTGAAATCCGAAATAAATGAATGAAAAACAATACATTTGTGTCATGTTTCTGTGGGTAAAGTACAGGTGGCATAAGTTATACAGGGCGTTTCTCAAAAACGTCTTTCCAAAGGCCCGTAGTTTTCGAAATACAGGGATTAAAAAAATTCCATTCAAAAAAGGACCTATAACAATTTTTTAAAGAACTTTTCTGATGATTTTCTTGAAATTTGGTCTGTTTCATTGTTATAGTTATGTTGATGATGATGAGAATATCAAACAAAGTATAATTAAAAAACTGGTAGTTTTTATTCACTTGGTTCGAGAGCGTACATAGAAATAGTTTTCATTTTTAAATCTGAAACAAAGCAACATATGAAAAATAATCATGATACGAAAAAGTTGTATTTTGAATTGCTCAGACTTGAAGAAATAATTCACTTTGAAAAATCAGTGGTGTTTTATATTATCAGCTGAGTCGCCTCCTTGTAAGCCACTGAAATATTCAAACAAATTTTAATCGCATCAATGGCTCTGGAAAAAACGGTTTTTATCGAAAGCTTTACTACCCTGTATTTCAAAAACAACATGTCTTTGGAAAAAAGGTGTTATGAGAACTTTTTTCATATTTTTGACCTGGGAATCTACCTTTGGTTTTTTCACAATATTATTGAAACACCCTGTGTAAGGGAACACCATGTGGGGTGTGCATTCTTATCTTCAGCAACGATTTCAACGAGCTGTCATATAATTTTCGTAATGCTGTATCATAATGAACAGAAATAAAGAAAAGGAAAGAAGGAACCAACTCTGCTGAGCACTGAAAATATTATATCCGATTTTTGAGAATATGTGCAAGTTCTCCCCGAATGTTTCATCGATTTTACACTGAAATGGCAACCCTTTTCGTAACTTGCTCATGACTTATGAGGTGTCATTTTTGAAATAGCTAGATTAGGCCCTGATGGAGCTGGAAATGTTTTCCCTACAGTAGTTGTCATTGCAGCACCATCCGATGGCGATGAAAATCGCCTACAATATTTCGATCAATAGTGGTGAATATCACAATTATTGAAGAGAAACCAGCTGGGTTTTATCTTTTTGTTTACTCACATCTGGTCCTGTCATATAATTTGGGTCATCGATGGTGGCAATTATTTGTGCAACAGTGTCTTGAGGCAGATCTTCAAATTGTTCCTCTTGAGCCAATCTCTTCCTTTTTGCTTCTCTCAGAGGAGTATCGGCTCCCCGAGCAGACTTGCCTACAAAATTTCAAAATAAACGTGCGTTTAATCTCAAGAAAACAAGAGATATCACAAATAAAAATGAATATTGCCACAGATTCGGACATTCAAGTAAATAATGCGCCTATATAACAATCTGATTGACTGCCAAGAAATTTGAAGTCATTAAACATGGCATCTGAACTCACAATGAATAAGGACATCGCTAATGTTTATTGTGTAACCTTGATCAATGGCATAAATAATGATAATTTATAACTGTTCAAATTGAAATTCTTCTCGAAAACTCGATATATTCAATTATCATGCTCATCTGTTCGATGCAGTATATGACAAGGCAAATACAGTGTGACTAGCATATCTAGGTGAATCAGAATATTTTTCATATTGAACTCACCGCTTAGAGTGCTTGTAGTAAATCCCTCTCTGTCAGTCTGGCCTAAAGTTACTTTTTCGAATTCACCTTTGCGTGGAGTAATTCCAGCACCTGCTAAAGAAAAGAGAATGTGCATAAATACAGACATAATATATATTTTTTAGGAGTTTATTGTAAAGAGATGTTTCATTCTTGCTATCAGTAAAATTATTTCTATTTGCTGCCTGCAGTAAGTACTTGAAATCTTTAAGAGTCACCCGATTTATGAATTACTGCAACTTCTGGATTTTATAGTGTTCAGGTGTCTTATCTGGAGTCTAGTTAGTGGAGTTCTATGGGAAGTTTAGAGTGCCAATTGAACTCTTCTGAATGTTTTGAAAGCCTCTCAAATATCAACAAAACAAAAATGCAGAATGGTGTTATGGAAATAATTCTACAGTGCTCAAGATTGTCTCGTATTCATTTTTAATGTTAAAATACTGAAATTCACAACTATGGTGAGGTTTAGAAGAAGCTGAAACATTCATTATTTCATAAAAGAACTGAAATCTTCAACAGCCTTCCAAAAGACATCGAAGAGAAGCATTCAATGAATATATTCACATGATTATTTCAGGTTTCCAAAATTGTTTGAGCTGGATTCATTGTATTAATCATGCCTTCCAATGTACTAGATTTTTTATGAATGAATTAGTTCATAACTCAATAAAGAGAAATAATCATATTATATAATAACTGACTTGATCTTTACATATAAATTCGACAGGTCAATATTTTATCAAGGACAATTGCATTGCTATTTGGTTGATAGATCGTTTTGACATTTGAAAAAAAAAATCATCTAGACATAGCTTCAACCTTTGTGATTTCAATTTTGTCAGTTTTGCTTACTTCTTATCCTGGCATCGAGCAACGACTGAAAATGCACGGATTGGGCCTTGAAATCGGGATCCCAAATCGGCGAGTTCGTAGCGTAAGTCTCCTCGTCTAGCTGATTCAAAAAAGGCGGAAAATTCGTCAATAACATCACCCTCGTTTCAGGGGACATCGTGTCCCTCTCCCTATGGAACTGGTCCATAATCTGCTTGCGGATATACTTGAAGACAGCGCGAAGCAGAGTGCGACCAAACACCATGGTCGTATCGAAATGCTGGAGCGAGTCGCAGAATCTAGGTACGTAGCAAAATACCAGCCACCTAGGATTTTGTTGAAAAATTCCTTATCATACCTTCAGCCAAATAGAATACAATATCATTCAGTTATTCAAATCAAAATACCCCATAAAAAATGGTTCTATGTGAAAGAAAAATAGTCCAAAATACACTAATTCATAATACACTAGATGAGGTAGCAGACATAAAAATAAAAAATATGTTAATCAACCAAGCACAAGAAAATCAAAGATTGGATTTCAGATGCTCTGATTACTTCTATTGAGCAAAGAGATAAACTTGAAAAACAAATTTCAAAAAACATAGTACGAACTCAGAAACAGAATAGAAACATTATCATAGCTATGTCAATAAATTGATAAAAAGTCAAAAATTAAAGTATAATAAAAAGGAAAATAGAAAACAACAAAACTTCAAACGAAACAAGAATTGAAAAAAATATAAAATAGTTACAGATGCAACAAATGAAAAGAGTAACAGTCATATGGTCCTAATTTTGGGATACCCCTCGGGATACCCCATCAAGAACTTACAGATGTTGACTATGGACTTAGGGGAAGTGTATTGCCTGTTGATTAATATACATCATTGCAATGGTAATTTTTGGTGGAATTCAAAATGTGGAAAAAATATAAAGAGTTCCATTTGAAATAAGATGGTTAGGGTCACTTCTGGTTGAAACAGAGGTGACTCCCGATTGTCAATCAGCTCAGATTGTATGTATATCAGATCCAAAAAAATTGAAATCTTCATCTTTCAAAATGAGTTACTGTTGAGGTAATTTTTATAGAGATATTAGTGTCAGACAGTAATCGCAGAAGCATCAATAACTCTCAGAAAGTTTCCCTATACCTGTCTTTTATAATATTGTCACAAACATATTGCATCAAATATAGTTATTCAATTTGATGTAAATCTGTGTGACATTGAATAAGGCCACATGGAATTTTCTGTTGAAGAAAACTTGATCATTTCAATAAAACTGTCTTCAATATGTACAATCCAAAATATAATGGAAATTATTACTTTCATCGTTATACTACTGAAGTTTGTTTGGGATAGTTTTGTTCATCTCAAGTCATTCATCTCAAACTTATTGCTTTATTAATTTCAAATAGTTACCAATAATATTATTTTGTGAAATTATTGAAAAGAGAAAAAAATCCTACCTTGTATATTCAATTTTATATTTAGTAGCTTCTTCCTGGCTGACAATATGCTTTTGACTGCTCGGGCAGGGAAAATCCCATGTATTCAAGCAATGAAATAGAATCCTCACCAATTCATACATGGTTTTCAATTCCTGCTGTCCAATATGTGAAAATTTATAAACCAGTAAATTAGAGACAGCTTTATGTATGCTTGGTTTTTGGAAAGGTGGTTGACCTAGTGGCCCTTCTACTACTGGTGTATCTAAAGTTAAAACACACTTCCTTAGCAACTAAAAAAAAATGGGATTAATTAGACATACCATAATAGTAAGTATTATTCATAACAAAAGTCAAATTTAAGGAATACATAAGCTCAATAGTTTCTTCAGTGTGTAATCACATGCAGTCATAACTATAAACTTTTTTCCTCAAACACCTCATTCATTACTTTATTGATCTATACGAAGCCAAAGTTGCAAGTGACTTCATTTATTATATTCAAAACTAGTGTCCTCAATGATGAACTATCCTCAGACATGATCACTTTTAAATTATCAACAATTTCATCACATAGCCTGATAGAGCAACCATGCCACAGCTTTGGGAGTGAAATAATGAGGTGAAAAACCTTCACAGCAAACAGTTGATTTCAGTATATCAATGTTGAAAATTGTGAAATTGGAAGTTATGAATTTTTTGAATGTGAGCTATGACGTATTGTTATCAGTGGTTAAAAACCTTGTATGTAACACTCAGATGAACTATTCTATTTGAAATTATTTTCTACTTTCAAACTATTATACTTTAAAGTTATGTTGATGAAATGAATTGTGCTTATGCATTCAAAATCTGCCTTAAGATGATTGTGATATGATAAAATATATTTACTCTAAACAGATATAGATACACTCTCTTTGTTTCAGGGTTTTCTTCTCTACTCATAGTTGTGTACATATTATCAACATTCACAACCATGCTCAATAATCTGTTCAGCTCTTGCTCCGGTTTATCTTTCAGATGGGATATATGTGTTTCTGTGGAAATAAAATGTTTTCAACTTCAACAATTATGGAATAATGTTACTTCATTTCATATCAAATTGTTTTTTTCAAGCTACGTTCATTTACAATCCATATTACTAATATTCATACAAGCAATTGAAACAGGCTGAAGGGCCCCAGTCAATTGGTGATCCAATCATCAATGTTGTTCCAATGATCAATTGGTGATCCAATGTAGTACATTTATTAGTATTATTGATATGTCTTCTTCACTCCTTCACAATTATTTAAAAAAAAAACTTACCTAATAAGTGCTCACATCTACAAGGATCAGTGAATGTAGGGTTTGACTGATTGCTATCTACTCGTTTCCAACCAATACAATCACATTTTTCTGCCTGAAAACAATATGCAAGTTAACAATGTACCAATGATTTTGAACTCTCTTGTACCTGACACTTTGAGTATACTGCAAGTTTAAGGAGCTTCTTGTTATAAGGAAACGCTAAAACAGCCTGCTTTTTCTGCTGGATTCTCTGTAAATTGTTCAATCTGGATGCATACTGGTCAGGCTTTGCTCCACTCGATGTGCCCTGCTGGACTTGGCTCTGGTGGTCTAGGGAACCCATGGATGAGATATCCATAGCTTCCATAGCCTGTTCTGACATGGTTTTAATTTATTGTACTACTTGAATCTTATTTTATATTTAGAAAACTTATATGTAATGCATATTATCAATTATTATGAAAAATATTAGTTTCACAACAAAAACATCGAACGATAAAACAAGTGAGGTTATGAACTGACGTGAAGTTTGTGAAGATAGCTGGCAAAGATAGCACAGAATAGAAAAAAAGCAGCTGAGAATTCCGAAGCTGGACGAAACGCACATGAGCGTCGGAAGATAAATTATCTCCAGTTTTGAAACAGTGTTTTTTTTTATTTGTATTTTTCATACCTTCAACCCTTAAATATATTATACATATACAGGATATAATTTAAATTTCGTTGATGATATTATATTGATTTCTGTTGAGAAGTTCAGAACTTTTCGAACCTGTTGGAACTGTACAAAATTTAAACTTCGTAATGATAAAGAGTCATTTCGAAGATACGAAAGACGTGCTCTTTTCAGAATGTATCATTGGACTTGCTAAAAATTTAGGTTATTATAACATGATTATCGTGTGTATCATTCGATTAGATTATCGATATTGAACATGATTCCAGAATTGAACCAATGAATTTATCGATCCAATCGCAATAGTTCCCAATGGAAACTCTCTGCTCCGATTCTTCTGGAAAGAGTATCATGAGTTCTGTCTCGAGGACACTATCATGCCTTCTTAAGGTTGTGAGCCCAGGATCGAGTGCCGCCATATAACACAAGTTAGCTGATGGCTCCCCATCCCCATGTCCATCCACCCCCACACACTCACGAGTGGACCACAACCTTATACATTTGGCCTTCTTTATATTCAAGTTTTATCGACCCCTTATCCATTGGTTTCAGTCATTTGACTTTTGAAAATTTTGACATTCAATAATCATGGTTTGCTTGAATGCTTTGATGCGGTGGTTTCTTCCCTTGCGGGATGCGATTTTCAAAATTACTACCATTACCATATAGCTTTTCTTGGACATTCGATCAGATTGAGTTAACGTAATTATCCATCATTATCGAACATGATTCCAGAGTTGGAACATTGAATTCATTACTACCTATTCATCGACGAAATGATTCGGTGTTTATCAAAAACTATTTATCATAGAAATTACGTGTTTTTAATGTTTTTTATCAAGAGTTATCACAATTTTTTTAAATTCTGACTCATATGATATGGAAAGGATGTATCTCACGTATTTTGTATCGTAATGTAGCTCAGATCAAAACAGAAATCATAATTGTTCTGATATATCAGATGATCAACTTGAATCAGCACAAAGATGAAAAAATATGGGTCTTTGATAGCCCCCCGGCAATAATGTCCCCTGAACATGTTCTCTAATAGAACAAACGACAAACACTGTTTATACCTGACTTTTGAACGATGACAACCTCTTTTTGAGAGAGGAATTACTGACATCAAAGCCGATACACTCCCCCCCCCCCGTTGGAACTGTACAGAATAAAACTAAGTAATGATGAAAACCTATTGAAGATGGGAAAGACGTACAAATCCTAAGAATGAATGTATTGAATCGCTCGGAATTGAGTTTACATAATTATCCAGTGTATTTTTGAATTTCGATTAGATTGGATGTTATTGAACATCATTCCAGAGTTGGAATAATGAATCCAATAGGTACTATCGATTCATCGACTCGATAAATGATAGGTGACATTTCAACATTCAGTGTTTATCAAAAATTAGTTATTCTAGAAATGACGTGTTGATGATAGTTTTCCATCACAAGTTATCAAATTTTCGATTGAAGATATGAAAAACGTGCAGATCCCTAGAATGAATGAATGGAATTGCTCAGAAATAGGTCCAGCGTGTTCTCGAATCGCGATCAACAAATTTATTATTACCAATTCACCGACCCGAGCAATGATATTGAACATTTCAGCATTCAGTGTTCAGTAGAGAGTAGTTATTCTAGAAATTACGTATTTCAAATTTTTTTATAGAAATTTTCAAAACTCTTCTCAAGTTCTGAATCACAAGAAATGGAAATGATATTATCGATAAGTTAGATGCTTTACTTGTACCAGCAATTCACAACGATGAAAATACGGATCTCCCATAACCTTTCGGCAACAATTTCCCTTGATCATGTTCTCTTATGGAAAAAACGAAAAACACTTCTTATACTCTTGAACGATGACAACCTCTTCTTGATGGAGAAATTACTGACATGAATGCTGATACACTCTTCTAGTAGGGGGTACATTTCATGTTATTGTGCGAGGAAAGTCGACCGTTTCTTTCCACTTATTGAAAGTGTACGAAATCAAACTATGTAATGATAGAAAATGATAACGAAAGGAAAGACGTGACTCTCTGAAATAAATGAATAAAATTGCTCAGATCTATCGTGGACATGGGTACGAAAATGCTTCGTTCCAGAAAGGAGTTGTTAGTTTGAAATTCATGAGAATTATGTGTAAGAAATATTACGAATTGAAATACAAGTTACAGATAATGTAATCGATATTATGTGTATATGTGTATATAATATTTTGGATCAAATATCGAGTGTTTTTGTCTGCATTTGTAGAGAAAACAATGTGTTTATTTCGAGCACAAAGTGTCATTGCCTATAATCTATCACTTTGCGCTCCAAATACACAAATAGCTATTGTTATCTGTTATACTCTCTGATAATATTGCAATTATCTCGTTCGTTCGAGATTTTTACGTTCCTAATATACTGAAGTTGCACATTTCCTTTTCTGATGATACCTACTTGAATATGGAGATATCTGAGTTATGTGAACCTTATATTTTGTTAGAAAATTCTAAACGCCATAAGTTCCAAATGGATTTTGTATGGAATCATAATGTTTGCATAAACATCTCGAATGTATATGTATCAATAATACTGCATAGATGTGGGTCATCTCATGTAACCATTAGAAATATCTCTTCAAACTCCTTGTTCTCCTTTTATCTCCATACTGACTTTTTGTCAGTCTCGGTTGCGCATGCATCGACAGAAAAATGACGACAAACGACTTCAGCAACGACTCTCGATGAGCCATCAAATCCTCCTCTTCGACTCCACCTTTTGTCCTTTTGTCCTTTTTTTTTGACCTTTTGTCAACCTCGGTTGCGCATGCATCGACAGACTAAAGACTTCTGCAACAACCCAGGATGTGAAAAAAGTCCTCAACTGCTCCCTTTTGCCTCGTTTCGATTTCTGCTCCAAAGCAGAATACAAGGATTGGTCGATCAGGACTCAGGGTGTTCGTCTTCCCACATTGCACCCCCAGTCTCGATTTCTCTAACCTCAAGGTTTCCGAGAACGCTCATTCATTCTTCTTCGGCGACAAATCATGCATAATGAAAATATAACTCACCGATCTTCAGTTCCACCTCTACCGGTCCTTCTTTATCTCCAACCTGCCCCAGCATGCCATGCACTAATAACACCATTGCCCCCACTCGCCCTTGATGAATGGGCGGGGGAGCATATCAAACGCCAGTTCACGCCCCACGTCACCGCCCGACCTACTATGGACGGTCACATGACCCACACATAACCCAAGAGAACCACACTCATTCATCATTCAGACACACCATCTGAAACAAAAAGGAAAGTGATATCAGTTTGATGTGTTTGGAAACACATCATACAGTGTGTCTACCTCAAGAACTCACATACTTTTGAATTTGGGTCCATAAAAATGATCGTAGTTGGCCACGATCAAACCACAAAAATGAAATCACCCTCTTGTTGGATAAACATTTCAAATACCTACCCAACAAAAATAGATTTTTCAAAATCGATCGAATGATAACGATGTTACAGGGGTGGTAGGACTTCAGGTGGACATATTATATGATACCTTCATTATTACATATATATATATATATATATATAATGATTTAATGATGGCTATCAAGATACGAGAATGTGAATGTTGACATTTATCAGTATTGTGTTATATATTTTTTCTAAGCACTAGTACAAAACTTCAATTGCTAGAAGCACAATGTTTGAAAATTTACTAGGTATACTTCAAGTATGACTGGTCAAGATTGATACATTGTAGATCTGTCAGATATTTCCAAGACAATACTCATAGAATATTGCTGCGTGTCGCGTTTCTATTCGTTATAAACTCTATAAAGTTTATGATTATCAATATGTTATTAAAAATAGAAAACAATTCTTACATGTTGTGGTGATCACTATTTTACACATCACTGATTCAACAAATAGTTAAATAAGCACTGGTTACAAGTGTACAGCATTGACTGTTCAGCTCCAATTATCGAAAGTATACACTTATCAACGTTTTATCGATAATCAGAACAATTTTATTTTGTGAATATATGAACTTGACCAATAACTGACTAATAACGACTGTTCTATCGCTTCTATTCCACTGACTCACAACAGGTTTCCTAATGAATCACCATAATTTAGGAGAAATACAGTATTTATAACGAAAATTCGAGAGAGTGAAGATATGTTGGAATTTTACTAGATGAACTACGGAAGCGTAGAGAGCCAATATTATTTTCATTTTCATTTTTTGCTTGAATTCCGAATTGCAATAATTATGGAAATATATGGAAAAACTCTGTACTTGAGTCATGACCGCGCAAATGAGTTCTTTAATAAGCATGGTTAAAAAATACCAAGTATGATAAATTATCAGTGGAAAAATAATTTCAATGTTGCTGGAGATGGTATTGTGGAGATAGTATTGTGTAACAATTTGCAATGGAAAATTTAAGAAAGTACTCATGTCCTTTTGAAAAAAACGTGGAATTACAAAAATGAATGCTGTATTTTGTAAATTGAGAAAACTGGCATGAAGTTTCATTTTTCGATTTCATAGTCGGAAAAGTATTAGAAGGGAAAAATATCGATAACCAAAACGTATCATCGAAATTACCCTTCACTATTCGAATGAGCTGAAAAATTTTGCCCCAATTCAACCTACTTTGTATCTCTCAGAAGATGCAGATAGAAAACAATATTCATATTCATTTGAATGAACAATCGGGGTTTGTAGATGATGGCATATCACACACTACAGGCGATACTGATGTATTGTTGGTTGCGGAGATTCCTTGGGATAACAAATTCATGTTCAGCATTTTCGCTTGCTTCCTTATTCTGAACAATTGTTAAACATTCACGACTAGACACGACATGATTAGTCCTGGAGAAGAAAAACACCGTACAGAATTAATATTCTCGCGTCGTTCTCTACTTACCTTGATTCAATCATCTCGAGAACTAATACAGGCTTAGAAAAATGTCTGCTGTGCCTTGGTATAATTACTAAAGTATTGTATGCCAATGAAATTTACAACAATAATAATAATAAGATCTCAGTTTCTTTTTTATATTATTCTTTTATATTAAAATAGTTTTCTCTATGAATACGCTATTTTCTTTATGATATAAATCATAAAACTGATCTGAATTGTTCGATTATTTTTTTTTTACACATGAATATTGATGTCCTTTCGCCCATGGACGTTATATGGACCTTGTACACTTCAGCTATATCTTTGCCAGCTATTTTCACACCAGTTTGTCAAAGTCATGATTTCTTCTTTTTTTCGGCTTGAATGGCTTTAGCTGCCTCGGCTGCTATCTGGCCTGCACATAAAAAGTCAGGTTAGTGAATGTAAGTGTGGTTATGTTATGTTAGATGTTCGATTCGAATGCTACAAACACACGCAAAACGATCCTTCGATATGGAAAGTTCTAAGGAAAATGATCAAACTCCTAGTGAAATCGATGATAAAATTAAGAAAAGACCTATGACAGATGAGGAAAGACTGGCATTGGCGAAGAAGTTGGATGCAGAGTTGGACGAATTCATCGATACACTTCCAAAAAATAAATATAAGGACGGGTGGCCTGAAGACAGATGGGAAGAAGTGCTGTGTATTCATCATTCAAATAAATGTTCGTTTAATAAATGGTAGGATTGCAGGAAATGGATAAACATCCTTTCTTCATGAAGGAACCACCAAAGCCTGGTCAGGAGGTTCATCCCCTATATGAAGGACTACAGAAGTTGAAATATGATCCAGATGAAAACGAACCAGAAGGTGGATGTTAATGCAGTATTGTGGGAGAACTAGTCAAATTTGTATTTGTATTCCAGAACTTGCACAGAGCTATAAGGAAGACGGGAATTTCAATTTCAAACACAAAAACTATAGACTAGCTATCTTAGCTTATACAGAAGGAATCAAACAAAAATGTGGAAATCCTGATATAGAGTCAAATTTATTAAATAACAGATCAGCATCCCATTTTTTCCTGAAAAATTACAGGTGAGCACTTAAGCATATTGATGATTTGAGTTTATTATTTTGAAGTTGGTATCACCTGATAGTATAAATATACATGCAGGGTGAATGATATTATTATACTCCATTGAGGCTCCTGCTAATTTTGGAATTTTTTCATTCAGACTGTGTGGTCTGCTTCATTTTTGTTAGCTCTGACTTATTATTTTGATTTTTATATTCCTTCAGATCCTCATTAAAAGACTGTGAGCTGGCTTTGAAAATGAAACCAGACTATGAAAAAGTTCTAGTGAGAGCAGCAAATTGCTGTTATCATATGAAACAGTATAAAAAAGCTGTAGAATTCTGTGATATAATACTTGATAAGCAGAAAGAAAATGAAGAAATTCTAAACATGCGAAAACAGTGTGTTAATGCTGATAAACAGAGAGAAAGAGATATGAGGAGAACAGAAGTGGAAGCAAAAAAGAAAGCTAAAGATGAAGAGGTTCTTCTGAAGGAAATTTTAAGCAGGGGATATCACATTCATGGATCAAAAGGTATTTGATACATAGATAAAAATGTTTTGAAAATAATGCAGTTACTATCTAATTCATCAGAAGTTACAAACCATCCAATTCATGCCCCTGGTTTTGAAATATGTATCTTCTAATTTGTGAGTTCTCAATATTTTGTATTTTTTAGGAGATCTTTCATTAGAAAAATTGGAACCACATTTTCCAGAGCTAGTACATAATAGAGTATTTTTGGATGAATTGAACAGTTTAGTATGGCCTGTTGTTTTTGTTTACCCAGAATACAAAATAATGGACTACATTCAACATTTCAGTGAACAGACTAGGTGAGGAAAATGACTGTCATCCAAGCATTCATTCTTCATTTCTGTTTTATTTCAGATTCAAAGAACAGCTTACACATGTTTTTGAAGGCAGTCCTGAATGGGATACAGAAAATAAGTACAAACCTAATGAACTGAATGTTTACTTTGAAACACCCAAGAAGAAAATCAGAAAAATTGATGTCGAGAAAACTTTAGGAGAAGTTTTGAAATCTGAAGAGTGAGTCACTCTAATTGTTATTGGTGAAAATTTCCTTGAACCCATTTTTATTTTGTTTTATAGGTACATTATCTTTGGAGGAACACCATCTTTCATAATTTTAGTCAAGAACAGTAGAATAGAGAAGTTATTTTTGAAAGATTATGAATGATGGAGAGTGAGAGAAGAAATACAGTGAATGGAGATATATTTTTATAGCTCTGAGCTATTTACAAATTATACCAACTAACAATATAGCATAGTGTATCAATGCAATAAACAAAAATTAGAATACATTTCTGTGTAGATCAATTCATCCTACAGTCAATGAAAAGATGTCTAATATAGTTATTTATGTATCAAGACCATGAAGTCAATCTTCTTTGGCCAAATCAGAAGGTTGCAGCAGAGACTGAGGTACATTCTGGTGAGTCCCAGAAAGGTGATTTGGCCAAGGTTCATACAACATTTTTCAGGCAAACAACAAAGTTCAAAGTTCGTAAGTCTGTCTTATTTTATTATCTATACAGTGTGTCAGAATCTATGCAAAATTATTGCAGTTATAGATAGATAGATAGATATCAAAAATAAAAAACTTAACAAAAAATCTGAATATCTTCTTTGGACGCCTATGTGGTAAGAATAAAAATAATGAAGAGTCAACTAATTCTATGAAATATAGTAATAATAATAATAAAACGTTTATTATTCACCAAAATACAGCAGTAAAAACAGTTAGATATGTAAATGGCGAATAAAGGGCCAGATTTCAGTTTTCATTTTACCAGGTAAAATGGAACTGGTCTTCCAAACTGGCCAAACAGAACTTAAAATTAAATGAACAAAAAACTAACCTAGAAAGAGAGAATGAGAGGAAAAGAGAGATAGATAGGAAGAGAGCAAGAGGGAGAAAAAGAGAGGACATAGGTAAGTATGAAAGTATGATGCTCATATGTATATGGTCGAAGACGATCCAATCATAAATTCTGCAGTTGGACCAGTTGTTTAGATAGCATTCTTTTGAATGATATTTGCGTACGCGTGAAATTTGATACCTTTAGAGCATTGATATGATAGGAAATGTTGTAAGAAAAACACCTTCTGAAGATTTATTTTCTATGTCTAGGTACGGTGATTAAACTAGTGTGGCGAATATTCAGATTATGCATATCACTTCTGAATGTAATTTTTTCGTAACGGTAGTCTGGTTTTCTCGTTTTTAATACTTTATATATTATATTATTATGATTAATATGATATTCTATATATATATATATATTTCTAGTATGTGTATAGTGGTTTGAAAATTATGCCTTTCAATTATCAGAACAGTTGGTTATGAAAGAATCGAAAACCATTTACACGGAAATTAATTTTCGATTTGTATCAAGTTCCATAAATTCATGGACATTCATTCGGAGATTCATATTTCGATTGATGAATATATAACATGATATGACGTGGAACTGTGGTCGATCCCAACATCAAATGAATATTATTCATGCATTATCAATTAATTCCATAAAAATTCCATTTAATTCAAATCAAGCAAATTGGTTCTGTATGGTTTGTACCAATAAATAATAACTAATGGTAAAATGAAATTGATGAATTAGTTAGGTATCAGGAATCGAAAGCAAGACAAAGTCAACAATAATATGAATCAATCAACTAGGTAATTTGGATTTCTTACCTTTTGGACTCTTCTTCTTTCGTAATTATCTCAAAATTATATTGTTGAAATTATTGAAACAAAATGTACTTGAAAATCTTGCAAGTGAAATTCAGGGGAAAATACCATATTTCTATCGATTCCTGTAGATCGAAATGGGAGTTCAAGATTGTTCCGACGATTGTCGCGGAATTCGCAGAGATCTTGATGGAGCGTGGGCAGAAAACTACTCGAATCTGTAGAATCTCTCAGCCCGCCCGTTCTTTTTTCGCATCTAGCGTTCTGTGCTTTCAGCAAAAAGTAAAAAGGCTGCGTTGCCAGATCGGTTATTTTTCTTCAAAAATACTATTTGTCTTCCGCCCGGCAATTCTCAAACTCTGATTATGGCTGATTTCACCAGTACATTCAAAGTACAAATCTGAATTGCTTGTTGGGACAGGCCAAAACAGCTTGATACAAGCAAACTTACCTCAGTACACATTTGCTTAGTTCGGGCGCTAGACGGCTCTGAAGTTGCAATTTTCAAACCAATATATCATGAATATTAGGAATATCATTCCACGGACGAGGAACTTGATTTTTTCAGTGATTGAACATCTGAAACTTTTATGCTGATGAAAATCTGATGGGCCGTTTGGAAGTTATTAACAAAAACTATAACCTGGACCACCCTGTATATTATTCACTTGACCAAAAAAACTAGTAAAAGATCACAAACAAATTTCAAATTTTCGATGGTGCCTGATCAAATTCAATAGAGATTTCACAATCAAAATTGAAAATAAAAGTGTTTTGGTTGGTCTGAGAAAAATATATCACATCTACAAATCCACGTAGTCGTTTTTCCTCGAATTTCATATTTTGAGTTCCTCCGCCAAAACTTCAACAGATCACTGGAAATCCGGCAACGGCGCTCGCGGCCCATCTGTGTTGTGAGATCTCGCGGTTGCTGCTTCTGCTTGCGATTCGGCGGCCGTTTCAGTCGGTCGAAATCTAGCGTGCTTGTAGCTCTGCTCCTGCAGAATACGGATCGAGAAGGCCGCGCGAGTTCCTCGGTGCCAAAACCGCGCATCGTTATTGTTTCTTAGATAACGACAATAATGTATCCGAAAGGCGGCAATTTCGGTTGTCTGGCTTTGCTAGTGGTGTGTTTTTTGTGTGAAGTGTACACGAAAAATTTGGATAGTAACAGGTCGAAGAGGACTGCTGAGGAAGGTAGTTGCGAAAATGTGAGACAGTTTTTCAGTTTGAAGAATATCACGCTCGCGACGACTGCAGCAAAAGGTGAGTTTCAATTTGCTTTTCATATCGATCTCGATCAAGTATACCATTTAAAAAAAAAGAAAATTTAATGTCTTACTCGAATCTGACGTCTGACTAATTTGGATGCGCAATTGCCGTTTTGTTATGAAATAAATAAAAAGTATACCAATTTTTCTGTGACGCAACAAAATCAAAATTATTCATGCTATTGTTTCATTTCCAAGGGTAGAATTTATCGATGAATTCATACTGTGCCTTGAAACTTCAAATCCCATTTGAAAAATAAATACCTATTTCTTAAAAAGAAAGATCTCTTATGAATGAGAATTATTTTGATTCAGTATTGATTCAATAAGCAATAATTGTAATGATAATTGTAATATATAAATTAATAATAATTCTCATAATTTCCTAATTTCAATAAATATCTCTATGAAACTGTCAACTGTCAAATTTGGAAATGCACATTTACCTATGAGTAAGTACATTTTTCATTTCCTTGACATACTAGCTAAGAAAACTTCGAGGAAAACTTAGACAAAATATCCTAGTAGCTACCTATTTCATGAAGAATGTAAATTACTCGGTAAATCAATATTACTTACGTATCCAATGATAATGGTGTGGCGAATAATATAGGTATTACTCAATAATTGAGTAATACTCTGGTCCAATATTGGTGTAAAATTAGTGACAGGTGACCTAGAATTCTAACTATGGATTGGTACACGAATACACTAAGTAACCATATGAAATATATTTTGTAAATAATAATAATAGTAGACCCTGGAACGCCAATTCTGGTGTTACTGGTGAAAGAATTTCATTCATTTCTGAAGGGCTTTCTTTCTGAGGGTGTAAATCTACCTGTACGATTGTATATACAACCTTCTCTTTTATTCTTTCATTTTTGTTTACTCTCGCCGAAATTTAAAGATCCTCTTGAAATGGGGTCCCATGAAATTCGGAATTTTAAGTATCTACTTGTTCCAAATTATTACCTACTTGTTTGTGATGATTAATGAAACCGAGATCAGTTTGGTGAATTTATAGGTGACACAAATTGCTTATGAAATCAAATATAGGTGACAAGGATAGAACAAAGTTCTCGAAATGATACAATGATTTCATTTTCGAAAATTACACTCGTACGTTATTGCTCTTAGGTAAATCATTTCTTTCACCTGACATCAGCTATAATCTGTAGTATTTATTTCAATTAACACAACTTGTGATACAGGGTGTAACTTGTATCATGTCAATAATATCAGGTGGTGATTTCTTGTCATATTTTATGAAAAAAAGTTCATATAAACGTGTGTCCTAACTTGCTCCGTTTTCCAGTAACGGGGTGTCCAAAGTTTGATGAAAAATCGTTTTTTTATGAATTACTCCAAATTATTTTTGCCTATTTTGATTGTCTGTTTTATTTGTATTACGATGCTTATTGTCATGAGATTAGATTTTGTGTTCACAATGGTATCGCAGACCCTCTGCAACCTGATTGATATTCACGATAATAAATATTGTATGTTTTCGCTTAGTTTGATATTATATGAAATTAATGGCCAAACAGACTTTCGAGTTATTAATAAAAGACCTCGTAAAAAACCGATTTTTTTTCATGATATATGACAAGGTTTCACCTCCTGTATTTTTTTCGAACTAATAATTATTATTATAGGAATATTATTTCACTTCATCATTGAATTTGAAAGTTACTCGGTAAAATATTTATATAATCTTTTACCAGACATGCTTTTTTCGAGATATGTTATTGATTACTTTTTTGTCACTAAGGTAATTACCACAAACTCGTCCTTCAGGTGTTCATCTCTGTGAAATGACAAATCCGAAAACTGTACAGCTGAATGAAATTCCAGTGTACCTTCACATTTTTCCATGTAGGTGGTCGTTTGAATTATTCATTTTTCTCATACCTGACAGGTTTTGTTTAAATTTGTCTAGTTTTCTTGATGACTTTTTCGATACGAAGAACAATATTTCGATCATCAGGTATTCATTATAGACAATTCTTGATTAACAATAGTCACATGATGAAGGTCAAATAATATTCCCTCTTCACATATATCTTGGTTCATCTTCGCTCGGAAGTTATACGTGCACCCGGTACTTCCTGAAATAAATGACCCTCTGAATGAATGGGCCTTTTTGCTCTTTCTTCCTATTTACATGTAGATGTCCAGCAATTATTTTTCCTGTGATAGCTATGCTTAGCTTAGCTACCTATACCTGCGTGAATTGTCATTTTTACTGTTGTTCAAACTGTTACCCTATTAATGGTGCATGAGAATCGATGCATTATGTTCGGTAAGTTCTTTGTTGAATGTCAAAACCGAGTCAAGGATCGGTTGGTTCATTTTCAGTTTTTTTTTTCATGATAAAAAATTGAAGAGGCGTGATTTCCCCTTTAGAATTGATTTTAACAGAGCTGAAACTGTTATGATTGACCATCCTGTATATAAAAGCCACTTCCATCATTAGTGTCAATATAATTCAAATTTGTTTGCTTGTGTGTTTATCAGTAATAAAAACAATGAGTAGAAAACAATAATTCATCAATAATTGTTCAAGGTTAATAAACCTAGTATAGAACCACTTGAATATTTCAAATTCGTCATTGCGATAATTTGTCGCTCGTGCATGGTTATTAATTTATTACCTCACGTTCGCGAATTTATTATGACTCGTAAGATTGTAACAATAACAAATATAATAATTGTGATTTGCTCTAATTTTTTAAAATACATTTATTTCGTGTTCTGGGCCGATGATTAACAACAAGGAAATATCGAGGAGGAAACAACTTCTTGAATAGGTGTACACCATGAGATTTTCAATATTCAAGTACTATTTCAATTACATTAAGTACAATTCAATACGATTATACATAAAGTCGAATATTATTTTCATCCGGGTTTTTTATAGTTTTTTTGAAATGAACCTTCTTATCAGTGAATTCATATTCAAGGGACAGCGCCAAAATTCTATACATAATAATTCTGGAATATCGATGGTCTTGGACATATTTATGTTGATGGTAACTTCTTTCATTTTTTTGAGATGCCCATCGCCTCTTGAAGTGCGTCCCACATATTATGAAACACCCTGTATATGTAGGAGGTGATACAAATCAAAAAGACTTGACGTGAGCTCGTGAAGGAAGGTAGGTATTTAGGTGAATTTCCAGAATCACTTTTGCCATAATATTTCCTCCCTAAGTAATAAAAACGTCACCTCGTTGAAACATCACAGCCGTTTCATTTCCATAGATACATCGTGGTGAAATTATCATCCCCATAAATCTACGTATTATACCCTTAAAATGCTTTGTTGTGATGATTTTTTGACTTAAGATGATATATATTTTTTTCGGATGGGATCCGACTTGGAAATCCTTTGTTAGAACGCTGATATCATCGTGGTTTATGATCAGGTATCCCATTCAACAAGAAGTTGGCAAAGTGTCAATGATATCTTTATTTATTTATTTATTTATTTGATTTGATTATCACTAGGACATACTGGGAAATTAGACAGATAATCAATTCACGCATATTTTGACTTTTATTTCAACAATCGCGAAACAAAAATATATATAAATGTATATATATATATATACATTTATATATAAAATATCTGTGTATATGTGTATAAAATATCTTTGTGAGGATGCTGTCAAAATTTTGGCATTAAATAAGTAGACTCTTTGCTAATAAGTCGAGCTTTCGGAAATGTTTATTTCCTTTATCAAGACAATCTATAAAAAAAGGGTATATATAAAAAACAAGTTTTTTTCACAAAACAACAGGAACTACTTACTAACGTGAGATTGAATATGAAGATGGTGCAATACATAACAGTTGTAACATTAGTGCAATTTTAATCAGGAAAATTCATCTCGTGGAAAAGAACGAGGAATAAAAACACAACTATAAAAGTATAGTTGTTGTTATCTATGAGGACGATACAAAATCGACGGTTGGTCGTTTCAAAAGACGCAAAACGATTCGGAAAAGTTCGGAACCGATGAACACGACCCATTGTCAAACCAGTGGCGGGGAAAATTAACGTTGAGGAAATGGTTGTGAAAGTCTAGGAATATTATTGGGAATGCAATTATTTTGTCCTTCCTTCAGTAGATAGAATGCCAGTATCAGATCTCTTATTCATTTTGTAAGGTTCATTGTTGGTGAACACCATTTCCAAGAAATTACGTTTCCATATTTAAATCGATTTTGACAAATAATACAGATTGTTACTTGATGATGTGCTGATATTCCAGGTGGTGATTTAAAAAAGAAAGTCAAGACAAATGTGAAATTTTTGTATCAATTCATCACCTTTGACATCATAAGGGAAATTACTGAACGCAGTTATCATTGTGTTCACCAAACTTTAATTTTACAGGGAATGCCTAGGAAATTCAAGGATTTTCCAAGAAAAAACCAAAAGAATTCCAATTGTTTGTAGAATTTTCCAAGGAATTCCACAGGATTCTACGGAATTTCGAAGGTCGCTGCTAGCAAATATAAAAATACATTCGGTGAATTCGATTTCGAATGCAAAAAGTCATAACTCTGGGCCTCCGCCTCGGTTACTTACTTCCGGACAAGAACCTTTCGTATTCGTCTCGCCTCTGCCCCCGTCTTCGATGTTTTATTTCCCTTTTTTATATTTATTATCATTTCCAAAGAAACTCGCGCGTCTGCCGACCTTTTTCACGACATGAATTAGGGTCATACTAATAATAACTCTTTCATGGTCGGTAGAATCGTATAGGGTCGATTGCGAGTTAGTCCGATGTGAGGGTACTTCCGCCACTTCTCCAGTGATATAGCCTTTTTTTCAGGGGAGGATTATATGTTTTTTTGCCGCCTCCCAATTTCAATTCTCCATATTGGGATAGTTTGTTTTTCACCAGGTTTTTTCACATTGAAAAATGAAACAGAGATAATATAAATGACAGAAATTCAGTATGTACAAGGTGGACGAAATTCAATATTTCAAAATGGACCGACAAGCCCTGAAACCTTTTTTCTAGAAAAAAATATTAGCAAAAACAGTGTCGTTTTCTTGTATTGAGAAATCTATGGTAATAAATCGCACCTACTGCAATAATTTTTTTCAAATTTAATTGCACGAGAAGTATGTATTCTATCGGGTAAATTGACAGTTTTTTTTAGTCAAATTGCTGAAGGAAACAGTGTAGAAATGTTTTGATATCGAGTTCTAGATGATGGGTTTTCACCGAGGTTTTCAATTTATTGAGAAAGTAGGGAATATTACTACATATCGCATGGGTGTTGTGCATCAAATCATTTTTTCTCCAATGTTTCAGAAATGAACCTTTGGTCCAAACAACTATTAATCCCTATTTGATATGAATTACTGAAGAAAAATGAGAAAATCTAAATTTTCAAAAAAATTATTTACGTATTCTTTATATAAGCCGCTAGCCGAACTTGGCAATGGTGTTCAATTCAATAATTGTAAGATTTTTCGGTATTTCATACTTCCCCATCACTCTAGAATTTCATTCATTCACCATGCCGATCATTACCAGCAACGATCATTCATCAATAGAACGGCAAAGTTATGGAATTTTTTGCCTATTGAAGTATTTCCTGATGCTTACTACCTCCAACTTTTCAAGGGAAACTCCAATACCTTCCTCCTCGTCCCCAACATTCCACCACTGACTGACATGATGTTCTTCGAACATTATAGGATTTCTTTTCGTATCAAAAACAAAGAAGTGAAATACTCTTTCATATTCGGATTCTATACGGACTATTCAAAGAACGTTCACATAGTTGAGACGAAAAATTTGTACAGGTACGTGTTTTCTTCGGTTCTTTCAGAATCATTTTTATTTTTGCTGCTAGAGTGCGTTTGACTCACTTCAAACAAACTGATTGACACGAATGATCCAAAAAAATCCAATTCTTGAATTGAACACCGATGTCAAATTTGGATCTCATAGCCTAGGAACTCTGGAATCTACGAAAGCGCTGAACGGACGTGATGACTTTTTTTAAAATTGCCATTTCGAACTGGCATTTATCCCTAATTACCAGTTCAAACTGGCATTTGTCCCTAATTGCCAGTTTAAACTGGCATTTTTCCCTAATTGTCAGTTTGAACTGGCATTTATCCCTAATTACCAGTACAAACTGGCATTTGTCCCTAATTGCCAGTTTAAACTGGCATTTATCCCTAATCACCAGTACAAACTGGCATTTGTCCCTAATTGCCAGTTTAAACTGGCATTTTTCCTAATTGTCAGTTTGAACTAGCAATAAGCACTAATTACCAGTTCAAACTGGCATTTGTCCCTAATTGCCAGTTCAAACTGGCATTTTTCCCTAATTGTCAGTTTGAACTGGCATTTATCCCTAATTACCAGTTCAAACTGGCATTTGTCCCTAATTGCCAGTTTGAACTGGCATCTATCCCTAATTACCAGTTCAAACTGGCATTTGTCCCTAATTGCCAGTTTAAACTGGCATTTTTCCCTAATTGTCAGTTTGAACTGGCATTTATCCCTAATTACCAGTTCAAACTGGCATTTGTCCCTAATTGCCAGTTTAAACTGGCATTTGTCCCTAATTGCCAGTTTAAACTGGCATTTTTCCCTAATTGTCAGTTTGAACTGGCATTTATCCCTAATTACCAGTACAAACGTCATTTGTCCCTAATTGCCAGTTTAAACTGGCATTTGTCCCTAATTGCCAGTTTAAACTGGCATTTTTCCCTAATTGCCAGTTTAAACTGGCATTTTTCCCTAATTGTCAGTTTGAACTGGCATTTATCCCTAATTACCAGTACAAACTGTCATTTGTCCCTAATTGCCAGTTTAAACTGGCATTTTTCCTAATTGTCAGTTTGAACTAGCAATAAGCCATAATTGCCAGTTCAAACTGGCAATCAGCACTAATTGCCAGTTCAAAATGGCAATAAGTCCCAATTGTCAGTTCAAGCTGGCAATTATAAAATACATATCATTATGTTCGTTCAGCGCTGAATGGACATTATGATTTTTTTATATTTGCCAGCTTGAACTGGCAATTAGGGCTAATTGCCATTTTGAACTGGTAATTAGGGCTAATTGCCATTTTGAACTAGCAATAAGTCTGTTCAGCGCTTTCGTAGGAACCCGACTTGTCTAAAGAATACGTTGACAACGTATGTGTGTTGAACAAATGAGGTGTTAAATTTTCTCAGTACAAAAATGCCTCGATTTGGATAATACAAATCTGAATTTCTGCATGAATGAGTGCCCACATGTACTCCCTTATCAGGTATAAGGTAATCGAACTCTTTAATACAAGGTCGTCGGAAAAAACTTATTTCATTCAATGTTACACTCAGTTGAAATATGTTCTCAATCATGGATTCGACTTGGGTATACTAAGGAATAAAATAAGATCGCCGATACGATCTGTTGTATTCAATGAATGATCCGCCTGTCCGTTTCATTTTCGCAAGGAAGCAACTCGATCCAGTCGAAAAAGCCGAGGAATTTCGTCCGAAACCCAAAAAACGAAAACAGCACCAACATTCGACGACATGTCGCAGCCCGCAAAAAATACCGCGCGAGAATTCGCATGAGGTCACTCTCAAAAGAATCGCCGAAAATACCACGGCCGGCCGAAGAGACCCACCGAGTCACTTACTCTATGGCAGTGTTGCCAATAGCAACTTTTTTTCTATTATATGCGCTTTGTGGAGCTGTCGCTTCTGTCAGAAAACACGTTTACACGAGGAGATTTACTTGAACTTACACGATTATTTCAAATTCAGCGAGAGATAGAGAGAGAGAGAGAAAATAATCTCATTGGCAAAGCTGGTGAGAAATAAAATAAATATAAAAACAAAAATTAAATAATAATAACGTAAACACATGAAAATCAATGAAACAATAGAACCAATTGAAAATAAGACAATATAAATGACAGTCAACAATTAAACCTACATGGTAAAATTGTTAATATAAGGTCATCATTTTATGGGAATTGAACAGTGGTCGACAAGCCACTGACTAGAGACTCTACACGAGGCTCGTTTTTTAATGAAAAATTGAATTCCACAATTCCTGGTTGCATGAAAAAGTGCATTTAACAAAACCGATATATTATATAGAGTAACATACAACATGATGTTTTTTATCTGTCAGTTTGCATAGCTAACGTTTCTGGGAGAAATAAAACTGGTTTGTTTTTCTCATCTCGATTCTTTATCGTAAAAATTATACCGTGTGGACCCCCAAGAAGGAAAAACCAGTGAGATTTGAAGAGTTTGGTCGCAACTAGATGAAATATTGATGGTTACATTTGTGGTATCTTATTGACAGGAACGCGCAAGATTAGACACGATTGAACCAGATTGTGGTTGGTCCTGTCCAAGAAATTGGACAGGTTTGTTTGCCAATCCTTTTCGATTCACCATATTGAAAACTAAGTAGGATTGTATCCAGTAGATTTGATGAAAATTTTCAGAATTATATCAGTACACATATACAGGCTGTTTCTAATTCGTGACAAAGTACTTATTAGAGATGCATAGTATGCCGAATTGGGGCAAAATCGCGCCAACAACAAAACTCGAAAAAAAAAATACAATATTTTGCACAAATAGTTTTCGGGCTCTCTCACTTTGTTTGGGATAGATATCTCAGAATGAACGTCACCTCATTGATTATTTTTCTCCTCTTCAAAATAGCATTCAAAATCCGAAGTTTCATCATTGACAGATGTTTTACAGATTGTTCTCATCATAAACTTGTCCAGCACATTCAAAGCAAAATTCGTAGTTGAATTATTTCTTTTCAAAATGTGTAATTTGTGTGTGAATGTATTATTAGTTTATTATGATATGGAACACTCATTCATTATTGTCAGAAAAATCAATTCATGATACAAATTGATGCATTGTAAATAACTTGAATCTGATTTTTCAAAATACTGAATTTACGAACGTTATACAATGGATAACAAAAATTCTGAATTTCGATCAAGAGTAAACTAATAAGTAAACTTCGACATTATCTTGTTTTAATACTAAATTATTATCTTGATCACTTCTATATTATAATAAAACACAATATTCAGATTTGAAAACAGAGCTACTTCTAGTTCCATGAAGAATACTAGTATCTCTCATAATACACTTCAGGGCCTCCCTTATATTATTACGAAAGTATACCAGTGAAAAACAAATATAGTAACTCTGGTGTAATTCCATGCGCATCGGCAACGCTGCTCTTTCGTGGGGCCTTGTCAGGTATAAAAATACCGGGGCGCAGGCTGGGTGCTAATAAAATGAGCTCTGCATTCGGGGTGTCGGTGGCCGTATATCATATTTTTGACACTCCCACAGGTAGATATTAAGAAATTTTCAACACAGGAAGAAGAGACAATACGAAGTGACCAGCGGCGTAGACACAAAGTGGAACATCGTTCTGATTATTCTGTGAATGAGAGGATCCATTGTCCAATTTTCACAAAAGATGAGGTATACAAGGTGAGAGAAAAACTAGCCCACAGAAGCTTAACGGAAAATGAATATTCCTGTTGTGAATAAAATGTGTTGAAGAATACTTGAGGTCTTTCGTGATATCCTGATGAGGTAGGAAGAGAGATATTCAATTTTAAGAAGTCAGAAGACTAAAATGAGAAAAGGGCAAGGTGAAGAGAGTCAATAAAATTCAAACCATATTGTAGTTATGACAGACAGACTGCATTACAAGGAATTCTAAGGTATTTCTAAAGGAATTCCAAAAAAGTCCACGGCGGTTTTTTCACGAATATCGAATAATTCCAAAATTCAAAATGATATCCAAGAATTCCAGGAAATGCCGAAGAAGTTCTAAAGAATTCCGACAAATTCCAAAAAATCCATGAGGTTCCAGTTGTTTGTAGATTAGAATTCTATCGCGCTTCACCTACTATATTCCAATGAATTCCAGCTGATTGTACACCAGAATTCCAAGAGATAATCCAAATAATTACAAGGAATTAGAAGAAGGCTAAAGATTTCCACGGAATTCCGTAGAAATCCAAGGAATACCAGTTTTTCTAGACCAGAAATATATCGCGCTTCACACAAGGAGTCCAAAGAATTCAAAATAATTTCAAGAATTCCCATATTTCTCTACATCAGAATTTCAAGGGGTGAACCAGAACCCCAAGGAATTCGAAGAAATTCCAAAAAATCCCAAGGAATTGCTATAGCTTGGCGAAGTTAGGAAAACCATTTCCGAAGTGTATACAAAAACTGATGTCTTGAAACTAATTCAAGGATTTAACAATATAGCATATCCTCTTCGTTAGATTTTGGATTTCACAAATATCGAAAAAATTTGAAGTAGTCCTAGAAGGTAGCCTCAAATGACCGTTATCAAGAGGTACGAACAGAATATAAAAAAAATATCAGTTTCCACATATTGATTGCTTTGATTAATTTTTAAGAACTTGTGAAGAATCGAAAATCCCAATATTACGAGTGCATAATCTATATACATAGCTGAACAGATTTTGAAAATTTCAGGAAAGTTAGAAAATTTTGCAGTCTTCTTGTCCGAAAATAATTATGGTTGATTTCGCATTTCCAAAAGTGATTCAGTTGTATAACTCATGTCGTACCATCGACGACTATATTATAACTAGTCAATGGTCGTACCTATATATTTATTATTTTGACAGACTGACCAAAGCTCTCGGATAGGAAATTGGTGATTTTTGGCCATAATGAGGATGCCATTCGTCGCAAGGAAGTTGAGAATATAAATTTATCGTTTCTCAAATTGACATCACTTATCTATAAGCTGAAAGGAAGTGGATAAATAGGCGCACCAAATATTGTCCAGTCAACGGTTCATATACAGGGTGATTCAGTGGGTGGTAACCATGATGTTGCCAGGATAATTTGAATTAATAATATTCATACAATCGAAATAATTCATTCTTAGTTGTATCCACTGGGTTCAAGTGAAAAAGTTTTGATTTTCATTTCTGAAACAAAAAAAAAATACGATACGAAACACTTTGTATTTTGTGTGCGTATTTTGAGTCGCTCAATCTTGAAAAAATATTCAACTTCGACAAAAACATTGGCTTCACAATCTTCACATCTGAATGGCCCTCTAGGAAGCTACTGGAATAATCAATCAAATCATAATGCCATCAGAAGTAGGTATCTTTTTATTGCATGCGAACCTACCAAATTTGAAGGAAATCGAACGAAGCATTTTTGTTGAAAGTTGAAAAATAGATTGGAAACACCCTGTATATTGTTCACCATGATGGAATGGTTACCGGGAACTATGAAGCCGCATTTCATTTTCACACAAGCTATTTATCAATAATGTTATAATGAATTATTCAATAACTTATTTGTTCCATGCAATATTCAAAGAAATATATATGGTAATTATCGCTACTTTCCTAGAAAAAAATTACTATGAATTCGTTCCAATCTGCAGTCTGAAAGCGAAACGAGCGAGACTGATTTTATTTGGTATTCATAATAATAGTCCGAATTGTTTGATTTTATTGTGTAATTAGCGTATTGATAACTTTGTTAGATATGAGTTTTGTCGTTCATTATATCATAACATAATCAAGATAACGAGCTTAACCTTGACACCTTTTAGGTTATCTAAACCGTTCTAGACAATATGGCACTTTTATCTCGACTTTCATCACTCCTCTCGATCGAATACTATGGTGAAAAAAACACTATCACGAAAATGTTTGGACGGAAACGTAATAAATGATTGATGATGTTCTGAAATATCGGAAATATACGATGACATGAATTACAGGGCATTCTCATTCCATCTTTGCCATAATTAATAATAAATAATTCATTGAAAAAATTCAAATGATTTTTTTTTGTACTGACTCTTCGTCTTCGATTGTTGTCAATGGAAATTGAAGAATTCCAAATTCAAAACTTGATGAACTCGTTTTCAATTTGATGTCACTTCAAAGGCATTCCTAAATCTGTTAGTCGATTGAAATGATTTGAGTATGATTTTTCATTGCCGATTATGTTCAGTTGAACAACCAACCAGTTAAAAGTTTAAAAAAAGAAAATGTTGGAAATGTGCAGCTCTTTCTGAAAGTTCTATTTAATATTGGGTGTACATTTGAAAGACACTTCAGGTGAAACTCTCGATTTCATCATGGAAAAACGTGTATCCTTGCATTATTACGATAGTCTGAATTTGAAATTGTCATTTTTAAAAATGACAATTATGGTATCTCATCTGAAAATTTTTCATCAGATGTTCATAATTTCTATTTGAGCTGTCCAACTGTTTCAGGAACATTCATAAAAGAGAATAAATAGGTACATTTTGAGAAAAAATAAATGAACTTGAAAATCGGTCAAAATACATTTCCGAGTATTGAAGAGCGAGAATTGAAGATTCGACCTCGGTGCAAAATTTTATTACTCCTTCCTCGTTTGTTCACTATTGGGGCTGCTCCAACCCTTGGTCCGCCACTGCTTGCGTCGATGTTTCGGTAGGCATGTGCTAACGTAAGTAGTGCTAATGTATTTCAATGTAATGCAAATGAAATCATGTCAGATGCGCTGCCGTGCATATATTCCCTCATCTTCTTTGACATGATTATTCTCTATTGAAGTCATTCTGTTATATGAAACGGCATTATGACTTATGTACATTGGCGTTGCCAAGTATATAGTTGGACATAGACCTTTCTCAGAAAGATATAATAGTTATATTTAATAAATTTATGAGTCTACTGAAAATTGTACTAAAACCGCACTAAAAAAAATATACTTGCTTAGAATTATTCCCTTCCATAATTCGTTTACGGACGTTTATAATGAATTCTTCCAGGAAGGGTGGTGAAGAATCTTAGTTCTTGATCCGTGATTAACTGGACTCTGAAGTTACATACAATCCGAATGATCATCAGAATCATGGTTGAGAAAAACAATGCTTCAACAAAGATTTTATAATATGTCGTTTTTGCATTGAGAATCAGATGGTCAAGAAAAACATATTATAGCTCCACATGTATTGAATATAATACCAATCAGCTAAATCTTTTCCGTCTTCATTGAGAATATGTTTTTATAAGTTTTGGCGAGTTTCCTGAATATATTTTGTTCTTATATTATGTTGTTTGATGACACCAACAGTTTTTTGTGGATTGTTCTCGATCTAGTTGTGTTTTCAGATTTGAACAGTTGTCACTTTGAACTTATCACCAACACGTTTCATTTTTTTAAATATGCTGGAAATGTGTCGGATTAAAGTCGTTATTGATGTTTTTTTAACTTTATAAATTCAGCTAAACCATTTGATAGAAAGATAGAAAATATATCATGAAAGAAAAAAAGTTTGTCGCGCCCTTAGTTTTCGTTTTATGGAACATCGAGTTAGCAAAGCTACTACGATAATTCGAAAACTGACACGAGAAGTTTCATCAGATAAGTTGTATGAACGTATTTTTTGAGTAAATTCTGCATATTCCACAAATATGCTGGTTTTTAGAATAGTGGCGGGGCCAGACCCTTTGAAAAAATCAAATATACGCCAATGCAGAGACTTATTTCTTGTACGACGACTAAAATGTAGGTTTCCATCGACGAAATGACCGATTTACGAGACGAATGAAGTTGTTGCCTTCCATAAATGGCGTGTTATGCCGCAAGATATAGGGTATATAACATAACGAGATTTGAAATACAGTGTGACGGGACAAGTTTTAGGAGTGACCGTTTTCATTGAAAATGTTCAGAACCGTCGATATCATTTTATTCTTCGATGCGGAAAATCTGGACATGCAACTGAAATTTATGGTAGATTTCGGGATTCTAATGTACACATTTTTGAAGCTAAGACAAGAGAGAAAATCTCGAAATTGCCTCAAATGTTCTCAACTTGGGTATACACCTCGGTATACACGGATCGAAAATAGATAATCCGCCAAGGCTTTTGAATGTGTTATTCACGATGGAAGAAATTATGTTTTCCTTTTTAGTGCATTTGTATGAAAGCTCGTATAAAAGCTTGTCTCTGAAAATGTTTTCCTTTTATAATTTCAATTTGAAACTTTTCGATTCTTTTTTTTATTGGCAACATGATATCAAAGGATGCCTAAAGCAGATGCTATGAAAACCAAAAAATCGGCTATAGGATGGGTCTTCAAATAACCTTCAATTATTATCATGAAGTACTCATATGTTCAAATATTTATTTTTATTTTTCACTTGACCATTACTGCTTTATAATAACTCGGCAACGGTTGCTATCAACATACTCACAATGCCCTAGGACGTTATGGAGGGCATTATGAATCATAACACCCGCTAATTGTTTTTTCTGAAGTTCAATAAATTAATTACGCAGAAAACATTTATTTTTAACTGTGCATAAAAAGGGACTAATTATTTCCTCCCAAATAGAAATTACAATTCTCAAATGTCCCTGAAAAATCAGTATCATCAAGTTTGAAGTTCAGTGAGTTGATCAATGATGAACTCCTAAATGTGCATTCGGTATCGTTCGGATCGTTAAAATTTTCTTTTTCGGAAACGGAATGGGCTGTAATTTTAGTGTTTCAAAGGGAGCATCACCTTGAACAAGAAGCGTTGACGACGTTCGACGTAAACAATGTCCAGTGTAACCTTTTGGGTTTTCCACATTGAGGTATTTCCCTATGATAGAAGGAACACTACCTATAGTATTTTTATCTCCAGGTAACTCAGTGCATGTATTATTTCTGTAGGTTGAAAAAAAACCTACGTTGTTCACATCCTCTTGGTCGTAGTGCAATGTACTTTTTAACTAAGTTCAAGGCTATTTCGCTTTCTTGTTTAACAATGGTGAAACTTTTTGAGGTGCAGGTCTTGGTTTCTGGTACCTTGATCAGTAAAACGGCTCCTCTATCTTCAATGTCATCTATTGTCATCCTGACCATGTCATCACGTCTTAAGCCTCCGAATACACCCATGGTATTTTTTTTTTCGATTCCACGTATTTCGACCTCAGGAACCCGAATTTCATAATAAAAACGTGCGCAAACTTATATTTCTCGAGATATTTCAGGAAAAAGTATGAAAATTAACCTTCTTTCTTCGGCTCGTTTTGGGTAGGCATGAAGTTTCTTTTCTCATACAGGATACTTTTTATAACTTCCCTGAATATTCAAGAAGTCAAAAAGAAGGGCAAAACCTCCTCGACTGAGTTGAATCAACGTTCTTCAGCATCTTGGAGGAAGCATTTTTTATATGGACAGCGCTGTCAAATGAGAATCTACGTCAGAATCACTAGTTCTGTGAGTCAAAATATCACAGATGCACATTTGACAGCGCCGTCCATATGACTATATGGACTATATGCTAAAGACGATGAATTAAACTTCTTAGAGAATGTTTCTCCTTCTTTTTAGCTTCTAGAATGTATAAGAAAGATTTAAAGAGTATCTTATGTGAGAAATGAAACTTGAAATGGCTATGGTGCCTATCCAAAACAGGCCGAAACAAGAAAGGTAATTTTCATACTTTTTCCTGGAATATCTCGAGAAATATAAGTTTGCGGACGTTTTTATTATAGAATTCGGGTTCCTGAGCTCGAAATACGTGTGTACCAAAGAAAAAATCGAAAAAAAAACCAACGCATGATAAGTGCAAAATTACCACACCCATTACCAGAACAACTTCATGTAGCAGACAAGTATCATCTCGAGCTTTTCTTATGAAAAGTAATACTTGTCCACCTTCGAACACCTTTAATTTTTTAAGAATATATCCTTCTAATTTAACTTTGAGACTGACATTTGACTGAATGCTGATATATCAATGTTTCCTTCAATTTTGGTTCATAGGCTATTCGCACTATATTTTTCAGACTGAAATAATATAAAATAAAATACTAAAAAATATTAATATAAACTCACCCGTTCCTGTAAGTATGCCATTAAGACAGTTTCATTTACGGTATTCAATCTGTTTTCATCTTTCCATTTCAAAAAATGATCATACTCCTTCTCGTATAAGTATTTGGTCACCCCTACACTGTCAGACTCGAGACATGTCGAACATCGCTATACCAAGCGTCATTCATCAATAGAACGGCAAAGTTGTGGAATTCTTTGCCTAGTGAAGTCTTTCCTGATGCTTACAACCTCCAAACTTTCAAGAAAAAAATCCAACACCTTCCTACTCTCCCAAAATTCCACGATGTTCCTCGAACATTATAGGTTTCCCTTTCGTGTTGTCCACAGATAAAAAAAAATCACAGGAAGTAAATTTCTTAACGCTTTTTTTCAGCTTTGGGCGTCACATTCTGTGGGATATCCATAATTAATATGAGCGCAACCGTTTTTAGTTTCCTCCACTAACAAGCTTGTCAATTCTTACAAAAATGCAGCGTCGTTTTATTAAATAAACAATCCTTAGCAACCTCTTGAATGTTTCCATAGCAACTCCACAGAAGCTCACTTGTGCTTGTGACCAGAACGCAGTAAATACTACGTTTAAATAATACGTCGTTTAAGATAATTTTTTCGTGAAAAATAAAATCTTGTATGCCCTCCGGCCGGTACGGTCTATATAACGCACTTGGTACATAAATAAATATTTTGATCTAGGCAATATGGTAATGGCCGAGGAAAAATTGAGTTTTCCATTTTGGTCCTGCTAGCTTCGTGAAGGTGGGCACGCATACATCTACCGTGTGTGCAGAGCCGTAATATGGGTCGATATTATGTTCAAGGTCGTTATAGGAAATGATGGCACGATGATGCTGCGTCATGCATGCATATCTGTGCGATATGAATTGCCAATTGCACGACGGAAGAATCCAATTACCGGGAATAGAATCGGCCAATAAGCAATCCATTCAGTCCACGATGATAACGTTAATTTTCGACAATAATTTGCGTTACCCCAATTTTCTGCTGTTGCGTGAAATGGGCAGGGCGGTAATATACGGGGGACTTCTGGAGGACAGGAATTATTTTGTATAATAAATAACCTAATAAGAACTTCGTTATAATCGATATTCGCGTTCATTCTGGGAGATTCTTTGAAGCACTGTCAATAACAATTACTGGATTACTCATTAATGTCACCGAACTGTCATGAGTTTGATATTTCCATGGCTATCTGAAATTAACTTTTTCATTAAAATTATTAAGAAAACTTGATGATTTAGGGATAGGGACATGCTATATCATCTTTTAGCATTTTTATTCGTCTTTCAATTTATTGAGTAAAAAACAGTGGGTACTATTTGAAAAAATGAACTTTTGACCACTTGTATGAACAACGGATATAATAATAATTTCATCACGCCCTGTATGATATGGAGACGACTTCTCGGTGTAAATTGAATACATCAAGCCTGTCCAAACCACCACTAAAATATCAACTCTTTATGATTCGAGAGCCCTGATTTACATGAGTTAAATTAGGGATATGTTTTGGATCATATTTGACACAAATTATTTTTCATCTTGAAAACCGATAGAGATAGGTATAGGGATTCATCAACAAAAGAGTATTGCAATAAAAAGGCAATTCTAAAAATTTGTTAATATACGGGGTGTTCCATTTAAAAAAATTAAGTTGCTAGGACTTTTTGATAGAAACGGCAACGTCGCAATATCGAAAATATTTTAGATCGATAGAACAGGTGATAAAATGTAAGATGTGAAATTTTCAGAAAAATCCTGCGTTGCGTTCTCCATAAACGTCTAACGTACAATCGACCGTGAGTTACTTTGTATATATAAATAAGTTGAAGATTAAGCCATAATTATTTCGAGGAACGCCTCTGGTAGTAGCCAGAAACGTTCAACGGCTTCCCATATTTTCCGCCAAAAATGACAATAATACATCGAGCAGTTTCAAAGTAGTGGTCACAAATAATTTTTGAATTTTTAATTTATTATTTATATGTTGATAGTTCAGTTCTTGTTGACAATATACCTCTAATCGAATTGTTGCTGAGGGAAATGTGATAGAATTCTATTGTATTACCTAATTGTGTAAAATATTCGAACTATAGACTAATACTAGTCGAGTCGATATTTCTATCAAGTTTTTTATTTACTATTACCTTTAAAAAAAAAACATAAATTATAGCGTTTTTCCCAAAAATTTGGATTGAACCCAACAATAATATTATTGGTAAAACCGGCGAATTGTGCGAAACGCGATAAAAATAAGTGCATTATTTTTAGGAAGTTTATTTTGATCTCGATGAATGGATCCACAATTCAAATAGTACTACAATTTTGTCACAAGCTCAAAGTCAGTCATAAAATCGAGAATAATGAACTTTCCCAAGTTCACTGGATTATATTTAGGTAATAGAATACAGTTGCGTCACACTTCACTTCTCATAAATCAAGATAAGAGGGAATAAGTTACAGAATGTTTATGTAAATTTGATTTCGAACATTCCAACTTGAAGCGCCTCCTCCTGTAACAATATATCGTTAAGTGTAGAAATCGATATACCTGGGGCATAAGAAGTATCCGAGAAATATCCTTTGATGGTTCCGAATTTGTTGGATAAACGTGTGGCATTGTTGCTATTCTTCGATGTTAACTTGTTCTCTCAAGATAGCACGTAAAGATGAAATTATATATTTAAAAATGAACAAACTGTGGGATATTCACAGGGGAAAATTGAATGATGTGAAGGGAAAAAGTATAATAGTAGATAATAATTGAAATAAGCAGATTGCTCAAAACGTTTTAAGGTAAATGCGAGAAAGTGAAGTGATTTTTGAGGATTTGATGAGAGTCGTTCGTTGAAGGGCCACAGCATTTTAATCTATGATTAGAATCTCGAGATATGAATCGGGATTCCGAAATCTGAGTAGAAATTCCGAGATGTAAGTCGGAATTTCGAGATCTAAGTCGGAGTTCCGAGATCTAAGTCGGAATTGTGTAATCTAGTCGGATTTTCGATATCCAAGTCGGAATTTCGAGATCTAAGTCGGAATTCCGAGATGTAAGTCGGAATTTCGAGATCCAAGTCGGAATTCTCCAATCTAGTCGGATTTTCGATATCTAAGTCGGAATTTCGAGATCTAAGTCGGAGTTCCGAGATTTAAGTCGGAATTGTGAAATCTAGTCGGATTTTCGATATCCAAGTCGGAATTTCGAGATCTAAGTCGGAATTCCGAGATGTAAGTCGGAATTTCGAGATCTAAGTCGGAATTCTCAAATCTAGTCGGATTTTCGATATCTAAGTCGGAATTCTCAAATCTAGTCGGATTTTCGATATCTAAGTCGGAAATTCGATATCTAAAGTTGGTCTCGAGATCTAGTAGGAGAACTTTGATATTTCAGTCGGAATTTAAAGATATATAAGTCGGAAGTTCAAAGTCTGAGTCGGAATTCTGGTATCGTAGTTGAAATTCAAGGATCTATGTCGGAATTCCGAGATCTAATGTGGAATTTCGAGATCTAAGTCGGAATTTCTAGGTCTGTTGGTATTCCGAAATCTTAGTAGGAATTTCGATATCCCAGTCGTACTTCCGTGATCCCACCCACAGTTTAGATATCTCCGTCGGTATTTCGAGATGTTTGTCTGAATTCCGATATCTAAGTAGGATCTAAATCGAAATTCTGATATCTCAGTAGAAATTCCGATATCCCCAAACTTTCAAGTAAAATTTCAGTACCTTCTCTTCTCCCAACATCCCACCGCAGGCTCACAAGATCTTCCTCGTCGAACGATAACAATTCAATGAGAACACTTCCGAAGGAAATTTCTCACTACCCTCGTATCCAGGCCGCGGTTTACATCTTTCGAGAGCTATATAATCATAGAATCCTCGACGTCCGAACAAGTCGGAACAAAATATCCTGATGGGGGCGCTGTTGCCGAAAAATTTTCGAGCGGGAGGAAAAGCGATATGAGCCGGGACTCCTCGATGATCGGCATTCCTCCCGGCCGACTCCCACTTTCGCGCATTTCGACCGCCATTTGCATGCGATTAAAATGATCGAGAGGAAGATTCGAGATAAGAGAGCTTTACGAGTTGGGTGGAATGGGAACCGGTTGCATTCGGTCGGTAATCAGGCGCCTCTCGGGCGGTCATCACGAATTTTCGTCGGGAAAAGTTTGACATGATGAAATGGACGGACTGTCGCCTGTCACCTGGATACCTGGTGTAGGAGTCACTAGTTTTCCGGAACATGGCGCCACTATTAGACTAATTAGGGTGGCAGGACTGAAAACAGTTCTACCAAACTTGCATTAAAACGATCTTGAAACTTTTTGGGTATTTCGAAGATTGGTATGCCTGCATGTGATGGATATTAGATAATCGACAGTTCTAACATGGCTGTACCTTTCGCTACCCGAGTTCTATGTGTTGAACGAAACAGGAAGAGGAAGAATAATCTAAAAATGCTACTAATTTACGCTGCAAAATCATCAAAAGTAATCAAATATCAAAATATAGGAAAAAAAAACAATAGCAATGACTTCATCAGATAATTTCAATTTTAATTGAAGTACTGTTGAAAAAATAGGAACTTGTAAAACATACTTATATAGTTATTGTTTTCTTAGTTGAGACCTCAGTTGAGACTAACAACAAAGCAATGAAAATTCATTGAGAGTTCCCAAACTATGAGATAGCTAGAAATGATTACAGAATAGGTATCTGTAGAATCTGCTAATATTGTCTATTAACAGTACAACTGCTGCAGATTTCGAAAGAATGACAGAAATATGTAGAGAATTGTTTGTACAAAAATTTTAAGCATCTTTCAAATTTTTTCAGTCCGGAAAGTACACTTCTATGCGGGACTAGTTCTTGAAATCTGAACTGAAAGAGAACATGATGGACTCAATGTGAATTTATAGTGGAATACAGGGTGCATGAAAAAAAAATCAAATCGCATCTGGCAACGCAAGTCTTTTTCACGCAAGGTTTGTATTGCCTTTGGAGTGATTTATTGATATTGCACTTGATGACACAGGAGACACACATCAGACTTTTATGGAAGATTTTGTTCGTGTGGAAGACAAAAACGAGAAACAGTTGTTTCCTTTAGAATTTCAGTAGTCAAAAGAATAGTGATCTTATCTTGGTTTTTCTGTATCATTTTTCATTTCTAACTGGAAGATATCATACAAAACCGACAGGAATTCTCACAGGAATATATGTGAAAATTTTATTGTTAGTAATGAATGATCATGATGTAACAATTCATCCCATTATACAGGGTGTCCTTAAAAGGTCTTTACAAAAAGCTACCACATATTCTTCAGACCAAAACAATTCGATACAAGCAAACTTACCTCAGTGAAAAGTTGCTTAGTTTGGGCGCTAGACGGCTCTGAAGTTGAAATTTTCAAATCGATTTTTCTTCATAACTTTTGAACGGCTCATGAGATTTTTTTCAAATTTGGTACGTTGGCATAGACTCATCGGGCAATGAAACTCATATCATAATCATAATGAATATCATTCCATGGGCGTAGAACTTGATTTTTTCAGTAAATAAACATCTAAAACTCCTACGCCAATGGAAAAAAATTAGTTTCAATATGAAATCTAAATTATTCAACTCATTCACTACAAAAAAGGTACTCTTGACAAAAGTCGATTCCTCTCATGGTTTCGACAAAATTTTAATTTTAGTGATTTAGAGCATAATTAATAATAAAACGATTAACAGATATTTCATAAAAATTGTTCAAAATGTTCACCATTTTCACGTATACAAAGATTTATACGACGCAAAAAGTTGGAATGTACTCTTTGCATAACTTCTTCATCGCCTGTAAGATTATTCGTCGCCTGTTGGATACGTTGCCATAATTGTTCTACAGTATTCACAGGGGTCTTGTAAACCGTAGACTTGAGATAACCCCATACAAAATAATCCATCGGTGTTAAGTCTGGAGAACGTGGTGGCCAATTCACGGGTGCATCATTACCTCTACCTATCCATCTGTCTGGGTACTGTTGGTTTAAAAAATTCCTAACATCCACCGAAAAATGTGGTGGAGCTCCATCGTGCATAAACCACATATCTACCCGATGTTGGAGTGGTAAATCTTCCAACAAATTTGGCAACGTATTTCGTAGATGTTGTAAATACATGTCTCCTGTTAATCTTTGTGGAAGTATGACAGGACCAATTATAAAATTTCCTATTATTCCAGCCCAAACGTTGATTTTGAATTCGTGTTGAAAATGGTTTATTTTAATGGAATGAGGATTTTCAATTGCATAAACGTGTTCATTATGAAAATTAGTTATTCCTCTTCTCGTGAAACAGGCTTCATCAGTGAACAAAATATTCTTTCCAAAGTTCAGATTCATTTCTCTTTGCAAATTAATGAACCTACAAAACATCAGACGACTTTGTGAATCATGGATTAATAAATCTTGAACTGGCGTCTTGTGGTATGGGTATAATAATTGTTCTCTTAGTACTTCATGAACGGCATTCCTAGAAACTTCTAGTTCATTACTTATCCGTCTAGTACTCAATTCTGGATTTTCTTCAATACGGTCTAAAATTTCTACTTCGACTTCGGGAATCCTTACATAACGCTGTCTTCCATAATCACCAGTTCTAGGAGCAAAATGACCGGTCTCCCGAAGACGTCTCTCAACTGCAGCAAAGGTTGGGTGGCTTGGTACGCGACGATTTGGAAACCTTGCCGAATACACCCTCACACTCTCTCGACCATTTCCTTGACAATATCCGAATACCAATAACATATCGGTGTATTCTTCATTGGTGTATTGTACGGCCATGATAAATCAGAAAAGTCCGATATCAACAATCAACGTCAATAAAACTCGACAAATCAACACAGATGAAACTATGGAAACCAAGAATGTGAATATCACTGTTTTCGAGCAGATAATAATAGTCTTCAGAAAAAAAACCAGTGCTACTTATTTTCAATAGAAATAACCTATGCAAAAAGTACATCTCAACTTTTTGCGTCGTATAAATCTTTGTATACGTGAAAATGGTGAACATTTCGAACAATTTTTATGAAATATCTGTTAATCGTTTTATTATTAATTATGCTCTAAATCACTAAAATTAAAATTTTGTCGAAACCATGAGAGGAATCGACTTTTGTCAAGAGTACCTTTTTTGTAGTGAATGAGTTGAATAATTTAGATTTCATATTGAAACTAATTTTTTTCCATTGGCGTAGGAGTTTTAGATGTTTATTTACTGAAAAAATCAAGTTCTACGCCCATGGAATGATATTCATTATGATTATGATATGAGTTTCATTGCCCGATGAGTCTATGCCAACGTACCAAATTTGAAAAAAATCTCATGAGCCGTTCAAAAGTTATGAAGGAAAATCGATTTGAAAATTTCAACTTCAGAGCCGTCTAGCGCCCAAACTAAGCAACTTTTTACTGAGGTAAGTTTGCTTGTATCGAATTGTTTTGGTCTGAAGAATATGTGGTAGCTTTTTGTAAAGACCTTTTAAGGACACCCTGTATACGATTTCAATACCTTTGTGATAATGATGAAAATGTTATTCGTTGTGAAAGTGGGCTAATAAAAATAGAAATTAGAGCATATTCTTTTCTATTTTTAAACAGAGTGGCCCGTAGGTATGTCTATTCAAATTCTATTTTGGATATTGCATTATTTGAATGGTATTAATGCAAATGATTTTTGACAAGATCGTAACCGGATTTTCAAGATTTGTGATTGATGTATTTCAAAATTCTAATGAGTAATGAAAACGGGAAATAGCCTTTTGATCCCTTGTTATTTGTCGTGATTTAAATTTATGAAAGAATACAATATAAAAATTATTCATCGTGGAAACAAACCACTCTTGAAATTGAGTTGCAGTGAAAAAACAGTTACGTGGGCTTATTTGTGAATATTTAGAATTTCGAAACAAACCCATTGAACCTCGGCAACCTGAGCAATGTTCGAACATTTCCTCTGACATTTTCTCACCAGACTATTGTAAATGTGTTTTGTATTCTGCGAAAATCAATATACGTATCCATGGCGAATTTTTTATTTTTTTTTTTCATTTTTTTTTCATTCCCTCGTAACATGAATAACTTATTCATGTGGTATACTCCGGTAATGGTTTAATTTTCGCAAAACCTCCTCCACTTGTTGTCTAATAGTGTAGAATTTTCAACAGATCATTATGTGTAATTAAGCTGACTAAACTTTTGTGTAACACAAGAAATGGGTGCATGTCTGTTCCGGTGATATTTTATGTTGAAACAGGTTGGAGAAAACCATGAATTGGAAAAAATATCAGTAGTCACATTTTCTTAGAGAGGATTATACAGGAGGGATATAGCAGCCTGTCATATTAATAAGGAAATGAAACTTGGGATAGTTCAAATATTCTTGTACAAAATGTTAATACGATAAAGTTTGGTCTGAAATATTGTTGGCATTATGTTTGGCGGAATCGATGGAACCACGTACTTGTTACCGGAGATACGAAGGAATAATATAATATGGACCCCGCTTTTTATTATATTTTCAGCAGATTTAATTAAAGAGACCGCATCGGTTTCCGAACCTTTTTTTATTTATTCATTTATTTCGTCTCATTGGGTCTCCCAGTTTATTCTTTAATCACATGCAAATGGCTGGATGGAAATTTGAATGCGTGGGAGTCCGAAACGTTTGTGCAATTTTTAGAAAGTCGGCTCGGAAAACTATAGGTACTTTATTCAAATTTAAATTTTTATAAGGCGTTGTTAAAGCTTATTTATCGGTCGTATTTGGTTAAGAATAACATTATTATCTTTAATGGATGTTCCAGCAGATGAGATACTTGATGTGATTTAAACACTCGGTCAATATTAAGTTTCTGTATATTATAAGGAGATATTATCAGAATATCCAAGGTACATTCCTTGCTGAAGAAGAAAATAATCCGAAAATTGTCATCAAAATTCTTCAAAAACAATACTGAAATATATTTATCAATCTGTAGAATATCACAAAATGAATTATCATGTTGACTGGGAGTGAGGCAAACAATAATTTCTTTCGTCTCCAAACGGGTATTTTTATTTGTGTATCGTCGAATTTTGGCCAAAAAAATCTGCCCTCGCTCTTTGTCGCCCTGTTGATGATTTCGCATCTATAAAGCAGAATAAAGGGCCATTTGGTGTTTTCATCGAAGGTCGTAGGGAAGAGTTTTGGGTAATTTCCTTATGAAATGTAGAACTTATTCACCCAGAGTGATCACATCTGAAAACACTATTATTAATGTATTTCGTATTACATCAATTATTTCCTTGTTGAATATAGATTATTCCTTTAAATGATCAAAGATCGCTTGTCAACTCAATTTATATGTTTTGAGCATCTCTATAATTAATGCAATTAAAGCTCCCAGCAGATGTCATTATTAGGTACACAAACATCTGGAAATCCTTGAATCAGAATCTTCATAGTTAGGCGACGACTAAGCGATATACGAGACAAATCTGAACGAGTATTTTTTTTTGCGACCAATTTAATGAGAGTAGTCGTTCTCTTGGTTTGCATTATGGGTATTGTATCGGGGCTGTTGAGCCCTTCGATCATTGAACAGACTAGATAAGTCTCGAGATAAGTAATCCACAGCCCTGGCAATACAGTTTGTTTGGAAGCAACATCTATAGTATCTATCTTTGTCTAAACAAGGATAGCAGGAGCTGATTCTCCCAGCACCAGTGCCGTGTTGTCAGAGAGGGTCGAATTTACTATTAATTCATGATGAAACCAAATTGAAAATCCGTAACAATTTCAGTAGTACTTTTCAGCATTTCTCGGTGGGAAAATAAACTCCTTTATACTTCCTTCACATTGTTACGAAAAATTCGAATACATACAATCCTATGGTGATTTTTGTAACTTGCTTGTAATCAATAAACTTATTATGACCACGTCACAAGAAAAGTTCCATTCTCAACGCCATATGGAACAATACACTCACTATTCAGTATACACTGTGTCTACTTATTCTTTATCATAAATAACGTTCAATTTCGATAATGAACATTTATATCTTTGGCGATCAGTGACAGTGCATGTATATAGTATATTTACGATTTCAAAGTTCAGTACCTACTAGTAGAAATAATTTTCAAAAAAGTGAAAAACTCGTTTTCAATGCTAATAGATATGATTGCATACCTATTTGAATGTAATTTCCAAATCTGAAGATGAAACTTGTTTATATCATTTCACGATATCGTCAAAAATGAAGGAGGTTTCATCTTGAGCAGAATTCATATATTTTGACGCAAAAAATTGATGTCTGATTATTTCATTTCATGTAGATAGATGAAAATCGATAATGAATATGTGTTGACAAGTATTATAACGAAATGTTATATCAACAATAAAATCATGACTCATGTGAAGATGTAGCAAATAGCAGTGTTTCTTATTTAAAACAGGACTGAAATGAAAAACAACCATGGATAATCACACAAATAATTTATAGATTTTTGAATAGGATTGTTTTTGTTAACAATTTGTTGTCAATTGTCAATTTGTTGTCAATTTATTTGCCTCATGATGGAGTCTTACAGTGAAATATTTCTCAAAATTAGTTTGACTAGTTCCAAAAACAGTCAACGGAAAATTTCTCATTGTTGTGTGTACAAGAAGTATAGAAATATCCTTATATTTTTCATCAAAAATATTAATTGAGTTCATTATTCTCAGTGATTTTTCAGCAGCTTCGCATATTTTGACTACAAATAAGGAAGCATTTATCAGTACTACATATTTTACCACAAGACACTGTCGCAGCTGACCTATGGGTATAATCAATATAATCTAATCAATTCAATTTAAATTCATTTTTATCCATTCCATTTGGGAAAATGCGTCAAAATCTCGAATGATACGACAATGGTAACTCACCTATGAAATGACGTGTTTTGATCGTCGGTTCAAATTGTCTTTAACACACCTCACAACGTCTCATTATATCAAATCACCAAAACAGGAAATAAACTGAGTTTCTGAGGAATTCTGAGTACACAAAACTGAACACAAGTTGAATAATATCGATAAATCAAAACGTAAATAATGACACATACCAAACACAGTGATAATCGCCGTATACTGTCAATATCAAATTGCGGAGTTGCAACGTTGAGCAAAAAGTATTCACGATACCCATGCTGGTCCTCGAGCCCCCAAGAAAATAAAATTGCTGAGTCTCAGAATAATGTAGCAATCTTCTATTAATCAGAACTGATTCATTATCGTCATGACCCAAATTTATTATTATATTTGTGCATTGAACTACATGAATTCATAAAGGACTATTATGGACTAATAATCACTTTTTGATGATTGGATATGACAACACTGGCGACGATTGGGTACTATAATATTATGATAATTCTGGGAATTCATGTTAGCTTCAGAATATTTGTTTCGTGATCATTCTAGTGGGTTTGTTGTTCGGAGGTTGAGCCACAGTCGACGAAGTGAGTTATTGGAAATTCTGAAGATAAACAGGTCTTGATACTTCTAGTGGAGAAAAGGGGTTTATAAAAGCCGAATGAACCTTATGGACGAATCAGATCGAGATATAATTGAACCACAAATAGTTGAAGTGTACCATCATATTAATAAACATTTCTAAGTCTTACAAGAATAAAATGAAAGATAAAATGTATACCTATATACATTTCGACCATAAATATGAAAGTATAACAAATGCATCATCAAAATACTTGTTGGGATGAAAAACTGTTGAATTTAATTGTATCACCACCTTATTTATTTTTCAATTATATTTCATGATGAAATGATTCCTGAAGCAAAGGAAAGAATCCAACAATTTTATCTGTTCATTGATGATGATAATATTGAATTTTCCACTAGGTACTTATCTATATCGCTTACGCTTAGGTACCTACGTATAATTATTTTGCCAGATAACGCGCATGGGTAATATTTTTCATCATTACTTTTGTTCGACAAAGGACCAATAATTCGTCCTTTTCCGTTATCCTGCTATGCTCCATTTAACAAGCTTATCGCATGAATTCCAAACGTCATTTTTAGCAAAATGGAATCTCGCCTATGGATATCGAACATGCGAGAGGACTCGATTCGCCTTTCATTCTATCTGTTATGTTGGAGATTTCATGCGATTTTTTTTTCTTTTTCCGTGCAACAAAAAATTTGTCCTCTCTCACATATTCATACAGGATGATTCATAATGGATGATAAGCGGGAATTCATTTTGAAAATTGGTACATGTAGTAATGCAATTGAAACAATACTCGATCAGTGTGTTTTTTTTGATTTCACATCAAGTTCGTCAGATATTTCCATATTCTAGAACCGTTTTGGAAATAATAATAAATTATATCGACCATTCTTGAGCGAAATATAATATAAAATAAACTTCAATACTGTGATTTTTATTGACCTAGAAGAAATATCTGAAAATATTGTTCTTCATATAGACTCACTATATATTTTCATTTAACAAAAAAACCATGATATACTTACGTTGAATCAAGGAATAACATCATTACTCAATAAAAACAATGTTTTTGCATGGGATTATTCTCGCCGGAATAATGGAAGTGAGTAATTGGTCAAGAACTCCAGAACTCTGTCAGATGAATCCAAAAAAAATATCAGAACTCACATCTTTGAAAAAAAACGGCGCTGCGTGAAGTTAGTGCCTATATTTGTTTGTATTCAATTCAAATTCATCATTGACCAGAACTTTCAAAAATTTCAGTCAGGAACTCTAGAACTACATCATTTCTACCGAGAACTCCGAAAAAAAAAATTTCCCGAAAAGTTGATATCATCAATGTTGATATCAAGACCTGAAATTTGAAATATTTTCATTGAATATTCAGGAAGTCCATGTCATCGGTGGCGTGGAATGCTTCTCACGTCAGGATAGGCAAAAATTTTCAAAAAGGTGAAAATCACTAACCATCCACCAAAATTGACCCTCGTTAGAAAATGTCACTGTGATAGTCACTAATTGCATTGAATGGGACGTTGAAATTCAAACTAAACTTGTGAAAAAAGTCAATCAAAAAGTTAATATGGGTTCTTGAACAACAAAACGAACACATAAGATCTATGTAAAACGATACTGTCTGAAAAGAGAAAATAAACCGCGATACCCGATCCCGATTGATACAAATTCTAACTAGCGCCAGGGATTATTGTCAAAATCGGAAATCGATTTCATCATCTCAACCGTCTTCCAGTCTTCCGTAAGCACTTATTCTTCGTAATCACTCGGGTCACCAGCCGATTCAAGTTGAAATCAATTCTTTTTCGTTCCATACAAATTTCTATCAATCAGCCGCAATTGCTTTGCTTTCATTTCAAATGGGATGCTTAGTTGCTTTTGACAGCCAGCAGCGTGTAGTTTATATCGGTTTTTATGGATTTTATTGTATTCTTATTAGTTGTGAAAGGACTCAAACAGTATTTTTATGAAAATATATATATATATATATATACTCGAACGAAAAGTGTTGAAAACTGTGTACCGATAAATGAATTTTTCTGAGGCTATGCTTCTATTGTATGCGCGCCACTGGTGAGCATTCAATATAAAATTCATCTTCCCATGGAAGTAATTCGCGTTTCGTTTCAAAACAGCCACACTGTATAATAAATAATTTGCGCAGTGTGAATATCAATGACGCTCAAGTTAGCCGCGACAGAACTGACAATTGACAATTCCCGTCGGCATGACGTTTGTGCATCCTTCCGTATTCGATGCACAATTACACTATAATGTCCGTTGCCGTCTCGATGGACAATTAATTAATCAGATGGCATCGCCATTAAATCATCAGTATGCGACTAGAAACTCAACCTATACAGGGTGGTCCTCTTACTGTTGATTCTAACCAGTCGGTTCAGTTTCTTAATATTGTTCTTCCCAAGCAGCTTTCTTTAATTATACCAAAAGTATTTTTGAAATCGATCCAGAAGCTTAGAACTCTTCCAGATACACCAAAAAACCATTGGATCTCATTTATTTTGGAAAGGAAAACGCTATACCAACTTTTTTATTTACATCCACGATATTTCGCGCGTATTCAATATTCAATTCAAGAACTCTAGAACTAATTCGAAAAAATAATGCTATTGAAAAACCTCAAATTTGAAGCTATATTCACCGATAGGCTCAGCTCAACAGTAGTTCACTGTTCTATTTGGAGCTTTCCACAGTGTGTTGAATAACCTATAGTCTGAATTCCATGATGATAAAGATACAGAACAGCTTATCTTAAAAATACTCATCCGGTATAACTTACGGATTTGATAATACACAGATAGTGGTCATGGAAAAAGGGTGATATTTCTAATGATCATTTTTTTTATCATCACTGGTCGTTATAGGGATGATACCGCCAGGAGGGTGACTGATCCAACAACACGGCCCCCGGCCCGTAATATGGATGTCAACCGGTGGGCGTCATTATCTAATAACGCTCGTGGTGCATACAATATTTTATTTTTCGCTGTAAACTGATTTCTTGTTCTTGTGTCTAACACTGACAGTTGTCGATATTTTGACTTCAACCTATCAAAGTATACGTTTTTTTGGTTCTGTAAAACCGAGTTGAAACTCGACAGGGTTGGAAAAATCACGATTTTTTGAAAAAATCGAATGAAACGATTTTTTGAAAGAAAATCCTAATTTATCACGATTTCTTTTTTATTTTTCCATTTTATCCTCTGCATAAAACGTATTAATGTAGAAGGTTAATTAACCGTGGCTATTTAGTATTTAATATTTTATTGATATAATTATATAATATTTCATAGATATTTAATATGCAGCCCATTAAAATAAATTAAGTAAAATCATGAAAAAATATCTTATTCTTCAAACGAGACTTCCAAATCGCGCACTAATTTTCGAACATGGTTTTTATTTTTGTTTCATTTCATACGTAGCCTGTCTATTCGGTTAATCAGCCTGCTAATCATCCGATGAAAATGGTGACATTATGAAAACCTGGCAGATTCGCATCAATAATAAAACGGACCGCAATGGATGAGCAATTGTTTGGGGCGATACGTTTTTCAGCTGATGTAGAAAGAGTGTTTTCCACCTTTGGAATTCTTCATATTAGATTAAGAAATCGTCTAGGAATTGAATAGTTTTTTTGTTCAAGTATATTATAATGATAATATTGATTTCTCAGATCTTATTGAAAATAAAATTGAACACATTTCAATCACTGATTTTAGTGAGAAAATCATTTGATTCAAATCGCGATTTGAATCGAATCAAATCTGAATCGTGCCAACCCTGGTGTATGAATAATTTGAGGGATGAGAGGAATTAGAGAATTAGAGATATCATTTTGCCAGCTAATATCTTCAGACAACGAAAGAAATGCACAGTTATCCGAAGAGTTATCCAAGGTATTATAATCAAATGATTCGCAAGTGAAAAATAAAATAAATAATGTGATCGAATAGAAAATTCAATAATATATTTGGTGTGTAATTTTTATCAATTTATTAACACATAGTCGTTATTCAAGACTTGAAATAGCTGTGAATGAGCACTATAGATTTAACGTAATGTTTTCATTGATGTACCACAACCACATAAACCTCTGATTTATAGCCAGATTAATGAGTCATGTGGTGACAATACAGTTAACACCTTTGCATAGCAATGTTAACAAAATTATGGAAATTCTCGAAGACGTTATCGCCGCTCACTTCACCACAAATGCTAATAAAGATTGGCTTAACATCGAGCATATCGCAAGCTTCCTGCCTACGAACGCTGTCCGGACAATGTTATAAACCCAAATGGATTTATAGTCGTTTTGACAGCGCCTATCTAATTGTATATCAATTACCGACAAAGGCGCATCAAAAGCCGAGAGGACTCAAGTCGAAGATGAAGAAGAGGAAAATGTTTTATTATGAGTGTAGGAGTGCCTCTGCCCACCTCGAAAGGCAAGTCGGGTCATGAACGTCGGTCAGGATGATATTTTGTTCTCGACTAATACGAGGCGCGATCGATAAAAAGTGTACTCTCGATGTTTTAACCTGTGGGCTGATTTTTTAAAACAAAATTCTATGATATTGTAGTCTTATAGGGTGTCCAGAAGTTGTGCACAAAAAATGAAGGGGGTGATACTATTTGAAAACATACTGCTCGAAGTGCCTAGAAGATTTTTTTGAAAACTCACTAATAAGGAAGGCGTTCAAAGTTAATTTTTTCGAATGAATATTTTTTCGTGGTTTATTTTCCAGTGTATGGATTTTTTTTTCAAATTTGGCACACTAGGTACTGTTGTGTAAATAAGTGAAATAATTCGTTTTAACTCAACAATTTAACAAATTATCATCTGTCAGAATCGATTTCGAAGCAAACTGTTTCGTGTTTCCTTGACAACCAAAGCATGCTTTGATGCCATATGATGAAAAAAATAACAATTTATTTTCATCAATTTATTTTTCAAATGGTATCACTCCCTTGATTTTTTGGGCACAATTTCTATACACCCTGTATCAATATATGAATCTGAAATATTCCTCTTCTCGAGGCCCACTATTTGCTTAACGTGTTGAAATTTCGAAAACGAAATTTCGATTCAGACATAGCTGAAATACGCCCTTACAAAACGCAATGTACAAGGTGATTTACCTAAGAATGCAAAGATTCATTAAGTGGTTTGTCCTCTTACCTTATATTATCAGGCAATGCACGCCCATGGTGGGAACGTTAACCTTGTAGGGACTTCGGCGACTGCTGATACGTAATGTAGGTATACATGTGTATGTGTGTACGGCTTATTCATATACAATTTGATTCCAAACGTTGTCAGTTCGAAGCTCTGAGTCACGATGTCATAGATTTGAGCAACAATCATGTAACTCTACGGAAGGAAATCAATATTTCATCAAAGTTGCCGTGGTAGGTAGAATCGGTTGGAGAAATTTTCTAACGCATTCAAACTTGCTTGTTTCTATTCATTCGTATATCATTTTCACGACAAAGAAATTTGCATAGACACCATTTATTCAAAAATTGATCACGAAAATGATATTTCGCAGTTCAAGTTATAACAATCGGCAAGATATATGATTAAGTAGGTATTGGAAATTGATTTTGTTAGATTTTGAGGGTGAGTTTATTCTTGTTGTCGAATGCGTGGTCTTATTTCCATTCATCTATGATGCCCAGACTATATATATATATATATTGTGACTTATGTTGCAGTTGGCAATCTTGGGAGGTTTGAAAAAGGAAAGTACTTCGCTAATAAGTGGCTTATCTTTGGGTTTTCGCTTGAAAAAAAAATCCACAAATTCACACCATTTTTTTTTCGCATTCTCAGATGTTAGTTATTGTTGATAGGCATTGAAAAAATGAAAATCTGTCCACCTTTGCTATTCAAAAGGATCATTTTCGAATCAACACCTTCCTTGGCATATAGTAAACTCAAGCATTTCACAGCACGAACATTCTCTGCGGTCGCAGAATTTGATAATTATAAATTCATTAGTCGACCGTGAAAAAATCCAATTAACCATCCATTGTCTATGACTGGCGTCGTGGTCTTGACATCTGACATGACATTTTAATTTCTGTGAAAAATTAGCAAGAGCGATCATCTTGGTCGCCTAATTCAGTGGTGTACCAATAAAGTACCAATCAGTTTGAAATCTGAGAGTTCGAATAGTAGCGAAACTGGTTGTTCGAAATGACGTAATAACTTGAATGTTAACTGCCTTAATTAACTTAATTATTGTTGAACGATGTACGTGAATATTTCGGAGATTGAAAGAAAATGAATAACACTCTGATACATCTATTAAACTGGTCTAGTACAAAACTGGAATATATCCGAAATGATTCTAAATTGAGGCTGATCCATTATGATTGGGCTGAGGTGAACAGATTGAATTATTGGTATTTCTTTTCATCCCATGATAACTAATTATAAACATACCTATGTATACTGCTCTGTACACTAAGTATTTATTGCACAAATAAATTACCTTTGTTGGTGCAGGAACTTGATATTTATCATTCGATGATGGTTAGTCTATTATTTTCATCAGTTATGTTCATCATTCCAAACTATTTTATAATCCAATATCCGATATTATTATTTTCATCAGTTATGTTCATCATTCCAAACTATTTTATAATCCGATATCCGATACTCGTTTTCTCCAATTCAATTGAATTTTGGGCAAGAGTATGAAAATACTATGGAGGAATAGTTGAAAAAGTAGAAACATTGATAGATCTCAGAATTAATTATCTCTACGACTATTGTATGCTACATTAATAACATATGAGTTATCTATTGATAGATATCTATAGATAGGCGTGTTGGATCCTAATATATTATTTGTCATCTGTCCACCAATCTCAAATTTTTCGATAGCGCAATGATAGCCTGACTCGGATTTTACGAATGTCATTTTCAGTCTGTTGAACTGTTACACAATTCGCGAGGATTCCTTCATACAAGCGATTGTGATAGTGTATTAATATGGAGAATTTGGAGATTGATAATGAACAGGACGAAATATGTTCACAGCCAGATATTTCTTGGAAGTGGCGAAATCAATCAAAGCAATGCAAAAAGGCATATGCAGAGATCATGGATTGGCAAAACTCAAACATATTTTAATAATTTTCAGAAAATCAGCTTCTAGCATATTTTCAACCTTGTCAGATGAATATAAATCATCGTTATGGACTCTGTATTCATGAGAAGTATTCCTTCAGTTCTCCTGCTCCATACTGATTCTCTGTGTTTATTCGCTTCTACAGTATGAGACAAAAAATAGTAACAATTATATAGTAGTAATACATTAGTACTCGATTAACCTACTGCAGTCTCCACAATTTGGAAAAAATTAATTTTATATTTTCCGAGGTATTTTCTCAGATATGAAATGATAAACGTTTTTCTATCGAATTTTACCACTGTATATTGAGGTTATGGTGCATTCTTGAAGGTACGTTCATTCAGAAAAGTTCCCCAAGGTCAGGTCGTGAGGATTCCATCGGTGAAGCATGTGATCCTTACTCTTTTGGAGACGAATCAAAATAAATCTGATCGATTGGTCGGCAAATACACGGAAGGTGTGAAGTATTCTGCGAATTGTGTCTAATAAAAGCACGCTCCTTGGAAAGGATATGATACAATGGAGGAAAGGTAATACTTCCCCGGGGCGTCGGTCGAGATGATGGGCGTCTGGAAGCTGTGATCTGTATAGCTCCGGACGAAAATGGAATCCGGCTACACATATTTGCCACATTGTGCTCGGAGTCCTTTAGATATTAGAATTGTAGATTTCTGCTGGGATCAGTCGGACTGATTCTATAATAAAAGTTACCGGCTATAGAATAGCGGATGTCATACCGGGTGGAACTGAGATAAAAAAAAATGAATACTACGTACTTTTGGTGCTTTTTCGTTATACTATTAGTAGATTCATGTGTATTAATTACTTCATCCTCCGACCTTGTATCAGCGAGTTTGATTGCTGTTCGCGAAGTCGATCATTATTGACCGTTAATAATTTGTAGTCTATAAAGCAACGTGAACTCAACCAAATGTCATCCATATCGAGGTATGAATCAACGATGAATATCATTTTTTATTGAATCTGTGTCGACATCGGTAAATTTGTTGAATAATAATTTTCAAATCGATAATATCTTCATTTTCAAGTTGTTTAAATAACAGAAATATATTCATTTTCCAGCTCTTTGTGGGATTCCTCGTTTCTGAAAAATAAAGTATTATTTATAAAAATTATTTCAATATATTTGTAGTAAGGACAGATTTTGTGATCTGCCCCAAAATGTCACTGCGCTTGGAATTCAACCCTCACATACCTGAAAGAGAAATCCTCTATTTGTCAGTGACACCTTGTTTTTTGAAAAAAATTTTGGAAATACAAATGTAATAAAATACAACTCCTTACTTATCTCAGTGGCCGTTTCGGGAACAATCTGCTCCCGTTCTCAACACAAATAAAAACACTTAATCTACGCAAGATTTTTCAATGTTGGTTGGTTTTGATACTGAAAAGTGACAATTCGGCAGAGAGAGGAATTCTATTCAGAAGGTGTTTTTTTATTCATTGATATTGAATTTTCCATTTTCGTATTCAGTTTTCAGAAGTGGATGCCAAGTTCTATCTATATCAACTGATCAAGAAGCAATATTATTGTCTCTGATCAGGAGAATGCAAGCAGATCACAAAAGCTGACCCTACTACAAATATATTGAAATAATCCTTATAACTTCTACTTTCATTTGAAGAAACGAGGAGAGAAAATCCCACAAAAAGCTGGAAAATGAATATACCACCTCCTAGAAAAATTTACAGACAGTATTTAACTGTAATATACCTATACTAATTTCACAACTCATATTTGTTTGTAAATAAACGAAGTTGTATCTGGTTTTCAATCGGTTTCGTAATACAATTCGAACTGCCATATACACACATCCGAAAAAACGAAGTTGGTAGAATTCCAGGTCTCATATTTCTTTCACATCTTCAGTTAAATTTTCATGAATATGTTAGCAAACTGTAGATGAAATGACTGACTGGAACTTGCATATCCAGTATTCTGTTGAATGCTGTCGTATTAGTTATTATACAGGGGTAATGGAAAGGTTCAACACACCTTGAGGAATAATTTCGTAGCCAAATTCTTTCGAAATACCAATTTTGGTTGAGCCATTTATACAAGAAATAACTACTGGTTCTGTTACTACACAGAAATTTACGTTGCAAGAAAATACGTTTCTAGTTGAATATTCTATTTTTTTGGAAACTGGCCAAGTCGAGGACCAAGTGGAAAAAATACCCACCCTAATCAGAACACCTTTAAGGACATTCTTACCCGATTCGCAGTGGCAGTTACAATATTTTGAAATCAACTCCCAAGTTTATCGGTATTATTGTGGAGCTCCTTGTATAATCATAATCAACTATCACATCCTTATATCAATGGTATTATTTATTTTGTTTAATAACGCCAGATCAGCTGATCTCCAATTTCCAGGAACTAATGACTCAAGTGTCTCGATGTTTTTTTTCAAAGTTGCAGATTAGAATTCGCTTAGTATGCAGAACGTCTATTTCTGGAGCGATCTGAATTGTATTGAAGATGAGCTGGCAATGCGAACAAATTTCGTAATATTTTATCTTTGACAAAGTTTCTTGGTAACAGCCTCTCAATGTGGAACAATGCCCATATAGTTTATATAAACTATGTATCCCATTTAAATAAACTATCTACTGATGTGCAGGATATTTCAATTTTTATACTGAAAAATTTCCTCTGTGATACACCTCGATGAAATTTATATTTATTCTCACATTTCGACCAACTGGACGTCACTGGAAGTGGCCTCTGACTTATTTACTTCAAATAGGTCCCTGTATATTTTCTGCAATTTTTGATTTCTACTCAAAATTATCTTTCCAACGATCTTACATTTGATTTGATGGAAAAACGTCAATTGATGTTTCAAATTGAAAGAATTGCAGTAGGCTAATTTTGATTCTGACTTCAATAATGATTGATAAATGGATTGAAAATACCAATGATTTTTTTTTGTTCCAGGTGAGACCGTGACTACGACAGTCTAAAAATTATGTTCCTTCTCTGAGCCAAAAATATTAGTGAGTACATGAGACCCCAAAACCTTCCATTCGCTTGCATAATAACCATGTAAGTATTATTACGCAATAAATGACATTTTTTTGTCTCAATACTCTACATACTTCTCGACATACTCATTCTGGTTATTATCTCGACAGTATGGAAACGAAACCGAACGCAACAATATCGTGGCTGCCGGCAGTTCAAGTACCTTCTTGCAATACAAATGGAGAAAAAAAAGAAACGTCCCAAAACTGCAAGTCCGCCAACCGGTTCGTTCGGGTCTGAAAAACGCCAACTTCGATTCTACCATTCATTTCGAACCTGCGAAGACAGTGCGTACAGGGTCGGATTGGACTTTTGTACGCCCGTTCATTCTCGTTAGAGAGAGGTATTCAGGATAGTTTCATATTCTGTTTCATCTAATTGATCAACAGTCACTGTGACTATATTTGAAAGGAAATAGCTCGAAAAATAGGTCTCATGTGTTTTCCCATATATTTTTCCAACCCAGCTACATATTTATACACCATTCACCATAACTGGTACAAAAGTCTTATATTTTTTCCTTCATCACTCGAATTCCTTGTCAAAGATTATTTCGGCAAATGTCAGATCTTGACATGTTGTCAATGTCAATGGACTATGTATTATCTCATATGTATAGAGAGCTATCATTATCTCATTTTAGAAAGTCTATACATGAAGTTTGCTTCATTCATCCGTTTTCGATATAAACGTTCAAATATTCTAAGAACTGTAAATTAGTGAGTACTAAACCATAGTTAGCCATGCATGAGAGGCAATGGAGTATTTCAAAACCACACGCGATTTTTATTATTGTTTTTTTTTTTTAATTCTTTCACATATTACATGTGAGTTATCGTTGATTTATTTAGATGAATATACGGAAAAATCCTGTAACAGACCTAGAGTGTTTTATTTCACGAAATTAACAACTATGGTTCAAATGAAATGTCATGAACACTGAAAATATCGTAGTTTTATATCACATCTCTCTTGACTTCCTCACTGAACAACTGTTGAATGGCGCCACAATATAAAATATTGAAATTCTTTCAGATGATGAATTCTTTTAGGAATCTGTTGATATCTCGAAAAGACTTCAGACGGATCAATATTTGAACTCTTCGCATGTCAGTTGAACTAAATAGTTCTATAATTTCTTGAGGGTATTATAGCATTGAATGATGATCATATTAATGTCCGAATATTCCTTCAGTTTTTCATGGAGTCTTTCGAAAACTAAAAACTTTTTCTCGAAGGAGAGATAACTTGTGATATATTTTTCGATAGCTAATTGAAATTGTGACCGAATGGTGGAATAATGCACAGAGTGTTCCATTTGGAAACACAAATGTTGAGTTCTCATCTCTAAAACTCTGATAGCTCGCATAATTCTCATAAAAAAGTTTCTTCAGAATGCCTTGTGTCGATGAATGAAAAAATATCAAAAGGCTCTGTAGGTATTCATCCAAAAAAGAGATTGTCGCGGTTTGCGCCATTTTTTTTTTCACAAAAACCAAGCCCAGGTCACTTTGGTCGGTTATTGTCTAACACAGACGGTTTCAGAAAAAATAACCACAAATCTCATCGAGTGTTGCTCCGGGACTACCGGGAGAAGAAAAAATCAAATTTTCCGAAATGTCATCATTTGTTGATTTTTTTTTCAGCAGGATATTGGACGTTACATGAATTTTCGATATGCCTTTATGGATTTCGCTGTAGGCTCGGATAACTTGCATGATGGAGAGTCGTAAAATTGGTAAAATATTTGTGCGAACTGTGACTGAATGTCGGTCTACAATGGCAATTTGGCATGCAGTCTGCAATAAAATATTACGACATTGGTTTATGGAAATCTGCAATAAGAAGTAACGTTAGGCCATAAAAGTGGATGTGACTCGAGGCCATATTTCTTGTATCTTATGTGAAATAACATCATAGTTGTTGACTATGGTGGAGACTGAGGCAGGTTTGTCAGACAGGTATTCAATTCAGTTCGGCATAACAGATATTTAATGGTGCATAAATACGGCAAGTAAGCAGGTCGTGAACATGTTTCGGCATGTCTGAAATGAATGTCATTCGTTGCAGTTTGTATAGGATAAGAGAATAACTATATACGCGATTTTCTGAATGATGAATGGCTTAACGATTTTTCCAGAGTAATTTTCAATGTTAGTTTCTGACCACCCTGTATTTATTTTTCATCGAAATATCAACACAGTACACTAAAGTAGATAACCTTTTATAAGGAAACCAACCCCAATCGATGAATTGAAGAATTCATTCAAGAAAAATTCATAGTTGACATAAAATTCAAAATATGTCGAAAACGGCTGGACTTAGGTATAGGACATTATACCTACATAAAATTCGTCTAAAATTCTTCGTAGGATCTATAACTGATCAACTTCAGGTACAGCCGACCAAATGAAAATATTTTAGCGGAATTGCCACCAAATTCTTCTATCTATAGTTTTCCATATATTGTTCGATACAGTTCTGTACAGAACACTAGTGGAGCTATTCTGTCTATTTGCCTATCTAATTTCTTCAACCAGAACTCTAACGTACAGCAAACTTCATAGCAGCATTTTATTCGTTATAGCGGAAAATCACTCCAATGTCAGTTTTTAGATGGCGACTCAAAAATGAAAACAAAATTGTTATTATTGGTAATTGCACAATCAGTGTTGTAAAAATGTCGATTTAGAAGTAGTAATTTAGGTTACTTCTCAATTTTAGATCGAACTATATAATCTAAAATTTCTGTAAAATGTCAGAAATCTGTAAAAATGCCACCATCTTCTGGGGAGTTTCATAACTATTAGGCCATCACAGCGGAAAATGGCTTTAGCGTTTTTGACGAAACAAAACACCATCAGTGACTGCACCAGTATTTTGTACATTGTTATAATAACATATCTTTGGGTACATGCAAGTTTGTTCTTCGCGACTCTACCATGATTTTCTTCTGCAATTGCACCAGGACTATTTTCGCGATACATCACACCGGGGCACTGGTGACAAGGGGTCGAACTCCTCCCAACCACCCCCACCCCCGGCCGCCCTGGGCTGCTCCAGAATCGATATTCACCGGCGCCAAAATACTTTGGAAGTCGTCGCTATATACAAGACACTTCGCTGCGAAATACAACGCTGTGATGTCGAGCGGCTTGTCAAATTATGTCATTAGTCTAATTCCTTCCTGTCCTGTGGTTCACTGGGGGGACGGTAACAAATGGTATGTTGAGTGGGGAATATATGCGGGGAGCGGAATTAATTCGATATACAGTGTGTCTTTCAAAAGACCTTGAACGTTTTCATATGCCAGAGAGTTCTCGAGGTGATTTTATTGCGGACAACTCAGCGCTTCCTCGTTACTCTTGTCTCCAAATATCAGATTTCGAATTTTTGAGGTCTTCTGAGTATGACAACATCGCATTTTGATAATGATTCAGTTTGATGATTGTTCTCGCGCTATTCTTTCTTTATTTTTGAACGGTGTATTCGGATCGTTCTCTAACTTTTCAAACGAAAATTATATGTTGTCAAATTTCGAAAAACTTTCCAAATTAAAGCCAACGGCAACATTTTTCTACTGAAACCCACTACTGTGCTCATATTTCTCATGGGATCTTGACGGACTTGTTATCAATAGATTAGTAGAGAAGAAAAATGGCATGGCCCACCATTTACAAAAAAAAAGTTCTTGGAGGAACAACATGAATTTTAATTTCGAGAACCGATTACAAACAAGATAGTATATCGTTCAGTCTGGGAAACCTATATCGATTACAAAAAATGGAATATGAATGAGCATCGAAGATTTGTGAAATTTTGCCTCGAAACTTTCCTGTATGCATGATTATCCTGAACACGAAAAGAAAAAATGCATTGTGTCTTATTTGGAAAGTAAAAATTGGGGTCGTTTCCAGTGAAATAGGAACAAAGATTATATCTTCTCTACTAGATCGAGCTTAAAAAGAGAGAGGAATCGAAACGTTCATATTGAAGAGACGCAGCGACCAAAAAATCAGCTGACTGTTAGCAAAATATTTTCATGAGCCATGCCATTGTATTGAGAAATACGAAATTTCAGTTATTGTCATTTCGAATCGAGTTGATTATTGAGTTACGATTATTATTAAGTTCATTCACTCAAATCTGTCGTTCAGTGAACTTGATTGATCCATCGATCAAGTGTATTTTCGATTATTGTTTATCCAAAGTTCATCCAAAATCGAAGCGGTGCCATTTACAGGGTGTCCCAAATTTGCGAGTCAACATGGGGAACTCGCGGTAACCACTAGAAATATAGGATCGGTTGAGTTTTGAAAAAGTCGCGTATTTATAGTCCCAACAATGTGCTGTGAAGATGCCATTAGGAAGAATTTTGGTTTTTGAGAAATTTTAGAAAAAAACAATTTTTTTATTTTTGTTTCTAGTTTCTTTTGACTCCATTCCAAGAGCTGAGGATTAAGGGAGAGCGATTTTCGAAAGCTATTTCATTCTATATCGATTCTAGTCCATCGTATTGCATTTTTAATGCAATGTTTCCTCTTTCGGGAATCGTTCGGGAGCCATCATAAACTTTATTTTCAGTACCTTCTGTTACTTTTGCAATAGAGTCAATGAAACTCAAAAACAAAAAATCCAAAAATTGGTTTTTACAAAATATCTCCGGAACCGAACAATTCTTCAATGACTTCTTCACGGTAATACGCAACTCTCTTACCTTGAATCTCTTGGTTACCGAGTTCACCATCGTGGCCCGAGAATTTAGGACACCCAGTACTGATGTCGGTTTTATGATAACTGCTATATTCCGTAAAAGAGCCCAATTTGGCTCATCTTGTATATGCGAACTCATGAACCACGCAGTGTATTAATCAATGTTGGAACTCTGGTTTTACAAAGAGATTAATTGTCCGGTACCTCGGATGGAAACAGAAGAAGAATGGTAATGAAAAAGTCTCGGCTAAAACGAATATTCACAAGGAGAAATATACCCGACAGGTTCGTAATTATAAAAGGAGGAATTTGTCTGGGATCGGGAAAAATTGCAAGAAGTTTGAATTCCGAATTAACATCGTGTATAAGTTATGGTAGCTATTAAAAGTTAGTTATTCCAGAGTTTCAAACAAAAGGCGATATTCCTTTTGACGAGAAGCCTCGCTTGATTTATGATAGACCTGTTACTTGATGCATAGTCGATAAATTGTAGATGCTATTAGACTCAACTTCAGTTCAGATCTCGGTTCAGATACATGATGTAATGGTTCCACGTATATCGACTTGATACTGGGTGTAACGAGAATTCGCTGGGAATAGACATGAAAACACCAATTTTTGCAAAGAATGTCATCTTAACCATCAGTAGTGGAATACAAGAGGATGGCACTGGGAAAAAATGTGTGCACTGGTATTTTTCGAAATTCCCCAGAAAACATAAGATTTTGAAATTTTATCAATGATAATTCGAGTTTACATAATTTTCGTACAGGAATTTCGGGAAATTTCAAGGGATTCCAAGGATTTTCGAAAAGAATAAGAGAGTGAAATATTATCGAATTTTTTTGATTGGCTTTTAGATCTCTTCTTTCTATTTTCAACTAAGAATTTCGTGGGCAGAGTTTATTCTATTTCGGAAAATTTCAAATTATATTAGTTTTTTCCTTATAGAAACTGCCATCTGCACCTTTCTGATATTTCCACCTCCTTCAATAGCAATACTTCACTACTTCAAGAACTTTGATGAATATTTTCCATATTTATCGATGATTATTATATTGATTGATCAACAATACGAAATTAATAATGAATGAAATTGTGGACTCAAATTGATGATATGATAGGTACATATTTTCAAGCGAAGATTATAGAAAGTAGTAGACAAATAAGTACCTATCTACATTTATCTCTTTTCTAGAATTCGAGCTTGAATTTATCAAAACTGCTCACAAATCTAGAAGTAACATGTAGGTATTTCCTGAATAACATAACGAAGTGTGGAATAATTCGAGAAATCATCTTTCTCAAGTCACATCATCATCTGATTTTACCGGATTGTAATTTTGATAACCGCTGTCATTATTTTATACAACATTCGTTGGCAGAGGTAGCGGTTGAACAAAGTGTCGGAAGAAATCGTTTTTAGATCAAAAAATCTATACGACTAGACCTGAGCATCTAATTTTATTATCAGACTGGTTTTAATGATTTGAATAGTATTGTGGCAAAAAATTATGCACGAAATATAACAATTTTTTATTCGATAATAACACAATGACCTCATTGTTTCATCAAATATAAATTGGAGACATACAATGTATCATATTGTTTCATAGCCGTTATTGATTGATTATTCATCATAAATCAATGTCTTTCATTGGAATAATAATCTATAGTGAAATCTGAACAATTACTTCCAACATAAATTCCCGAAGATGTTTCATGTTGCTGCTGATTAGATATTTCTTGAATAGTTGATTCCACAATTTTATCAGATATTCTAATATGTTTGGAAGAAGAGGGACAATTCAATATTCTGTTATAAATCTCAATTTCTCAACGAAACAAGGCCGATTTGACATAGTAATCGTTCTCAGAAAAAGAAACGCACGAACCGGTCGATTTTCATTTCGCATGTTTTCAACTTTTTCACTTCAAACCCCTCGGAGGGGTAAGCTCCAACCCTTGAATCTCAAATGGGATAAGGGGTCAAGTTATACATCATTTGGAAGGTAATCGAAATCTCTCACCAACGCTTCCTTGTTTTTGGAATTCAATAATCGGCTAGTGATAGAAAGTAACGCTTTCTTCCCTTTCATCACTATTTCTCTATATGTGTGTTTTTTTTAATCCTGTCCTATTCCTAGTAGACAAACCAGACGAGCTCAGGCTGGTCACCCCTACACTGTCAGGCTCGAGACCTGTCGAACATCGCTATACCAAGCATCATTCGTCAATAGAACGGCAAAGTTGTGGAATTCTTTGCCTAGTGAAGTCTTTCCTGATGCTTACAACCTCCAAACTTTCAAGAAAAATTCCAACACCTTCCTACTCTCCCAAAATTCCACCGCTAGCTAACACGATGTTTTCGTGTTTCGTGTTTTCATGGCACATTCGGAATTTTCAAAAACCGCTCTCATGTGCCATTAAAAAGACACTCATTTTACGCCCTTAATACAAATATAACTATTTCCTACTTTTGAAATTGCAAATGTTTGATTCCCATATTGTATTAGTGCACCTTCCTTTTTGGAAGCAATAATAGATAAAGTATCTGTGCAACATGTGTGATCTATGTATAATTTTTCATAATATACAATATCACTTCTTTTTGGAATAGCGAAGCCCTCTGTCGCTATAGAAATCCAGGATTGTAAGCCCAAGGTCAGGACCGCTGACCTGCAGAAGAGAAGATTCTCGTTTCATGAGCTGTCGTGCTCTATTCGCCTCACTGACCTCGTTTTCCCCCTTGGAGAGTCCTCTCGACGTCCCCCCCTCTCCCCATTCACTTCATTCAATTTCCCCCTAATCCGAAACATTCGTTGTCAATGAGGCGATATCGCGATATATAGACCGAGCCAATTGCTTTAATGGTTCTGGATGTTTCTGTACTGCAAAGTGAGGAAATCGGTTTATCTGACACAATTTCAGAAGCTATATATACATACTGTAAGACTTCCACAAATGAAAATCAGAACAGACATTCTTGCAATCTGTTTTATTGGAATTCGTATTGAATCAATCTCAAAATTATCTTGCTGTATTTCAGAATTATCTCTCTCAGAGTTTTGCAATTTGTTGATACAGTGTACGTGAAAATGATGAAAATGATGTACTGCGCTTTTTTTATTGAGAACTCCCTGAATAAGGTCAACTTTGAATTTTCGTAAGTTTCCCAATAACATGATACGGAAGCCCATACCTGTCAATTTGACATTTTGATCATTGAACGAAGAGAAAGAATCTGGAGAAAGTTGACTTTATATTGTCAAATATCTCGAAAACTGAAAAGATACATCATGGAAACCATCGTTACTCAAAGCTTTATATATATATATATATATATATATATATATATATATATATATATATATATAGTCTTTTAAAGAAAAATAGAAATCTTTGGCTGTCGACCGCGATGGTGATCTTTATTCATGGTGTATCTTCAAGCATCAGACCGAAAATTTAAAAAAGTACCATCGGGGTAGAAACAAATAAATTCGGGGTAGAAACAAATAAATTCAAACAGCTGAAAAAACGGTCATTGGGAAATTCTCAGTATTGGTCTAGAACGAATTTTGAAAAATGTTCAATTTCAGTCAGAAATCTTCAACATGAAAATATTGCACTTGAACTTTGTTTGATTGTCAGGAATTTGATGCGTCGAAGTTTTTTTCGAAAATGAATGATAGCAAAAACAATCCTGTATAAAGACCTTCGCCACGAAAACTGAAAACAGTTATAATAATAATATAATAATAATAATATATAATATAATAATATATAATAATCAGAGCTCGGAGAGGGTGCATTTTCAGAAGAGAAAATCCTGTGCAATACAGAACTAGATTTCACGACGCCCTAAGCAGTTCCGATATCAGACACCAGAGGCCCCCAAGCACTTTGTGATTGTCATGAATGGGCGTCGAGCTTTCCATTTTCCATTGTTTTTCGGATGATAAATCTGCATTTATACTCGCATTTCGATTAATTCAGCATTTAGGTAGGTACATTGAAAAATATGGCTGTTTTTGTCGTCTATGATCTGGACAGGTGAAATATAGCTACGCAAATTCGAGAGAGTGGAAAACGAAGGGTTATCAGACCGTGAATATGGCCAGACCTAAATAAGGGTTGTAGGTTTTCGGATTGCCTGAATTGTTCCAACATTCATTATGATGTCTATATTATATTATTATAATTATTATATTATGACGATATAGACTCAGCGCGATTTTTTTCACTTTCATTAGTAGTTTTCACACTAAGAGAAATGAGAAAATTAATCATTGATTACGACATACGAATAAATCATATATTATTCTTTCACATTCATAATATAACAATATTTTTGCGAGAGAACAAACTTCAAATTTCTGGGCTCGAATACATGAATACAATTATCTTAGATATTATGTATACTGGGTGGCCCAAAGAAAACGAAACAAGGCTGATTTGACATAGTTATCGTTCTCAGAAAAAAACCGCTCGAACTGGTCGATTTTCATTCCAAAGGGGACATATTTTGCACATGTTTTCAACTTTTTCACTTCAAACCCCTCGGAGGGGTGAGCTCCAACCCTTGAATCTCAAATGGGAAAAGGGGTCAAGTGATACATCATTTTGAAGGTTATCGAAATCTCTTACCAACGCTTCCTCGTTTTTGGAATTCAATGCAGTTGTTCTCGAGAAAACATGTTCATGAAAATAATCGGCTAGTGATGGAAAGTAAAGCTTTCTTCGCTTTTATCACTATTTCTCATTTTGTAGTTAGAACGATGTTCATCTAAGAAGTGCCTCATGTGTTTTTTCTCAAATCCTGTCCTATCCAATATCACATAAAGAATCATTTACTTCATTGTCAGTTCCTTGATCTCTCAGTAAAATGCATACCTTGTTTCGTTTTCATTGGCCACCATGTATATATATTAATAATAACGAACAATATCGTTCATATCGTTTCAGTTTGAATGTATGTTGAATGATAAATTTGTGGAAATTGTGAAATTTTTGATTTCGAAATTGGGATGTAATAACCTGCAGTTCTCTATTTATCATTCAGATTTTTTATCCGTTGAATCAAACTGTGAAGAACCATTTAACTATTCATATGTTTATAATTCAAAACACTAGTCATTGGATATTTTGCTATCATTTTAGAACCGCTGCGAAATTTTTCGCAGAATAATTGACAAAAGTCATCATTATTGGTCTCTCTAGGAAATTAGGATGTGCCACATAGTTGAGCTAATAGGTGGGGCTATTACGTGACCAGTTCGATTGGGCCTTTGGATAGAAATTTGAATTTGACAATGAAGAATGCGAGTTGAAAACGAATTTTCAAAACGAATGATGCGTAAAATGATGTTTTCATTACAAAGATGTTTTCAATTGGGAATTTGATAGGTGTGTATATCTCCATTTTCTAGATTTGAAATCTATTCGCCAGTTTGAAATCTGAATACTATCCTGAGGATAATATGCCTGCTCGCTTGTTATTGGCCGAATCCATGCCCTATTCAAAAGAAACTCCGCGAATGAAAAATAATCATTTTCCTATTCCTCGCCTTTTTCCAGACTTATTTCCGGTAATTCGAAGTTTTCTTAACACGGCCAGCCACCGTCAAATTTATTACCACGCAAGTTGGAATTGCTTTTGTTCTTTCGTTTCGCGTAATCAAATGGTGATGTGGAAAATAGGTTTAGATTTCCCTGGAGCATTTTCCGTGGCACTTCCCATCGCGTTACCGGTATAATGGGTCGGAAAACCTGGATAGTCTATTCCGCAGGCGGTTTATTTTCTGTGTAAACTGGAAATTTATTCACATTACCTGGCTGGTGCAGTCACAAAGAATTTTCTAATAAAAGGCATCATATCGTTAGAGTTGAGAACATCATCATAAATTCCTTCCTCAAACATAGGTCACTTATAAATTTTGATTCAGATTGAATCGAAGGGTGTGAGAAAAAAAGATGCGTCAAATCCTGATTCAAATAAACTAAAAAAAGACGATTTTCTCAAATGGAACATCTTGTATTTGATATCATCTATAAATTGAAGACTTGATTCCACATGATAAGTTCCTATGCTTATACAGTGTTGAACAGCCAAATGGAATAAATTCGATAACGAATAAAAAATGAGAGCGCATTTTTAAAAAAAATAATTATATAGGGTGTGTCATGTGATAGTGGCCGATACCAACTTTCTCATTTCAAATACAACCCACTGTATATTATTAGTTTTTTGGATTCTTCAAAAAATTCTGAAAATAATTCATGTACAATGTGCCATACCTATCTTCAACTGTTTCGGAAATATCAAGTGTTTTCAGATATGTATTACCAAAATTAACATTGAAAAAAAAAAAATTATTTCATTTCACAAATTCGCTACATTACACTCAATACTTATGTCCCATTTAGCTCTTAATATTGAGAAAATAAACAAAGATCATTAATGCGTTCTTTTTTACTGGTATGAAATAAAAAAAAATATTTGTATTATTTTCGTATAAAACTCATAGCCTTAGCAATTTGTTGTCTGTCTGCATGACAGTAGTAACCAGTGTCAGTGCTAATGTCGTTTGAATTTCTTTAAGTATACGTAGTAATATCAGAAAATGGTTCATTTAACAGAAATGCACAAAATAACCATTCTACAAATGGACACAAATGGAAGTTTCTTGCTTATTTCACAAAAAATTTGCCGTCTATATCTCAAGGAACAATTAGCAAAATGGAAAAACAGTTTCGCGAGGTTGGTCATGTGAGACAAATAAAAGAAGTACCTGCAATGCAATTCTGAAGTTTCGAAATTATTTGTTATTTCCACCAGATCTAGTATACATGATGACCTTAGGAATGAGATTACGTTATTCAATGTGGGTGAAAAATCTCGTTTGATGATACGACATTATCATTCTCATTATAGGGGTGTTCTATATTCGATTCAGAGGTACAAGAGGTTCATGAAAACGTCATGAGCCCAGGACAGTGCAGTGCAAACTCATTTTTTTACGCACCTAGATTCGAAATATATGATTACATTTCGAAATGAGTCTGCCTCCTGTTCAACCGGAAGTGCTTCGTCATACTGACGATATTTCAAATAGACTTTTCATGTCGACTACGTAGAACTTTCAACTAACGGAAAACGTTATTAACCCTGTATGTTATTCAGGAATGCATCCTTGAAGGAGAATAAATGCTGTCAAATACAGAATATATATTATCAAAATTGATGAAAATATATCCAGACGTTTATTTGTAGTGACAATAAACAATCCAAAACCACCTTGCTGTAGATCGCCCTGATGTAAAAAAATAGTGGATCACTGTGTATACAAAGTCCCATACCATTTCGCGGACATCCATCATCCGGCCATAGAAAATGCGTCAGGCGAGGAAATTGAAACGATATTTCTGGATGATACTATGTTTTTCTGCTTACATTCGACGCAGTTCAGAAACTTGCCGGAAAACATTTCTATATTTCTTGTCGGTGAGGTTGCATGTAGGAAAGCTTGAATAATACATCGAATACGTCGGAGTTCGTATGGAAAATTATACATTTACCAGTCTCTTTCTGAATCCAACGAACAGTAGAAATGGTTTCCATAATTTCGTTAGTTCGATGTAAGCGCTGAAATCAAGGAGCATCCGTTAGCCGTTATTATTATTATTCTATGACCTGAATGATCCGAAAATAATTCACGATAGTGAGAGAACTACGATCTGAGATAGGACCAAATATTTTTTAATTCTTCACTTTGTGAAGAAATTTCTCTCATCTTTGCCATGAGCCGTAATTTGGAAAGATGTAATTGAAATCGTCCCATAATAAATCAATACATGAGTGAAATTAGTGTATTTTCAGTATTATTTTGCTTGGTAGGCGGTATCCACAAAATGTCCTGTCTTTCGCAATTAAGGGATATTTATAATTTCATAGATTCATTTACGAATGAATTTCAATTTATTAGCCTATCTTTGGACTTCCAGCAAGCCTACCAAGCATCGAACAATCATCGAATTCGAGTTACAGCCAATTGCAACTCAACAGCTAATGAAGTATGCATAATGTATATTTCTCTATCTTTTATATGTTGTATATTTTTTTTTGATATGAATTCCAGAAAAAAATCAAATGGAACATTTTTGACATAAAACTTGTCATTCTTATGAAAGGAGGGTAGATAAATTGGCATACGTGTATGCACTGGACGCTTTTCCCTCAGATTTTCCTCGACAGAGTACATTGCGGCGTAAAACAAAATGGAAAATGCACTTCACAGTATTAGCTATACTACAGTTCAGCCGTGTTATTCATTTGTTCGGAAATAAAACCCAAGAACTCTGTTATATGAACGCTGGTAAACTTCAAAACACATTGTACTAACATGTTTTCTTTTGGACACTGAAACTCCGTAATACTGGCTGATTTGGGATCCAACACGTCCAGGAGTCGCTCTCACAGTGTTTTGTACTTCCTTTGTGCACATTTTTGAGTATTCTTTTGCTTTTGAATATCTGCGATATGTTTAGCTATTATATGTACAGTATTCATATCACAGATCATGAAGCAAATGAACTTATTCGAATTGTTATCTATAACTCCAGCCAACATTCCTGGACCCTGTATGAATCTAAAATGGAGAGATGGTGAGATTGTTTGTCTGTGGAAAAGTTTCTCAAGAAAAATATTATGGTACATAATATAAACAGGTATAATGAGATGCTCTCTTAGCGCACAATTTACAGCAAATATGTCTAATAAAACGATTGTAATAAACTATTTCTCCTGTTTTGAATCAGTTCTTGGGTGTCAAAATGAAACCGTTTCGAATATATGTTTCATTAATGTTCTTTCATATGGTCTTCGTTTCTTAATCTTCTTCATCTTCTACATCTACAGATGAGGTATTCTCTGTGACAATAGAGTTACATATCTACTGGCTTGAAAAAAAAACTATAATGATAATCTTTATTTTGCCCAAAAATATTAAATATACAATTTTAACAATATATACAGGGTGGCCCAATGAAAACGAAACAAGGTATGCATTTTACTGAGAGATCAAGGAACTGACATTGAAATGAATGATAAAAAACAGATAAGGCACCTCTTAAAAGAACATCGTTCTAACTATAAAATGAGAAATAGTGATAAAGGGAAAAAAACGTTACTTTCCATCACTAGCCAATCATTTTCATGAACGAGTTTTCTCGAGAACTACTGCATTGGATTCCAAAAACAAGGAAGCATGGGTAAGAGATTTCGATTTCGAAATGATGTATCACTTGACCCCTTATCCCATTTGAGATTCAAGGGTTGGAGCTCACCGCTCCGAGGGGTTTGAAGTAAAAAAGTTGAGAACATGCGCAAAATATTTCCCCCTCGAAATAAAAATCGACCGACTCGAGTGTTTTATTTTTCTGAGAACGATAACTATGCCTTGTTTCGTTTTCATTGGGCCACCCAGTATGTACAGTGTGCCTCAATTCTGATGAAAGATGGTAATTGTTGAGGTAGGATATCAAGGGTATGCTCAATGACAAAAGAGAGTCATCTTCAGTGATAACACTGCTTGCCAGCAGCCAATGAACTACATACATTGATATAAAATCATATTCGCAGACGAGATATATCAAAAATCGCTTCGGATTCGGTTCAATTTTTGATAGATTTGCTGAGATTAGAAATACCGAAGGTGCACTCAATGACCAAGTGGGGTCATCTTTAGTAATATACACTGTTCGCTCTAAAATCAGAATTTTCCGAACTGATAATTTCTCAGAAAACAATAGATTTTCGACCCATGTTGCCTCATCATGTCATTTTCCGGACATTTCGGTGGTTCCATTGCTGCTGGCGAGCAGTGTATAATACCAAGGACCACCCCACTTGGTCATTGAGTACCTTCAGTATCCACCTCGCTTCTGCGAGTTTCAGAATCCTACCCCAATATCGAAAGTGAAACACGCTGTATATTGTAAACAATATCAGTCACATTTTAAACAAACGATGATCGATTGATGAATTGTTGTCTCAAAAATCTGAACAATAGGGAATATAATTTTGATTAGCCCACAAAGATTTATGTACAGATTATTCAGTAATTTTGTTTCCATTCCATTTTTTCATTCAAAAGCTCTGATATATTCGAGAATATTGAATCAGTCCGAAGATATTTCTTGTCGATTCTTTGAAGTATTAGCATACTTTCAACTTGAGAATATTATCAATTCATACCGTGCTTTCTATCCGGAGGAGTTGTGAAAGTTCCAGGAGTTTCATCTGATAAATCGAATTTCTCAAGTGTGTATGGACTCCCAAGGTGAGTTGAGATTTACTGAAATGTCTCAGTTGAATATTTGATGGGGCGAAAAGGAAATCGAATATGCCCTAATGGAACGGCGATGAAATTTTCTATTGCGGAAAACAAGGTGGAAAATGGGAAATAGAAATTATGCGACCGATATTTCTTTTTAAAATATAAATTAGAAATTGGTGTACACAGTGTACAGTATTTGATATTCAAGAATTGACAGTTGCACAAAAAAAGAATTTTTTTTTTCTGTTTTATTAATAGTATTACAATGAAGGCTTGAAACCACTTCAGAAGTGCTGAGTTTTATAAGTAATACAGGGTTTCATAAAAAAATACCGACGAACTTCAAGGGGTGATAGGGGACATCGAAACAAGCATTTTCTTTTGTTTTTATACAAATATGTATAAATATATGTTCCCAAATTAGCCGTTTGCGCATTATACTGCACAAAAATTATATCTCTGTTCACTTTTAAATGCTTTATTAACGAATGAAATGTTTTTGCATCTCTTGGTCAACTAAATAAAAAAGCGAGTAAAAAAACTTCAGTTATTTCTGTATGATTCGAATTGTTTCTTTGCTCTACATAACATCCCAAACGGCTCATTTGCGGCTCATATATTTATTCATGAAAGGATATTTCTAATATTGGTTTTTATTTCCAATACAGTTGATGAGAATGACGTGTAGTCTCACGCAATTGAAGTGACGCAGTGAACTGTCTGTTCAAAAATCATTCAACATTTCTCAACGGTAAATCGATGGGCACTCAAATCCTCCTTAGGCGAAAAAACATTACTGGCAGAGTGAGTATAATTAAATTACGGTCCAGTAACTGGTGCGATAAGCATCGTTTTCCTAGATGTATAGAGAATGATAATTATTATCATCGTTTCCCTAGCTTCGAGGCTGAAAAAATCGTTTCATTGTACTTATACGCTTATACCGAGTATCCCGCAATGATAGGTCAATATCGAAAGCAGTGATAATTCATCTTTCTATACAGGGGAGTCAAAAATGTGTACCGAGCTTTCTGGGGGTGATAGACCATTGAAAAATAAGTGTAGTTTGATGATTAAACTCATGGCCCAAAATGCATATTGAGGGAGATATATCCTTCCAAAGTTGATAAAATTAAAATAATTTCTCCGCATAACTTCTGAACGATGGAAGCCACCCGATTGAAATTTTGTTCATGAATGTATGTTGTCAAAATACATTTTTTCGTCACACTTCCACATTTCTGATATTGTTATAAAGGGTGTTTTCAGAGGGTGAGTCATGATTTTTTGTATAAAACTTTTTTCCCTGTATTATTTTCGGTAAAAAAACAGGAGCATTCGATGGAGCGAAGAAAATTACATGAAAAAGGTACTCTTATTCAAATACAAAAAATTGAGCCGTTCGTGAGATATTTGAGTTTTTGTAGTTAGATGATACCAGCAGATTGATTTTATTCATCGCGAGATTCATCGGTATAACGATATTTCAGCAGCATTTGCATTTCCGAAGCACTCGCCAAGCATTAGAAGCATATCAGTTATTTGTTCAGAGAACGAATAACCTGCCATATTTCTTAAAATCTCAGTTGATAATCGCAGTGATAAATGACACAGAAAAACCACACGAACAAATCGACTACAACAATGTTGACTCGAATTTTGATAACATGAACGTCAAAATTGAGAACAAAATTATTCATTATGGCCTGCTAAAATATTGTTACCGATGAATCTCGCGATGAATAAAATCAATCTGCTGATATCATGTAGCTACAAAAACTCAAATATCTCACGAACGGCTCAATTTTTTGTATTTGAATAAAAGTACCTTTTTCATGTCATTTTCTTCGCTCCATCGAATGCTCCTGTTTTTTCACCGAAAATAATACAGGGAAAAAAGTTTTCTACAAAAAATCATGACTCACCCTCTGAAAACACCCTTCATAACAATATCAGAAATGTGGAAGTGTGACGAAAAAATGTATTTTGACAACATACATTCATGCACAAAATTTCAATCGGGTGGCTTTCATCTTCAAAAGTTATGCGGAGAAATTATTTAAATTTTATCAACTTTGGAAGGATATATCTCCCTTAATATGCATTTTGGGCCATGAGTTTAATCATCAAACTACACTTATTTTTCAATGGTCTATCACCCCCAGAAAGCTCGGTACACATTTTTGACTCACCCTGTATACAAGTGAAAGTTCATGTGAACAACGATTAGGAGCATGAGTCCTTCTATACTTCTTTTTAATAACTCATGGTTCGAAATTAGTTGAAATATCTATTAATATCCCAGCAAAGACTATTTCGTCGCATTCGATGACTTCAGTAGATCTGTTTGTTGTAGCGAAGGGCTTTTGAAAACCTGATTTAGATCAGATCTGATTAGATTCTTGCCACTTCAGGAACATTCTTGCCACTTCTTCATCCCTTGATTTTTTCAGCACCTTGTATCATTTTCGAGAAAGAAAAAAAAAACAATTCATTTCACCAGGAATTTTAAGGTCAGTTCTTCTTTGTTTTCATTTCGATTTCCTCTTGCAGTCTTGCACTGCATTGTTGTCTCTGTCGGAAACTATGGGTACGACAAAAAAATGGATTCGCATGTCGTGATAATTAAGGAATTTTCTCTTGAATTTTCATTACTCTAACTATAGTCACTCTCTTCTTGACGGTGATCACTGGTCTTGAGGTGACGTCACTGAATAATAATAATAGTTTCCCAACGTAGAAGTAGCAATAGATATATGAAATTGAAATCAAATATTGATGTGGGATTTACCAAGCGTCCAGTATACAATAATGCATACAATAGCGTTGAGATATGAATTGATATGGAGTAATTAGATAGGTACAGAAATTTCTCACATTATTTTGCACAAATCAGTCTCGGTACGATTGTTTGTCTGCAATATCATAAAGGAGGTGCAAAAACTGGACACGAAAGAAGCAATTCAAAAAATGTATACAATAATAAAATGAATGGTTTCTCATTAATTTATTACTTTATGGGAGCTGACGGCCAGGAAAGAAATTACTGCCTGTTTTTCATTCATTCCATCAAGTTCATGTGGTTCAAGCATTCTTTTGATCTGTTGATTCTGTTGGAAAATACGCTTCAATATGCAGATTAGACTATAGAAGATTGGCAGCCTCACAATTCGTGTTAATGAAGTAACTATTTCATTTTGGAAGGAATGAGGAATCGATGACATTCGACGAATTCAAAACGACCACGTTTACTTAAAACCAGGCTCAAAACATGCCTCAATAATTATTCAGGATGTCCCGAAATAGGCACGTAGGTATTTAACCAGCTGTATGTTTTGGCATGATATTTCGCAGTTCAAGACGTGCGAACTTTTTCAGTATTCCAATAATTGAAGCATCGTAGAATTAAAGACAGAAAGAGATCCTCAGTGCATAAGATTTTTATCAATTTCTGTCTCTGGGTTCGTCGATTGGAAACACTCATTGGACGACGAAAATATATGTTTCTTATTTTTCAATTCCTATATGATCACTAACTTTCGTAAAGTGTATATTTGCTGACTCAACTAAATCCGATATGTCACTCATTCTCTTTAGATAGGTCCCTCACAACGAATTGAGTCAATATGTATATGGAAAATTGCTACTTTGTATATATACCAGTGTTTCCGAAAATCTCGTTCGACCTGAAATATTTTCAATTTTCACTTCCGATGATATCGGAATCTACCATGATTTCAAATACAACTTCAGTCGAAACATCTCATGTCTGAAGAGATCCATTTTTGAGGTATTTCAGTTTTTTTTCAGTTTTATTTACAGATGCATCTCTCCTCCATGAGAAACATATTTCGGAATCCAAAAGATTGTTACCAAAATTTCTCAGAATTTGCCTCATTAGGACTTACGTCTACGTCTACCTACCTAATCTTCGAAATCATTTGAAAAATTGAATACAGAGTGCTCAGAAATTGGCGCCTTCACTTTCCAAAAATTCTATCACTCATTTTTTTTTCAAATAGCTTTTAGCAGCATCTTTTTCATCAACATCTGTGGATTCTACACTGAAAAATATAGGGATGTATAATATGGGAAAGTATATAGGGCGTTTCATTTCGAATAACAGAAACAGGAACAAATTTTCACTAGTAATACCACTAGAGTAGAGGTCAAATTATTTCCGGACATTTTCTCGAGCTCATGAATATTTTGAAAATTATCCCGAGTCGAAGACGAGATTCCGGATTTAATTTGAACTCGTGGTATTCGGTAAGAAAATTCCACACCAAATGTGTTTCCAACAACATCAATTTTCGTCTTTATCAAGTTGTCAAAACCTGTCATTATAAACGTCAAAAAATTTCCAGTATTATTCGCTGTTGGGTACCCACCAGGAGGAAAAAAATTCCGATGAAATTCATCCGTTGCTATGGTGATCTGACAGAAATACACGTTCTGATTGATAAAAAATCACATGTGTGGAATTTTCAGAAAAATACTAATACCATAAAAATTTAGACTATGCTCATCGTGAAGAACCCTGTTCATCATTTTGTGTTCAGATCATTCTATCTTCTCCCGAAAAGAACATTCAAAAAGATTAATAATTATTATATTATATTTTAATTAATATTTTTATTATCAAAGGTATTATAATAAATCATAATACCGTCTTTCGTATAATAGATACACGAACATCCAACTCAACTTTTATTATTCCAGGAAAGGCTGAGTGAAAATTATTGCTCAAATATTTTACTATTGAGAAAATGTCTTCTACATTACCGTTAAGTATTCGCCACTTGATTTTGTGTCAATTCCCGAAATATTATGCGTTACGCTGTTTCCCACTTATTTCTAGTGAATATACAAGTTCCCTATATTCTTTATACTCTCATAAAAAAAATTTTCTGAAGCGGAAGACGAAAATAAAGTTTTCTCGGAAGTTTCCCGGAAAAGATCTCTACTATTGTTCGCATCCTCGAAGTGGATGGAAACACAATACGGTTGGCATGTCAGAGAAATAATCGAAAATAAGCTGGCTCATGTAATACGAATCGGGATTGTTATTTTTACAATATGCGCTTTCATGTGTCACGGATCTTATATACTTCATTCCACTGCAAACTTTGTATTTTCGATTGTGTATAGTCAATATAAATGGTGTCCCGAAAACAGTGTACAATACTCTACCATTGACTTATACGACCAGAAATTAGGAATATGATGCTTTTCGGCGTTCTCCATCTCCATCTTAGAGCTCTGCTATGCTGTGAAAACATAAATGAGACTAATGAGAGTGAAGAGTTTCGTTATTCTATTTCCGAAGCACGCGGAGTCTTGTTATAGATAGATAGATAGATAGATAGATATATTTCTCATTACGATGAACATAGAAAAAAATACATTTTTACATTTACAAAGTGAGTTCCTAAGAACATTTGAGACGACAAGAGAGAAGAAAATAATAATATAATTAATAGGTAATTTGAAATTGAATAATATGGAATAAATTTATAAACATGTGAAGAATTAATATAATTTTTGCGAAAGGTTTTCGAAAATTTGGGAAATTGGAGGTGGAAAATTATTGAAAATTGGAGGTAGATATTGCTTGAGTGATTTCTTGAAGTGAATGAATGAACAGATATCAGTAAGTGCATTCGGTAGGTGATTCAAAATTTTAATTCCCATATATACTGGTCCTCTTCTATTGCCCTCATAAATAAACATAGGAGTTAAAAATTGTCGTTATTACGAGTATTATAGCTGTGTATATCAGCTTGTGTCTGAAAATTTTGTTTTCTTTCATGAGCCTCACTTGCTACTCGGTAAATATAGAGATTAGTTAGTGTGAAAAGCTTCAAGTTTAGAAAGTGCTCACGACATGACTCTCTTTTGTTCAAACCTATCAAGGCTCGAATAGTTCTTTTTTGAAGTATGAATGTGGAATTTGAATTCACAGAATTTCCCCAGAATTCAACCCCGTATAATTCAGAATACTATAAAAGTATGCAAAATAGACAGTTTTAGCAGTATCTGTACCGATATCAGCCCGTATAGTGGAAATTGCGTAGACTGCGCTAGCTAATTTATTGTTAATATGAGATATGTGGGATTTAAAGTCTAATTTTTCATCAATAATGAAGCCTAAAAATTTTGTGTATGAAACTGGGTTCACGTTTCCGTTAGTAGGCCAGAATCGATGAAATCTGGATCATTAATGTCGAACATTCCTCCCCAAAGCTGATTATTTACTCTCCTCTAGACTTTGATTCAATGTCGTTGCGCATTGAGTTCTCTAGGAAAATAAATGTGGTTGGGTGAGGCCAAAGAACACTTCTGAAATTGGGACAAGAATCAACAAAATCAGTGACGCCGTCATTTAGGCATGTCTTTGCTGAATGTACATTTTTGTTGATATATCTGAATAATACTATGCAAAGAGGCACCGGTATCAAAAACTTGACAGTATCAGTAGTGCCCCTTGTATCTCTCTCATTTGTGAACTATATCGTTCGGATAGTGTTGATTGAAAAATATGTATCCGCAGTACGTTTTTTGTGGTTCTCATGCATGATCTAATGGTTTCATTCATTTTTTCAAATATCGGGATGCGATGTTAGTCAAGATCAGTCAGAGTTCAGATCACTTACCATGTGTTATGATACCACCAATAAAATTTCAAGGTAAAATATCATTACATTCATTATTGCAATACGTGTGCATTTTACTTTCCACTTTCCTGTTGTCATAGTGAATGCAATGACTATTTTCTAAATTAAAAAATAGTTTGCGATTCGCTCTTTTCATGAATGGTTGTTAGGAAAATTAATCCTTTACACTCGAGAGAACTTTACAAATACTTGGGAAAAACAGGGTTGGTTGCCTGGAGGATATTGAGTTTGTTGAACGGTCAATTATTGTATCCGTATACAAGGTACCTGGTAACTACTATAAACAAATAATATACGAATGGAAAATAAACGAGAACTGGTTCAGCATTCATCCACATCCACTTGAAGCTTCATTATCGTGCACCGATGAAAGGAGATAATAGAGTGTGGTGCATTCTCGCTATTATTAGCACCATGGCACTTCTAGATCAACGCTCTGTCACAATGCATAACAATCGTGATAGCATGACCGCTATTATTGTCTACAAGGTGGCCAGAGGTAGGTGCAGAAGAATCGGTACATTTTGTAGTAGAGCCCACTCTGTAGGTAGATCCGGTTTCGAGATGTGTCTGTTGATGGTGATGAGAAGCAGTGTGTAGGTTAATTTCTCCAGATTTTTTTGGGATTCTGCGTTTCCTAAAATCTTATTTAGGTAATATGATGATTATTTCAATATACTGGGCCCAATGAAAACGAAACAAGACCGATTTGACATAGTTATCGTTCTCAGGAAAAAAACCCTCGAGCCGGTCGATTTTTATTTCGAAGGGGAAATATTTTGCGCATGTTCTAAACTTTTTCACTTCAAACCTCTCGGAGGGGTGAGCCCCAACACTTGAATCTCAAATGGGATGAGAGGTCAAGCGATACATCATTTTGAAGGTAACCGAAATCTCTTACCGACGCTTCCTTGCTTTTGGAATTCAATGCAGTTTATGAAAAAATCGGCTAGTGATGGAAAGTTACGCTTTTTTCCCTTTCATCAATATTTATAATTTTGTAGATAGAACGATGTTCATCTAAGAAGTGCCTTATGTGTTTTTCTTTGGATCCTGTCCTATCCAACATTACATAAATAATCATTTATTTTAATGTCTTGTTTCGTTTTTATTGGGCTACCCTGTATCTGTAGTGAGAATTTTCAAGCAAGAACTTGACCAACAGAAATGTGTGTAAACAGGTGTTGTTTCATTTATTGATCTCGAATTCTCCTATTTCTTTTCGTACTCAGATTTACAGTGAATTCTAGAGAGAAACAAGTTCTGATGAGACGTACGGCATCTGTATTTCTTGAATATTTCCGAAACGTCTTGTGATAAAATGATGCGATTCGGTATCAGAACTGAACTTTCTATGCCCAACATTGACGAGAAAGTAATCATGAAATTTCATTCAAGAGTGTATGATCCTAAAATTGGCAGTGTTGTGTATGATTTGTTGTTTTTTTTTTTGTGTAATAACCTGAATATTCACAATACTAAACCAAAACGTTGTGAAATTTGAATAGAAAGAGGATATTGTACGTAGCCATCACCCTGTTTCATTTTGGAATTATTTATTCTTCACTGCATTGAACATTAAATGTTTGGTTCTATAGTAATGAATTTCTTCCTTTTAACACATAGTCTTACCAAAGTATACTTCATGGAAATATCCAGGAAATGCCATCTGCTAAATGAGGCATTCAGATTTTTTTTTCAGTCCGAAATCTTCGCCAGAAAGAATCAGAATAATTGTTCCAGTCTATGAAAAGATGCAATAAAAGAATTGTTTCGTCGACCCACACGCAAACACCCTGTATTTCGGTTAAAGAATATTTTCAGGCAAAAATGTATTCGGGATTTCTCCACAATTAAGCTATATCAACTGAACAGAAAGCAACATTATTTTCTTTTTCCTCCGTTCATATTAAATTATTCATCTCGTCTGACTCTCACAAGTATAACAACAGAAATTTCACATTAACGACAAAATATGCATATTCGATGATGGAAATCCACCTGCCTCCCTATTTTTTTTTTTGAAAAATCAACCCACAGGTGAGATAATTGATGTTTTTTTGCAACGCAGTGTATAGTAACGGCTCATGTATAATAGAGTTGTCAGGTCAGCCTTTGAAAACCCCTAATTCGATAACTATTACGAGATAAATGCCCACTTATTACCAAGAAATGACGTCATTACGTGACGTTAATTAGGTAGTAATAATGTAAAAATAGTCCTGTCGAAGTATAAACTCATTATTCTCTATTCCGAGACGATTCGTCAGTGAACAGCGCTCTAAAATAAAAAGAGCCTACTTGTCTGATGTATTGGTACAAATAATATACATCTTAATGTAATGAAGGTCGTTAGCAAGGATATTTTTTCATATTAAATCAGCTTGCGCTCTACATTCAAGAGAGGATCTAATTAAGTGCTGTGATGATAACTCACTTAAGATGGAGGATATACTCTTTATTAACACTTCGCTAGCTAGAATTGCGAATTGAGTATCCTCCATCACAGGAAAACCGACAATATTTTATTTTACTCAATAAACTGAATTAATTTCAGTCGCCTGACGATATTTGAATACTGAAACAGTCAGTTGGGACAAATTTCACGCTTTGTGTACAGGGTGTTTCATGAATGTTGAACGAAACTTCGAGGTCAGATTTTTTTAAACAAAAATCGATTTATTGATATTTCCTGAATGAGGGTCCAGTTTACGATTGGATTTTTGTTTTGCCATATTTGTACGGTTGTTTTTTTCCATTAGGAGTATTACAGTTTTTCTCACAACCGGTAAAGAGGCATCCATAGGTTTTGTTTTCATTTATTCTTTCGAATATGAAGCTGGTTAGTGTTTTTTTTGTTCAAATATAACGTATTTGCTACGTCCCTGGTGACGTCATCAAGATATCAATGAACTTTTCGAATTTCATTGAAACCGATTGAACCCTTTTTCAGGAATTAATAAAAAAACGATTTTTTCAAGGAAACTGTATCTCGGAAACTAATCATGTTCGGACTTAGTTTGTATTGACTATTTTTATATTATTGCCCGACAAATCTGACCTTGAAATTTTTCTTTCTGTACGATAAATTACACTTTTTCTAAGGCCAGTATGACCACAAAAAGATGAATCGGAGGTTGATTCAAACAAGAATGGATGAAAATTGAGAACGAATTTTGAACTGTTTTGTGTTCTTTTCTCAAACTTATCACAAAAGGAAGACCTATAATGTGTTCGTGAATCATCGTGTGGGAATCGATAGAATGTTGAGGGACCAGGAACATATTGGAATTTTTCTTGAAATTTTGGAGATGGGCCTGTCAATGAAAGAGTGACCAGCTTGAGCTCGTCTTGTTCGACTACCTGGTCAAGTGAGGAGCTGCTCTTGCATCTACTGAATTCTTATTTCAATTATTACTTTCATTTCTATAAGTTTTTTCAATGTCCAACCACTGTTTTTCTTTGCTTTTGACAGAAATATTTTTTTTTTATTTTCAGGCAGCATCTGTAATGGACAATGCTGTGACGACAAAACAGAGGCGCTGTTGAGGAAGCAGAGTCAAAAAGACTTTGCTGATCTTCTGAGGCACAACTCTAGGTCGCTGCAAGGTCTCCTCACGTCCACCGCGACAACTTTACAAAGTAAGCTACATACCGAGTGTTTCGGAAGGAAATTGAAATATCAGGACAGAGATACTTTGATTATTTTGCAGCTTTTATGTTGGATTTTCTCTCCTCATTTCTCAAAAATAGAGTAGAAGTTATTGAAAATTATTTCAATATATTTGTAGTAAGGACAGATTTGTGAAACGAGGAGAGAAAATCTCACAGCAACGTTGACAAATTAATATCTTACAGATAGTATACTTTGATTAGTTGTGATATAAAAACTTGAATAAAAATACAGGAGTTACAAAACAAACGTACAAAAGTGTCGTAGACGAAGGTCATGCTTTCGAAAATTCGTCTTGAATTAATGATATTTGTTTATTTTGTTGTATTCTCAGTTTCGTGATGAATGTTTCTTCATATTTTTGTGAACTACAATCACTTGATCAAAGTATCTCTGGAACAAATTGATTTTTTTTTTCAGGATTCCAGTGCAAATACAATATATTGAAAGATATAGTTTGGGTATTTCCGAGGGTCTCCCGATACTCGTTATGTTATGTTAATTATTATGTAATTGGAATCATTGTTTCAATTAGCTTCGCAAGCTTTGATGAGCGACAATATCTACATATTCATAATCTTCTTGTCACTTCTGTTTGTCTGGATTTAATGTTTATGGCCATAATATTTTTATAACCTTCAATGGGCTTCATAGAAGATTCATGGGATTCCATATTTCGCAAGTGTCTGGTGTGATATATCTTCAGGCCTGACGATCCATTAATCAACTTCTCCGTGGAGAGATATTTTCAAGCGAAATCCAACCCTAACTGATCACGGAACAGAAATCGAATTTTCCCAATCCGGAAATATGACGGAGTCGCCTAAAAAGTTTGATAATTGCTTAATTTATTAACGCGGAGTTTGCTCCATTTGATGAACCGTTCCAAGTTATTTCCGAAAGTTGAGAAAAGCGTCCTTCTTCCCCCCGGTTTTCCATAGCAAAGTAAATGAATATTGTGAAGAATTGGGAGCTGGTCCACAAACTTCTCTACTTTTTTTGTCAAGACCTGAATTGATTTCTGAACATTATAAAGTTAATTTACATTCCTAATCCTTTCCATTCTTATCAGCCCCATTTAGTATGAATAAATCTAAATAATCATTCAATTTCTTCGATATACAGATTACCTAAGAATACAGAGAAAAATCGTGTATTAGTATAGCATCAGAAGAGGTTCCTGCAAAATTGTAGATCAATCTGCGAGAATTTATGGATTTTTTTTCAATATCACTGAGCAGTGCCAGTGAACCATTTTTCTTTTCAAAGCACAGACTGATGCGTTATCTTTCGCGTAATCTCCCGTTGCCATCTTGATCAAAAGCAACAAGATGCAGGATTTAAGCATCAGAATGAATGGAAATCTACGAAATCGGTAACAAGAACTAATTCACCCTGGAAATTATGCTCTCGTGATTTCTGCTCTATCTGAAATCCGAACAAGAATTTTTTTTTTTGTTGAAATTCTAAAAAAACTCGTGGTTTCTTTCTCATTTGTATATTTATTCTTGTAAAGATTAATTACCCATTAATATTTCCATTAATTGATTTAATTGATTTGTGTCAATCACCGTTTGTTGCAAAGAGCACTCACTGATTGACGTATAATTCTTTTTGGCTAAACTCTCACAATACATGCTGTAAGTTGAATACGCATCGAAAACTAATTCAAACTACTCTTTTATGGCTGCAGGTCGAAAAAATATATCCAACATCTCATGACTTTAAATGAGCTATGTTCTCGAGACTGTTTCATCACTAACCACGATTACAATCAGTTTGTAAGTGATAGCTTCTACAACGCCTGTATCAAAGTTGCAGGATGTTCCTTTCGTTAATTTGCTAGAAAAGTTCGCCGACCAATTGGATATCTTTTGATTGGATATGGATTTCCATTTGTGGAACTTAGTGTGCGCAAATCTATGACATCATGACTCCCAGTTAGAAAATGACAATGTCAGGAATCGAATTCGACGTGAATATGTCATACACGCACATACTTATACCTTTATCACGTATCACGGCAGCCGCCGAAATATCCGCAAGACATCCCACTGAATGAATCTCTGGATTCGTGAGGATTCTGCTTCGCACTTAATAGTAATAAGCAGCTACCAGCTATGCACAGCTAACGTAATGTTATACAGAGTGTTTCGAAACTCGACAGCAACGTTCATGTTTATCTCTCGTGATTTGGTGAGGTATTAGAATACGAACATTCCGAAATACAGGACGTGAAAATGGTAAATGATAGAAAGAATTGTTATTTTTCTGATTTATAATTCTTTTCTTCGGAATCCTTAGCTTTTGAAGAAGAATCCATTTCAGTGTCGTGATAAAGTGCTTTGTGGTAACTTTGATCACCACTAGGGGTGGTAATATCGATATATCGATAATGATCGATTATTATCGATAATTATCGATGATATCGATAATAATTTGGGAAAAAAATTATCGATTTATCGATATTATCGATATTATCGATATTATCATCGATAATATTATCGATATTATCAGAGATATCAGTGTTCCATTTTGAATGTGGAAGATTAGTCAGCCGGTGAAGCCAGAACAATTACTGTCTAAATATTCTTTTTGAACAGGCTACCAAATCTATCAAATTTCATTCCGATAGTTCCTAAAAACAGTATCAAAACAAAAGTTCTAGTCTAATCTATTGATATCCGGTATGATATAAGAAAATGGGAACCATTTTGCTTAATCCCAAACCGTTCAGAATTCACAAGATATCAAAAATACAATAAATGTATTGTTCCGAACTTCATCATAACACAGTATGAAAAAATGCAGCCAAATGGGCAATGCCATGGGTCGAAGTAATACTTAGTCGACGAAAATCAGTGATATTGAGATTATCAAAACTATCAGCAGTCATCGATATTATCGAAATATCGATAAGATCGATTATTCGACAATATCGATAATATTGATAATTCCTATAATATCGATAATATCAATAATATCGATAATATCGATAATTTCGATGATATCAATAATATCGATAATATCGATAATATCGATGATATCGATGATATCGATAATATCGATACATTATGATTATCGATAATCGATATTTCGAAACTGTTATCGCCCACCCCTAATCACCACACTTTCTACATCACTAAGATCATTTTTTTTTTTCAATTTTGAATATTTGATCTCGAATCACAATAACATGGTCAACTGATGTAGTTTTTTATTGGTGCAGTTCCATCAACCTTCCATTATCTCTACCGATATGAGTGTCTAAAATGGACAAGACAAGAATCGCATTAAAGCCGCGCTATTAATCTTGATGATTATAGAGGTTATTTCCTTATAGCTCTCATTTAATAGCATCCTTCATTTTGAAATGTTTAAAATAATCATATATGATTAACGAAATCAATTTGGAATTACTCGATATCTTTATTTTTGGTTTCTGAACGCCATATTTGTTGACACACTTTCCTCCCTTTGACGCTCAATCCTGTTATTTTGCCATTTACCCAAATTACTCCTCATTAATGAATTAAATCCAATCGTGTTCGGAATTAATGTGATAAACAGAATTTACAAAGGGGCAAGACCACTCAGCAAAATCATTACTCGAGCAAGTAATTACTATTTGTATTCGATACTCTGAGAGCAAGCACATTCACTGCCTACCAAACTGTTGTAGCAAAGGAATTTACGTCAATCGAGACAGAACAAAGTGAGTTTAATTAAGCACTAAATGAAATCATGAGAATGTGGCAGGCAATTATTACTCGATCTGGTGTAATATGTCCAAGGTTTCGCCTTCATACGCGATATTTTATTCTTACTCAAAAATATACTCGGTTATATTATCGTTGGAAAAACTTTGCAAAACAGTTTTCACCAATACATTCACGAGTTTCTAGTTTTTTCAGACGGTTATATTTTTGGTATATCTTTTAGTGATGGTTAGTTGTTAATAAGCAATATTGGTTTCTAATTGAGGGTTGTACTTTGATTCTTCATGCTTCTTATATATTAATCATGTTTTCATCCTTCACTATATACAGGTCTGAAATGTCATTCAAAAGAAGTTGACTTGCAGCAAATATTATAGCCCACTGCTCGTTTCGATTTAAGATTATTTGGTCAAAGAATGAATCAGTGTATTCAATAATGATAATAATAATAATAATAATAATAATAATACTTCATTTGCACAAATAACATAATATGAAAATCGTTAAGGGAAAAAGAAGAAATATAAAAGAAATTTGCAAGAATTTTATTCACTATACTCTGGTTTCAAATGTACATAGATCGCTTCTTTCATTATATCTTAATATTTTTATATTCTATATGACAGATATGAAGAAGATTTAATGAACAAGTAGAACCATTTTGGGACACCAGCTCTTCTCAAGTTATACAAGGAACAATGGAAAAAGAAATTCATTTTTCAGCTTTTCATGGGATTTTCTCTCCTCGTTTCTAAAAAATAGAGTAGAAGTTATTAAAAATTATTGCAATATATTTGTAGTAAGGACAGATTTAGGATCTGCAATAATTTTTAATAACTTCCACTCTATTTTTTAGAAACGAGGAGAGAAAATCCCATGAAAAGCTGAAAAATGAATGTACCACCTCCTCGAAGAACTTACAGACAGTATTTAATGGAAAAAGAAAGTTTAATTGTATCTTGAATTTGCTATAATAGTGTGTAATTTGCTATGATAATAGTTGATAATATTTAATGTTGAGATATGATAACATTTGTTTGTTTCGTATCCCCACGGTCTTCATCAAGATATTTTTCATAACAGATACAAGTACAATATCATAGCAAATTAAAGATACAATTCAACTTTTCCCATTTTTGATATTTTGCTAAATGAAAATTATACCAGCGAAAAATGACATTTCTTGTTTCCCCTATGTGCCTAGATATGGGCGAGAGTCCCTGAAAAATTTGTTCAACCAATGTGATGCATTCCTAAATATGAATATGTTTATGAATATCCTCTTGGAAGCCAATGTAAAAACTTTATACTGAAACATTTGCTATGCACCATAGTTGCGGTCAGGTTGATCTCCCAGGAACCATGTCTCAATCTAGATTTTATTGGAGCGTTAAGAAATTGAGATTCATGAAGAGAAAATTCCGTGATTTGATCGTAACCTTTACAGTTCAAAATGGCGTCGATAAGAAAATATCAACATAAACCTCGGTATAGACGATCCAATTTATAAAATTCTGCACCGTGCTAATCCTCATTCAGCCTCCATTGAACACCAGTGAATCCTGAGAAGCTGAAAACGCAGCTGGAGGTTCCAAAGTGCCATTTGGAAACAGTTACACATTTATAACAGTCCTGAGAAGCTCATTCGGGCGCCCATTTGGCGTTCCATGCTTTCGCCACACTTGCTGTCTAACTCAATTTCTTACTTTATTTTCTCCATCCCTCCGAGATGAGTCGGGGGTGGGTGGGCACAGGGGGTGGGAACTGGGACGCGTTCGACCGGGCGACAGGGAATCGGAGGGTTTTTAGTTCTCGGAAAAGTGAACACCTTTCCTGGATATTATTCTGCAGGTTTCAGCACTTTACAACTTATCATAGCGTACGAAATGGCACTTTCACTTCTTGGATTTCATGTTTCATCTTTTTACGAATACGGATCACCCTTTTCCCTATCCCCTAGAAACATCTTTTGGATTTGTGATCAAATCACCGTCGGGTAAATATATTCACAACATTCGAATATGTATGTTTACAGTATATAACAAGCAGGCCCCTCTTTTTCATTGAGCACTCTGCCCAGGGCCTTGCTATCCATAAATTATTCATTTTGCTAGAATCAAACGATAATTACCAGCATGTGAAATAATAATTGAAAACTACAATGTTTCACGAAAGATTGACCATCAGTCGAGGTGGAATCATGCAAGCATGAATTTACACTGAGATGAAATCAACACTAAAACTAACAAGATAAGTGTTCATGTAAAAAACTAAGAAATTGAAATTCATTCACAAACTGAGAAAGTTGCCAAAAAAATTCTTGCTAAAAGCAGCAAAGATATTTTTTCAACCATTATCTAACAACAGCAAGTTTTTCACTGGGATAGCATTATTTATCTAAGAAAAGTACATTTTCAGGGTAGTCAAAATGATGTTGTAGAGCCTCAGTTGTGCCACAATAGCATATTTTTTTGCTTTGGTAGAAGATTCTTGTATTTACAATAAAATAGTTTCGGTGAAGACTTTTTTATTTACGGGCAAAAACTCAAGAAAGATCTTTCTTCTGTGACTCTTCTCGGCGATATTTCCGATGAAGCTCTTTGATCAGATATAAATACAGTCAGTAATGGAAGAGAATCCAAGCAACGAGGAAAATGAAGCACTCGGTGCACTTTTGATTATTATTTTTCCATCGCTACATTTTTCCTTGCGTCTTTATAGATAGAAACAGGTCTATTTCATGATTTTCGTGTGACGAGATCGCACTTTCACGCATATCGTGCTCAGTTATTCATCAGAATCATTGTAAAGAATCGTTGAAATCGTTTTTCTTCGCAGTAACTATGATTATGAACTCTGATATCAAAATATAAAGGGGGGAGTTGAGGGAAGCAAATGTTGAGGACAGGAGGTACAACTAAAACTTCGAAAATTATATTATATTATAAGTGTAGTGTAGTAGTGTATGAGTGTTTATAAAATGAAAATAACCTTCTCGAAATCATCGATCGAGGTAGTCTAGCGACATGGCTAGAAATCAAGAATAAATCAATCAATCAATCAATAAAAACATTCACATTCGAACGAAGGAACATACAAACTCTATACAACAAACTTTCAGTTCTCGTTTTAAAAATGAAAAAGTCTCTCCTGCTTTTATCATCCGTGCCAAAGATATCGATTGCACTTTCTGCAAGTTATTCGTGCCATAACTACCTTATTCCATATTCTCAAATGGAAGATGTATGCTTCTTTTCAACGCAAAGTGAATTTCTGCTGATGCTGATTTTATCCAACCAAAACAAGTTCTTATTATGCGTTATTTCCGATTGCGGATTGGGCAACGAAAACAATTCAATATTTCGATTTCCATGGCCACTTCGATAAATCGTTATGGGGATCCATAGGTCGTCTAGACTTTACACCGTTCGCATCGGGTCGCCCTTGGATTGGACAGATCGTCGAATGTTTGCCAGATTGTTTTGGCATCGGATCACGTACTTCGGGACATATCGAACGAAAAGTCGGACTTTTTACGGTTTGTCTCGATGGATCTGGGCGTTTCTAGAGGGGAAAGTTGTTTTTATTTATGTTGGTTTGATAAGTTCTCGAAACTGCCAGCACCAAGCATATTAATATAAATATATATTCCATCCGATATTTTCGGAACCTCAATGTTCTTCATTGAACAGAATATATATATCGACTGCTGCGAGGACAAGTCTTGATATAGTTATTTTTGTATCAAGTTCGTAAAATGGGTGTTTTTTGATGGCACATGAGAGTGTTAATTTTTGGCCGAGGCCAAAAATTCTGTCGATGGTGCTATGAAAAGACGAATTTTATACACGAAATACAAACAAATTTTTTGTACAACTGTGAATGGAAATCTGCCTCTGTAGCAGAAGCAAATATAGAGGATAGTTTGAATAACAAAATTGAGATTTCTAACAAAATATTGAATTGTCCATCTTCTTCCAAACAAATTGAAATGTCCGATAAAATTGTGGAATAAACTCAAGAAATATCTAACGTTTTCGGGAATTTATGTTGGAAGTAATCGTTCAAACTTTATTATTCCAATAAATGAATTTGTTTCATGATCAATAATCAATCATCAATTGGCTCTATTAAAAATAAATCCTTCGAAAAGTAATATTTCATGTTTATTCTGTGAATTATTTCTGCAGAGAAAAAAAATAACTGTTTACGCATCAATAGAGATGCAGAAATGTCAAGTTTTTTTTGACATTTGTATGAAAAAATCATTTATTTAAAAGCTTTTCATCTTCACTCTGACTTCAAGCCTAAAACCGTACACCTACAAGGTGAAAGACAATGATATTCTAGCCATCACTAGAAGAAGTTATTTTGAAAACCTGGAATATTTTTACATTGGTCGGCATACAGGGTGATCCACCTGAGAATACAGAGATTTTTCCAGTAGTGGGTTTTCCCCACAAAGTTGGGTCTGAACCTAGTGAAATTATTAAAATATGAAAATTTAATGAGAAAATACCTTATAATTATTGGACAATGTACTCCAATAATTGCAGACATTGGCCGATACATAACATAGTTGTACGGATGTGTGTATCCGGAAAATCCACCTAGAATTCCGAGCCTAGTATTTTGAGATTTGCGCACAGCAAACTTTTCATGTAGCTCCACAAATGTAAATTCATATCCATTCAAAATGGTTTAGTATGCGAACTTCTCACAAACATATTTTCGAGATGTAAAGAAGTGGCATTTAACTCTAATCAAATAGACATGAAGGTGTAGCCTACTTGGGATGTCAATTCTGAAAGAAAGAAACGAAAACCCGAGCAAAAACACAAAGTAAATAAAAATATTGAAAAGTGTGCCACTGTTCAGTTTTTCCAATTATTTATTTATATTTTGAATACATCATCATTCGATAATATGGGAATCTTCGTTCCGCATTTAGATTGGATATTAAAAGTATTGATTAATGAGCATACACATTTGCAGTCTGAACAATTTAATGATATTAATAAAATCCAATTGAACTATTTGCTCGTTTAACTAGAATTATTTGCATTCCATGATCGATTCCAGTTTATATAACTATTTCACTGCTTGTGATCACGAAATTACCAGTGTTTTGCTGTTGTTTTGTAAGTGAATGGCAATGTGAAATTGAAGTTATAGATCAATGGAAGTGATAAAACACGAATTACGAATATTACGATAGACGCAACTGTATATACCTTATATCTAATATGTTGCCATACTTTGATAACCAGTGTCAATAATACATTCAACGTAAATAAGTTGCTATTTATGTGGTAATAATGCAAATAAACATGAAATTATTTATCGTTCTCATAATTGTTGCACAATTTCCAAACATTCGACGTTTCAAAAATCGGCCAGCTATTGTAACATGAATTATATAGTTTTAAACGCTGTACATCATACCATATCGATTTTCAGCGGAAACTGAATGAATATAAAGCAAATGAAACATGGTCGACTATTAGGTTAGCAACTATTGTGTACCCAGAAATTATCCCAGATTTCGAATAATATAAATATTATCATGACGAATATTGGATCGTAGGAACTTTGAACATTTGATATCTCTTCGAACTCTCCACTCTTCTTCACCTAGTAAAGTCTTTCCTGATACTCACGACCTCCAAACTTTCGAGAAAAATTCCAATACCTTCCTTCTCTCCCAACATTCCACCTATGGCTACCTCCATTGTTCTTTTCAAACATTATAGGATTTACTATACTAGTAGTGAAATGATAAAAAAACTACTTGGAAAGACAAGCTGCTCAAAATCTTCGATGATTATGACGCGTTTGAATCACTTCGAACCTATTTGGGTAACTTTTCAAAGATTAAGTTTCAACTGCCATTTCGTCTAATAGAAAAAAAAATGGACATGGGATTTCTCCACAACTCAGGCCATATTTTGCTGTGAGAATAAATCGTTCCTGAACATTCCAGAATTTAGTTGCAAAACTCATTACCTGAACGAAAATTACTATTTTTCAAAATTCAAATGGACAAAAATACCCTGAAATAAGAAACGGAACTGGAGCTAAATAGCTCTGAACAACTAGTCCATCTTAGTGGTTTTTCATGGCTGAATTCCAGATAGAGTTTTTGTTTTTCGTGATTATTATTGAATCATACGACAGGGTGACTGAAGAAAATTGCGCAATGATACTGCGTGATGTAAAATTAAATTCATTCCAAACAATGATGATACACATTAGAACGATGCTGCTTAATACACCTAATTAGCATTATATAGGTGATTAATTGCTACAGAGATTATCATGACTGTAATTTACGACAGAAATGCAAAAAGGCAGCTATATAGTTGCGCGGAAGTTATAAACGTTGAAGGTCGTTAGGTAATGATGTTTGAACTGACATAAACTGTTTGCCTTATGCACTTCTGTGAAATGGCTCATAAATGGATCCCCATGAAATGGTTGTGTACCATCCCCCACGTGTTATGGTCGACATTGAGATGTCAACAAGGATTATTCATTTTCGCAACGATCGAACTGAGTAGGTACATGATGAATGCAACCAATCATATAAAATCTCATGTCCTTGAAAAACTAGTACAACTGATTAAATCACTAGTTTGGATGGATCGGAATCATGATATCATGATTGGCACCAAGGCCTCCTAGCGAAACTTCCGTCATATGGTTTGCCGCCCCAACTGTGTCTTTTACTATCGAGTTTTCTTGCAGATAGATCACTCTACGTGGTGGTAGACGGGGTCTCGTCTGATACAATGACGATCAATGCTGGTGTTCCACAAGGCTCTGTCTTGGCACCAACTTTGTGTTTGCTCCACATCAATGATTTGTTGAATGTGACGTCCAGCCCAGTTCATAGCTTTGCGGATGATAGTTCATTCCGCCTTTTCCTCTAGAGCCCCTATATCATCCAATGAGGCCAGAGGTGCAAGGCGAAGACAGGTTGATGCTTTAAATGAGGATCTGACAAGAATTCTGAAATGGGGATCTGAGAATCTAGTACAGTTCAATGCAACTAAAACTCAAGCTTGTATGTTCACCAAGAAGGCTGATCACACAATGCCCAATTTGATGATGTCGAGTACCACTGTTCCTATGAGGTCGTCAATATCCATGCTGGGTGTCACCACCAACAGTGCTCTCTCATGGGACGATCATGTGAGGTCCATTGCGAAAACTGCTTCACAAAAACTTGGTTTTCTATTCCGTGCGAAGAGATACTTCACATCCCAGCAACTGCTTATGATCTACAAAGCACAAATTCGACCTGTCCTGGAGTACTGCTTAAGCTCTTAGATTCAATTCAGAAGAGAGCTATTCGCCTAGTCGATGACACAACACTCACCAAATCATTGACCTCTCTAGATCATCGTAGAAAGGTCGGCGATCTTTGCCTTTTTTATAGGTACTTTCACGGTCGGTGGTGCTCAACGGAAATATCATCTATTATGCCACCACGCGCGATTCCTAGTAGACAAACCAGACGAGCTCAAGCTGGTCACCCCTACACTGTCAGGCTCGAGACCTGTCGAAAATCGCAGTACCAAGCATCATTCATCAATAGAACGGCAAAGTTGTGGAATTCTTTGCCTAGTGAAGTCTTTCCTGATGCTTACAACCTCCAAACATTCAAGAAAAATTCCAACACCTTCCTTCTTTCCCAAAATTCCACCGCTGGCTAACACGATGTTCCTCGAACATCATAGGTTTACCTTTCGTGTTGTCCACAGATAAAAAAAAAATAAAAAAACAACGAACGCATCACTAAAATCTGATTTTTCTCAGCTCAGACCGGACGGAACTATACCGATAACCAGATATCGCCTAGCATCGCAAAAAAGGCAATGGATGGAAAAGATGAACATAAAATGTGCAGATTTATTATGCATTGTATATAACTCTTTGTACAATAATTTGAAATTTCAATAGAACCGACAATGCTGACGAAAGCATTATCAATTTTTTGTGTCATCAGATTAGTGAAACGATATTTTCGAAACTAATGTATAAGAACATGAATAATTTCGTAATCCCTGTTCTCGTACTAACCATCTTTCGGGAAATTACACTATGTAAATCTACCAAGTTAATTGATATAATGTAAAATTGTCAATTTGATATAGCTACAAAATAAAAAAAAAATCAATATCCAATATCCCTAATATTTCTTCGAATATAAATAACCTCGAAAATATTGTGACAATCATTTTTACATTCTTCTTACAAATCCAAGCTCGGATATCAAGAATCCATTCATGTATCGATAACTCTCTCGTGAATACATAAATATTACTTATCGTATCTGACAATCCTCGGATGTATAATTACAATGTTTTGAATCTCAACTCTCTTTGAAATTTCATGAATATATCTAAATCTTTCGCCGACTCCCTTCAATTTCGGAATTAATTTTGAACAAGAATTCCAGAATAATTCAAGCAAGGAAAGTCCCACCAAACTTGACAAATCTCGCAAACCATCATTTGAAATTACGGCAATTCTTTTAATTCTCAGTGGATCTTGCCAATCAATCTCGAAAATCTTTGTGAGTACCTAAGAATCTAAGAAGAAGAAGATTGAAGTTTGACAATTATTGCAAATCACGAATCACATTGAAAAGGCTTCGAATCCCAAATAAACAATCTAGTGAACAATTTTGTTGCATCATACAAAAATAGAAAAAGACCGTTTTCCTGGAAAAATCGTTTGTGGTATTGTGGAAATGAACCGAGTAATTGGGTTGATACTTTTGAATGATAAAAGTGAAATATCTTTCCGTTTCTCCTATTCCAAGTGTTCGTGACAGTTTAGCTATTCATTACATTGTACGATGGCTGTTATAACTAACAGTCGAAGGCAGCTTTCAAAAAACAATGTTTCGCGTTTATTTATACCTTGCTTCTCTTCCTGTGTGATAGGTTCAAACGAGCGTGTAGCTTTTTACGAGTTACACACGCCTTTGTTTACACGGAAAATATTTTACTCGACGTGCTAATTAGTTTTTGAAGAATTGAAGTATATAATGTAGTTGTTGATACGCCAAAGATAAGTGCTCTCGTATACAAAGTAAGAATCAACTAGTCTCAAGAAATTATTACAATGAAAATGTTTGAAATAGCTCGAAAGAGGTACTTGATTAATATTGAATATCTACTATAGCACTTTAGCAAACTCATTAACTCACAACAAGAATTCATTCATACGAAGAATGGAACATTCGCAAAAGTAGGTTTCGAAATGAATTCAGAAGTTATTGATGGGGTCCGCTTTTAAATGTCAGATTTTCATGAAATTCTGAATAACAAACATATTTCTCATGTGATTTGCCGTTAGTATATAGTCTCTCCAATTTGGAAATTAGCAAAGAGATCTAAATGATTATATAACTTATTTCCTACATGAATGTATTAATATACAGGGTGATTCGCCTAAGAATGCGAAGAAAAAAATGGCATATTAGTATAACATTAGAGAAAGTGCCTGCAAAATTTGAAAGCAGTCCGAGGACATTTATGGATTTTTTTCTCAAATTGTAACCATAGATAAGCCACTGAGCCTCAAACCGCTTTCCCTTTCGAAACACAGACTAATGCACTCTCCTTTGCATGATATCTCGGTGTTTTTAAACTGCATCATAAGCAACAATATCCAAGATCCAAGCATCAAAATAAAGTGGCATCAAAATAAATGCGCGGGTATCGTCGACGCATCAAAAACATCATGTTTCCTGGCTCGAGATGATTACCTGTAGTTGAATTTGCCGATCGTGATCAGTTGTTAATTAATAATAGTGTCTCTTAAGAAACCGTACGTCGCAAGATGGACGATATTGCGAATATTACTTTCGCCGAGCGAATAAAAACAGTTGTGTCTGCTAGCTTCTACAACGCGTTCATCAAAGTTAAGTAATGTTTTCTATCACGAATACGTTAGAAAAGTTCTCCAACCGATTTTACATACCACGACTATCTTGATTGATTGATATATCGATATTATTCTCCCTACGCAATTCGCTATTTTTTTGCCATTTCATCTATAAAAAATCAGGAGAAGTTTCATAATCGAATTGCTCTTTCCCCTTCGCTATTAATCAGTGCCGATAGAACCCCCCAGGATGCCCCAGTAATTAAAAGGAAATTTAATATGAGGAAGGGTTTCCCTGAATCCTTCAATTGCTCCTCTATTATTCAGATCCCTAATGGGGGACTGCACACCGCGAATTTCCGGTTCGCATTTGTTTCCCGTCGCTCCCCCGTTATAATATCTATACCATGAGCAACATAATATCGATGCAATCAAAGGGATCTTTTACGATCGCCGCTGACACGACAAGGCAGGGATTGTTGTGATTCACCAACAGGGGATGAAATTTCCGTGCAGCGGAACCTAATTATCATCATTGTATACGTGGCATGAAACGAGGTACAAAACTGATTAGGGAGTTCATGAAAATGTGCTTCACCAATGGTTTTTTTTTTGAAAGCATGAAAGTATACGGTTCGTACACGTCAATGATTAAAGCACTACTTAGTGAGAATTATATCTGTGAGCAAGCTTTCTTTCATAGCATTTTTCCATGATGTTAATTTCTACATGATTTTTCATTCATGAGATTCATATTATGATATAAATTGAGCCAACAGATATTCGTTATTCTACTGCGATAGATTCTTCATTAGCAAAATATTTATATGAAATAGGCGTGCAATATAATTTATTCCTTCCAACCAATAGAATCATATTGCAGAGATGTACTTATTTGTCGTAGATATAGCTTCTTATTGAAATTTTTCCCATTATGCGACAGAATAACCCAATTACTGAGATTATTCCACACATGTGATTTTTACCCAATCAGAACGTGTATTTCTGTCAGATCATCATAGCAACGGATGAATTTTATCGGAAATTTTTTCCTGGTGGGTACCTAACAGCGAATTATACTGGAAATTTTTTTGACGTTTATCATGACAGAATATTTTCTGATAATCTAATTTTTACTTGTTTTCACATATAATAATTTTGATCAATTTCAACAAATAGCTTAAATGTTTTCTAAATTCATGGACCATTATGATTGATATTTATATTAAAAACGCAATTATTGTATACTGTGGCAGGTTGATTCGAAGTTGCTTGCTCTGGATTTAGAGATTCTTGGACTGTCTTTGCAGAAGTTGAAGCAGACCTCATTGCTTCAATTATATACTAATGATGGCCCGAGTCAATTTGCAGATATGGTTTCATGGAGTGACTGCTACCATGCCCTGTTATTTTAATTAATTGCGGTTCTCCAATTCTGTTTTGTAAGAACTGGATAAAGACGAAAATTGATGTTGTTAGAAACACATTTGGTGTGGAATTTTCTTAACGAATACCACACGAGTGACCTCTAGTGGTATTACTAGTGAAAATAGATTCGACATCTTATTTAATATCATATTACTAACTAATTTAACAAAGAGCAGTGCCAATTTTTCAATTGTTGTTATTCCATCGCTTCCTCAGACACCTCGATGGTTTCACATGGTGGTATTCAATTCCACATAATGATTCGTTGATTCTGGTGATTTATTCAACTATACATTTATGTTATGTTTATTGTATTCGAGGACAAGTCGAATTTGTAGATATTGTAGATATTTGTAGATATTGTTGCGTTTATTTATATAGCTGAGAAAATAACTCAGATGAACAAACGTTCTAATGAGACTAGTTCGGTAATGTCAAAAAGAAACCATATGACGTAGAGCAGTACACATACTGAGTGGCCCAATAAAAACGACATAGTTATCGCTCTGAGAAAAATAAAAGCTCGAACCGGTCGATTTTTATTTGGAGGGGAAAATATTTCGCGCATGTTTTCAACTTTTTCACTTCAAAACCCTCGGAGGGGTGAGCTCCAATTCTTGAATCTCAAATGGGATAAGGGGTCAGGTGATACATCATTTTGAAGGTAATCGAAATCTCTTACCCACGCTTTATTGCTTTTGGAATCCAATGCAGTAGTTCTCGAGAAATCACGTTTATGAAAATAATCGGCTTGTGATGGAAAGTAATGCTTTTTTCCCTTTCATCACTATTCCTCATTTTGTAGTTAGAACGATGTTCATCTAAGAAGTGCCTTATGTGGTTTCTTTTCAAATCCTGTCCTATCCAACATTACATGAAGATTCATTTATTTCAAAGTCACTTCCTTGATCTCTCAGTAAAATGCAAACCTTATTTCGTTTTCATTGGGCCACCCTGTATTACAAAGTATCAATTACAAAAAAAATAGCGAAAACAGATTGGTATTGGGAACCTTCAGACGTTTCTGCTCTCCTTGAAATTAGTTCCTGATTCCGTCATAGAAATGGAATTCAAAAATTTTCGTAATAAAGTTTCACGTTGAAAATTCCACAAATGTAATTTTCAATCAGAACGTGTATTTCTGTCAGATCACCATAGCAACGGATGAATTTTATCGGATTTTTTTTCCTGGGTACCCGACAGCGAATTATACTGGAAATTTTTTTGACGTTTATAATGACAGGTTTTGTCAACTTGATAAAGACGAAAATTGATGTTAGAAACAACCGAATACCACACGAGCTCAAATTGAACCCAGAAATTTTTTCTCGCTCATGAATATTTTTAGAAAATTATCCCTCGTCTTCGACTCGGGATAATCGAAAAAATTTCCGGAAATAATTTGACCTCTAGTGGTATTACTAGTGAAATAACCAATCGTACAATAATAATCTTGCTCGAATGAGAAAAATAATTACTATTTTCACTTGAACGAGGCTGAATAAGGCCTCAGAGCTCGTGCATCCCTCTCTGGTCCTAACAAAATCGAACTGATTCGTGCGATTTCTCTCAGTGTAGTCGCGCTACAATGTGGCACGTTTCGCGTAGAACCAATTCATAAAGTTCCTAGTCTGCGTAGTGCCAGATTTCGTTTTTAGCAGACACAGAGGCTGGCGAATACTCCAGAAATAGAACAACGGGCTACACTTCCTGATGTGCATACCTCGTAATTTCCTCCGACTGTAGCGACTACGTAGATACGGCAAGCAGCACCACATCGACGGTCCTGCATGTACGCCAGTTTATCTCTCGAATCTGCTCCAGCTTTATTTATTGGGCGGACGCAGGAAACCGTTAGCATTTCGGATTTATGGCCTTGAGGGAGTCGTTGCCTCGGAGTGTCCTGAGAATTTCCACATATTCAACGGCTCAAATGAGACATTACGGATTTGAGCTAGTTCCAACACAGATCCTTCACGATACGTCCAGCCATTGATGTATTGATAATCTCTTTTAGAAAAAAAACTAACATCCAACCAACCGAATTTTAGCCCCCTTTTGAGGAGTGCTGCAAAGCACAACACAAGCACTCAAGTGCTTAGGTGTAGCAGGCTACTCAAATTGGGTTAAAAAGTTATATATTTAATAATACTCTTTCAATATCACTATGATTATATTCACTATGTTGCACATTGCCATCAATAAATTGAACTGAATTGAATTTCCAACCAACCGGTGACTCCAAGTTTGACATTGAAGGGCTCCAGTTCCGTTCTTGAAACCGATTCTCATCAACAATCAGAAAAGCAGAGTAATGACTTTATTTCGATCTAATATCCCCAGTTGAACTCAGTGAACTGGTGTGAACACTACACTTGGTTAGGAAACCAGCTTGGTTCAGGTTGAGATGACAAAAAAAATACATCCGGCTGGCTGCCAGATTTTTTTTTGACCTTCGGTGTACATTCATAACACAGAAAGATGTAAAGATCATAGACTGAATTGATTTTCCATCTCTATATGAAGAATTTCGGAAAGGAAAAAGCTTTGCGGATGATAGAGTACACTTCATTCTGCCTTTTCCTCTAGAGCCCCTATATCATCCAACGAGGCCTGAGGTGCAAGACGAAGACAGGTCGATGCTTTAAATGAGGATCTGACAAGAATTCTGAAATGGTGATCTGAGAATCTAGTACAGTTCAATGCAACTAAAACTCGAGCTTGTATGTTCACCAAGAAGACAGATCACACTATGCCCAATTTGATGATGTCGGGTACCACTGTTCCTATGAGGTCGTCAATATCCATGCTGGGTGTCACCACCAACAGTGCTCTCTCATGGGACGATCATGTGAGGTCCATTGCGAAAACTGCTTCACAGAAACTTGGTTTTCTATTCCTTGCGAAGAGATATTTCACATCCCAGCAACTGCATATGATCTACAAAGCACAAATTCGACCTGTCCTGGAGTACTGTTCACATGTTTGGAGCTCAACCCCCAAACATACGCTAAAGCTCTTAGATTCAATTCAGAAGAGAGCTATTCGCCTAGTCGATGATACAACACTCACCAAATCATTGACCTCTCTAGATCATCGTAGAAAGGTTGGCGATCTTTTATAGGTACTTTCACGGTCGGTGCTCAACGGAAATATCATCTATTATGCCACCACGCGCGATTCCTAGTAGACAAACCAGACGAGCTCAAGCTGGTCACTCCTACACTGTCAGGCTCGAGACCTGTCGAACATCGCTATACCAAGCATCATTCATCAATAGAACTGCGAAGTTGTGGAATTCTTCGCCTAAAGAAGTCTTTCCTGATGCTTACAACCTCCAAACTTTCGAGAAAAATTCCAACACCTTCCTTCTTTCCTTCTTTCCCAAAACTCCACCGCTGGCTAACACTATGTTCCTCGAACATTATAAGTTTCCCTTTCGTGTTGTCCACAGATAAAAAAAAATCTGAATGACCCAAATTTCATCATAAGTCGCCCATCAAGATTAGTTGGTACATCCAGAAACTTCAAATTCTCAAAGCTGATTGAGAGATAATGAACTCGAACGAATGAAAAGAAATACAATGAAAAACGGGCTCCTATTACTATTTTCACTCATTTTCGATTTTCTACACGACCAGAAGTTACAAGTTAGCTCAATGGAAATTTCGAATGCATTTCATACATCATTAATCATCATCGGATCCATCAGAACTCGAATTGTTATTCAGTCTAACACACCCTTTGAATTCTAACGTGCAAATCCAAACGAACTCATCTTATTCTGATAGTTTCAATGAGATCTATCATTGTGATTATGCCCCTCTTCACCTGACAGCACATATCAAGTCGTGGACTGAATACGATTGACGATGCCAGGGAGATCGATGAATTTTGTTCCATCTATTCCTAATCAAAAGTGATTCAAATCAATTTGAATATGGAAGGGTTTTGAACTGAGAGTCAGCTGTCAGTTTTTGATTGGTAATATTTTATTCGACCAACACCTCAACTCTTGGTGCGAATAAAAACACATTCGTAAATTCTGTAAAGCATGAAAAGTTCCGTCTTTGATTCTCTGACAATTATAGATTGCAGCGACAAGAATAAAACCATGTCTAGAATTTCATAATATCTTTTCACGTTCCCCGTGTGGAGAGAAGAACATGTCATCTTGAATAACAAGGTAGCGAGCAGGTGGGAACACACGACGAGCTTGAAAAGTTTCTTGAGTGATCTCAAAAGTTCGATAAAAGGTTTCAAGTCGCATGGTGAAGTATACTGTGGAATGAGGTTAAGCCTCTATTCATCCCGAACGACAAAAAAACTTCGAAAAACTCTTCCGCATGCAGCTTCGAAGTATATGTATAGAGAGAAAGCAGCTGTATGCATATACGAAACGGAAGGGAAATTATATTTTATGGAATTTCTCAGGGGATGAAGTAACCTTGTTAACTTCAACTTTGTGATGGAATGATCGAGGGAATGGTATATTGGTGGATACAGCAGGATTGAATTAATCGAATCAAAAATTGGTCTGAAATACAAAGTGAAGAATAATTTTGGATCGTGGTTTCCTGTTCACTATACAGGGTGTAACTCAAATTTTGTCATTAATTCCAGGTGGTGATTCCTTATCATATTTTATGAAAAAAAAAGGTTGATATAAACGTGTGTCCTAACTAACTAACTAACGGGGTGGGGTGTCTACAAAATCGGTTTTTCATGAATCACTCAAAATTATTTTCGCCGATTTTGAATGAACTTTGTGTGTTTCATTCGTAATACGCTTCTTGTTATGGAAATGGATTTTGAATTTTGTTTCCAGTTGTGTCGCAGAGGGTCACCTCATTAATATTCACGATGATAATTTTGTACGCTAATGCTTCCGCTGACTTTGATATTATTTGAAATTAATGGCTAAACAGTGGTGTAGAAATCGGGTTACAAACATACCTAGTTTCATCAGAATCGGCGTAAAGGCTTCTGATTTATTAATGAAAACCCTATTTTATAGGAAAACTTTGACATCTCGAAAAGAAGCATGTTAGGATGCATGTTTATATTTACTTTTTTTCATGAAATATGAGAAGGAATCACCCTGCTGAAATTAATGATGATATAGTACGAATATCTTCTTTCATATGATGATAATAAGACATGTACAAAAAGCGAAGGCCTATTGCACGTGATTTGAGATCTAGGCCATCAACGCACGTCACATGCAATAACTCATTTTTACACCTCCATTTTATATGTCGTGAAGTGTCAACTCATACATAGGGGTTAAATTAGTTTGTTTGATGCATAATTGAGAACCGTATAATCATAACAAATATTCATTAATTTCTCTTCGCACTATTCATAAAATATGCCTTTATTTTCTTTATTTGGTTCACAGATAAAAAATATAGTTCTCCTAACAAAACTTCTCGTTATTATAGGCACAACCAGATTTTCTCGTTACTGTATAAAGTTTTTATGTTAACTATAACAATATTTTGGATGTTGTAATGCTGAAACATTGTTACGATAAGATCATATGGTTGTGCCTATACTAACCAGACAGTTTTTTGAGTGTTGGCTACTTTCGAAACAGCTCATCTTTATTCTTTGTCGAAATCTTCCAATTCCATTTTTCCCAACTTCTGTGCCTTATTTTGTTTGTAGTAAACGTAATAGAGTGACTTTTCAATTAATTGTATATTTCAAATTCGCAAAGTTGATTTCTTTTGGAAACTCAATCCCGATATGGCAATTCAATAAATTCGGAATAAATTATGAACCGAAAGAAGTTTCCAAAAACTGTGATTCAATTTTTCTAATTGATTGTTGTTGTTGTTTCTGCTATGTTGACGAAGCTGCCGGATCCATTGGATGTTTCTATCAAATGACGAGTAATAAATTGGTAATAAATTAGTAATACATTGAGAACTGAATAGGATTTACAAGAAATTGTGAAATTTAAGTTTTGGTTTTGCTAGGTTGACATAAAGACATTGAGATAAAGGAATTTGACATTTTTTCTTTAGTTGAAAAGCAAAATTCTCGAGTTTGTAGCAATGAGTGAGTCTGTAGAATATTTCGAACATGTAATAAACTATATTGTGGTCCTGCTAGGTTGACTTGGAAGTAGCTGTTTTTTTTTTGTTTCATCAAATGGGTGGTAATAAATTGTGGCAATTGATGAGTGGAAAACTATTTCACTCTTGTGAATATGAATGTGGACTGTTTGAGGAGTATGAAATCCATCATGCAAATGTACATATTTCAATTGATGAACTCAGCTGAAATAGTGAGATAAATTAATTCAACAATAAAATTTGTCTCGGGTTATGGCATTGTGAAATACGATCCGAGTATAAATCAGAAATGATTTTCCACCTCCGCATTCACATAATTCGAGGATTAATATGCAAATAACGTAATATAATGACAAATAGCCAATAGGCTCGTATTGGTTCTCGACTCCCGACAAATATTATTCTTCCGGGGCTCTTATTGCATTTTATCCCCTTGTCCGACGTCCTGAACCAATATTTACGACATCTTTGAGAATTGTGTGTTCTGGGAAATCGTGACTGAATCGTGATTATTCGCCTTTGTCTTCCGTCCTGTTGCCAATAAGTATTCAAGAATCATTCGGATAACGTGCAAGATAACGAACGTTTCTAGCCAAAAAGCCATCATCATGAGAAATCCTGCTGTACTGCCTTGGAAATAGGACACAAGAATCATTTTTCAGTATTTATAGAACAAGAGATCGATAATCCAAATAATTCTATGGTTGTTGATGGAGATAATTTCAGTTAACAGTCAATGTGCATCGTTTTCTGGTAAATTCTCGGGTAAACTACGTTTTTTGTTTTGTTTTCCGGCTCGTGAATAATCAAAGACGAAAAGCGATATTGTTTTCACCTTCACTTTAATCTGTCGAACTCACCTTTAGAACTTGACGATATTGAAATCCTCAAACGGTATCCTTGAATCTCGCTGAAACACATTTGAATGAATTTTTGGCTGTGTCTAAGCCTGCAAAGTTTGGCAAATCTAACCTAACCAAACTTGAATAGAAAGGCTGATCAAAATGGATTTTCCCAAGATTCAATGGGATTCTTCTTACCCGAATCTATTAGCTGTCAAACGATTGCTTTGCTACGAAAGTCATCATGTTGAAAGTATTATCATAGAGAATTTCAAACTTGAAATATTACCTCATTTATAAGTCACTTCTTCAAACAACTTTTCTTGAATAAATTACAGTGTTTTCTCCGCGGTTTTCCGATATATATTTGATGCACTCCACCTGCAGGGTTTTGTCGAGAATTACCAAAAATTATTGTAAAAAAAGTTTGATACTTTTCCGAATCATCAGAATTTCTCATCAAAAATTTAAAACTATTTCGATATGATGTCCATTTTTTCAATGAAAAACCCTGTTCATTACCTCATATTTGAGAAGAGTTTTTTTTTCCTTCGAATATGCCAAGGTGCAATCGGAAATGACATGGCCTGGCGCCATTTTTAATATTTAGTGTGAGTTCTGGTGGATTTATGTTTGTATAACTTTGCAAATAACTATGTTTGAGTAAACGTTATTTTACATTTCTTGGAATATTTGTACGCTTATATTTTGAAAACAGATGAATGAAATAAAGCACATGTGTATAAATTTTTAAAATCAGAAAAAAACAGCTCTTTCGAGATATGGAATGATATAAAGGGCGTTCCATTGAGAAGAAATAATATCGATTTTTTTTACAGAAAATCTTGATGGTTCAGAAACAAATATAAAACTTTTGTCGTCAATATTTTTTTGGACCTCTCGAAATAACCCCTGTAGGAGGGGTGCAAGAATATACGGGAAAACCCTGTACATGAATCTCGAGCTGCTTTAATTTTTCCATCTCCCTCGCATACGAAAGGATATGATTGAAATTCAATCCTACAAATTCAGATTTGGATATGATTGACGCACTTTCATAAATAATAGGGATCACCCTGCTGAAATTAATGATGATATAGTACGAATATCTTCTCTCATATGATGATAATATGACATGTACAAAAAGCGAAGGCCTATTGCACGTGACTTGAGATTTTTGGACCTCTCAAAATAACCCCTGTAGGAGGGGTGCAAGAATATACGGAAAAACCCTGTACATGAATCTCGAGCTGCTTTAACTTTTTTATCTCCCTCGTATACGAAATGATATGATTGAAATTCAATCCTACAAATTCAGATTTGGATATGATTGACGCACTTTCATAAATAATAGGGATCACCCTGCTGAAATTAATGATGATATAGTACGAATATCTTCTTTCATATGATGATAATATGACATGTACAAAAAGCGAAGGCCTATTGCACGTGACTTTAGATTTTTGGACCTCTCGAAATAACCCCTGTAGGAGGGGTGCAAGAATATACAGGAAAACCCTGTACATGAATCTCGAGCTGCTTTAATTTTTTTATCTCCCTCGCATACGAAAGGATATGATTGAAATTCAATCCTACAAATTCAGATTTGGATGATTGACGCACTTTCATAAATAATAGAATTTCCTGAAAAATGTGAGTAACACATTTTTCGATTTGTAGCCAGAAACCTGCCGATCAATATCAATATGTATTAACACAATATAAATCCGAAAATTATTCATCGATTGTGTAATAAAGTGCGTGAGAGAACTACTTTCACAAGGCGAGTGCATCTTCTTCGCTATTTACTTACCTCGCTCGCGAGAACGTGCCAGGCCTACTGGATTTCTCACTATACTAGGCTCGTGCGTGCGACCAGTGTTGCCAAGTGTGGCTCATTCAAAATGGAAATTTTTTTCAATGCAGGGCGCCAAAAATGGTGCTTTGATTTTGAGTTCTCACGTTGAATGAAGGTGGTGCTTCATCATATTTCTTTGTGCTTCTGGTTCTAATCACTTGTAGAGTAATTCGCTCTGGAAAATGCACTCGTTTAATCGTTTCAAGGTCACGAAATATGCCGAGGGTAATTTGATACAGGGTGTAACTAAATAAGTGTAAAACATTCGAAGGGTGATTCCTCATCGAAAAAAATATAAGATCTTCCATAAAAAGGAACTCCATTGGAACATCCCACGTTAATATACAGCCCCTTGGAAAATTCATGTATCTTGAATTTTTTGCCCAAAATAAACCAGTTTGCAGCAAAAAATTATTTTACGAACAACTACAGAGATACATCGTCATAAATGCTGGATTTATTGTTATTTTGTAGTTACTACCTGCATTAAATGATTGAAGGGGGATAGACGGAACCAATTTATCAACAAGGGGCTGTATCTTAACATAGGATGCTCCAATGAAGTGTCTTTATAAAAAAGATCCTATCTTTCTTTCGATGAGGAATCACCTCCTCAAATGTTTTTCTTCAACTCCAGGTGTCAGAACAATGAGTGGTACAGTGAAAACAAAATCGGGTTGAATTTCACAGATATAGTATATCAGTCAATAATGTCTCAATTTCTCAATGTCTCAACTTCATTTTTATGTACTTTTTATCACGGATTACATGCAATGAGTGTTCCAAGCTACATTCAAAATGAGTATTTTCTAACTAATTATACTAGTATATACTAGTCTACATACCGAGTTATGATTAGGTATATTTCTCTGTGAATGAATGGAACAACTATATTGGATACGGTACTACCTAGTTCCACTCTCTTGACGATAATTGGCCATATGTTGAATGCCTCAGATCAAGCTTATCAAAATCATTTTTCAGTTGTTGAATCAACAACTTGCATTACTTCATCCTGATTCTGATTACCTTTTGATTTGAAGTATCTCGATTTGAAAATCGTGTCAGGTACATATATCAATTCCAAAGCATGTGAATTGACTCCGACACTCGCATAAGGGACTGTGATGGGGATTGTGCGCATATGTGTGAGTGTTATTGCGGTAGCGTGGATGAACCAGTTTATCTCCTTCTCTTTCGTTCAGCCCAATTCATGAGACATTGTGAAGACACTCAATCCTGACGGAATATTCAAACAAAAATTTCTCCCTGAACATGCACCCCCTAACAAATAACACCGAACAACAACTAGTCTTTATTTGTTGTTCGGTGCAAATATGCAGTCACCCATCTTGATGTGATGAACATCTCAAGTATTTCACGATCAGAGTGTTACAGCCATTTCAGCAAAAGTCCTATGCACATGTTTTTAAGCACCCTATCTTCGTTCTTCAAGCGCAGTTTATAAACTCCGATGCCGTAAATGCAGTTGACGTAGCCGTTGCCGTAGTGGAAAAAATGCTCAATGTGTCGCTATTGTCGGTTATCTGTTCGGCCATGGAAGGCATGATCATTCTGCAATCTCAATTTCCATATATTTTTCAAAATAATTCTTCCTCGTGGTTTGCAATTTATAGGAATGAGATAATCACAGCGCAACCATAAATCAACTGATCACTCTCTTCTGTCAGCTGTCACTGGTACTCATCCGTGATTGGATGTCCGCAGAGGGAATGCTGTTGCGGTAGCCGCAACGGTTACGGCAACGGCAACTGCGTCAACTGCGAAGTTTATGAACGCATGTACAATTTTACATATTCCATCTTGGCACGGCAACGGCTACGTCAACTGCGGCTACGGCTGCCGAGTTTATAAATTGAGCTTTATATACTTCGTTATAGCTGGCAACATTGTATGCGACGCTACAGTTTAACATATTTCAACTGTTAGTAGTAATTGCTGGTTTACTGAGTTTAGTGAGGTTACGTGTTCACGAGTTTTTTTTTCCAATACGGAAATCGTTTCAGATGTTCATGGTAGATTGACGACTTTATTTTCTGTCATTATAAAATTAATCGAATAGGTTTTATGGTGGTTCGTATTTGGTATTGAGTTACAATCAAGCAAATTCCTCTCTTAATGCTGTATTGAATTTCGTCCGGAATCTAATGGCTAGCAATAGTATCACTATCGCATTAAAAGTCAATCTGATGTGTTTGTGAATCGACATTACATATTCTCAACGTATCCATTTCACGAAATTATGTATGGAAATTTGTGATTAACCACAATATCGCCTGTTCAGAGAACTGCGTAACCATAAATGGAAAACGTATATCGACACTACCCTCTATTACTTCACAGCGCTATCTGTATTTCTAGATATTAAAAAGATGCATAGGTTTTCTTTGGTGCAAGATCGAGTGGGTAGAACTGGCAACATCGCAACTTCTCAGCCTTCAACTACAAGTGTCACTTTGAATAACTCAACAATCTTTGACACATCCAATGTTAAACTGACTTGAATCCTTTTTCGCACATGCCTTCTTGATTCATAACACTAGAACATTGTTGTGAAATAAAAATTCGTTCGAGGCGTTCTATGAGCGTTTGCTTCAAAATATGTATCTTTCTTCAGTAACAGAGTTGATAATGTGAATAAAAAATTTTTTAGAAAACTTGGCGCTACTGTTTGGTTACAGTTGTCAGCAGGTGTTGAAGCTGCTGCACATCACAGGGTATTATGAACTTCGGTAAAAAATTCTTCCACCCTGTATATGTTCCACCCTGTATATGTTCAAATTTGAATCTCAATAGAAACTGCTCGTCATCATTACTGATGAATCAACTTATATAACGACATTTAAGTGCTTGAATTGAATTCACTTTATTTTCGACTTGTGAGATGGATACAATAAAATTATCATCACTTCAGCATATTGTAATAATAAATTGTAATAATAAACTGGACTAACCAATTCAGCATAATTCTATACAGTGCGTCCCGAATTCGATCGTATGGATCTTGATAACTATGGGATATAAATAGATGGTTGGATTACAAAAGTCGTGCCTAGTTTCATAATTCATTGAGAAATCTTGCAGTCATTGTGAAGACGGCTTTTTGACATTATGTCCACACTTTATACTCATTTTTCATGTGGAGTTTTCATTTTTCATGTCAGTTTTTCGTTTATTCGTTATGAACGGACTTTTACAGATCAATTAACGGAATTGGGATTCTATAATTTGGTGATATGATCTAAGAAAAAAATATCAGTACATGAATGATGAGTAATAAATATGCTTGTTCTGAAAATTCAGAATATTTCATGACGACAATTCTTCATTGTCGCGATCAAATTTCTCGGAAAACATTCTAAACATATCCTCTAGACAAATAGAGACCTTTCAACATCTTTCGATACTAATGCTGGCTCGATTCCCAACAAATTATTCTTCTGAAAATGTTCAGACAGTCCATAGGGACATATTTCATCATGTTTGGATATCCTCAACCAAAACAGCTCTCGATTATTTTTCGGTGTTATGAATTATTGCAGACTTTTCATTCATACGAATCGCTGACAGGTTGCGTGAATGCAGGATGTGGTTATGACAATCTGAATGGCTATTATTTCGAATATTCATGGAATCAAACATTTACTTCTCCGGTCTGAAAATTATGTTTCCTGAAATTATTTTCAATCCAGAAGTCACTAAATGGACTAGGTTCGATGTTTAATAATACCTACCTGTTGGCAATATTTCCGGAGAATCTATATCACAGTATTACTTACAAAACCCATACAGCTATCGATTTTTTTACAGCGGAAACCAGCTCCATATGAGAATGTCATGTCAATTTCATTCATTCTGAAAATCAACTCTCGTTTTTTTTAATCGAACTATCAAAAAAATCAAAATCAAACTAGTGACGTCATCGGCTGACCTCTCTGGCACGTCCAAATTTTCAAGAGAATCCAATGAGTCAACTTTTGGCGACGTTGCCAAACTGCCTAAATACTTTTTCATCGAATTATTTTCAAGTATTTTTTTTTTCATTCCAAAATCAGACTCAGTTTTGTTCATCGAAAACGAAGTAACAGTCGAATTTCATCCATATTGAATGTTTTGAATGTTGTGCATCAAGTGGTGTTGCACTTATTTCTCATGATATTAATAATAAATAGAGTTATATCGCTGTGAATTTTGATTTTTCAATAAATATCACTAAAAAACTATTCACTGATAGATGCGACGTTTTTACTTGAACGCTATTAGGTGATCAATAACAATAATCCCACTGGCTGATTATATCATTCTGTATATATTTTGCTGAGATCTCATACCCAGACGACTTATCTCATGTTTATTTTTAATCTGTGCATAAAGGAGTTATTACTCACATCAGTCTAATATTCCGATGATGAAATATTGAAATGATGGTTGACCTGACAATATTATGTTTTAAAAAATCGCTTGATAATCAATATTCCTCAATTGAATCGTCCTGAAATATGACCGATAATGGCTAAATCATGTTAGGCCATTCCGATATATCAGCTAATAAACTGACCGTTGATTGGTCAATAAAGATAAAGTCAAACAGCATATCCATTATGAATTATACGGACATCAACATGGATTTTTGGATCATTCATTGCCTTGATGTCACACATAAATATAAATAAATATACTGGGTAGCCCAATGAAAACGAAAGAAGGTATGCATTTCACCGAGAGATCAAGGAACTGACATTAAAATGAATGATTCTTTATGTAATGTTGGATAGGACAGGATTTAAGAAAAAACACACAAGGCATTTCTTAGATGAACATCGTTCCAACTACAAAATGATAAATAGTGATAAAAGCGAAAAAGCGAAGAAAGCTTTACTTTCCATCACTAGCCTATTATTTTCATAAACGTGATTTCTCGAGAACTACTGCATTGAATTTCAAAAACAAGAAAGCGTGGGTAACAGATTTCGATTACCTTCAAAATGATGTATCACCTGACCCCTTATCCCATTTGAGATTCAAGAATTGTAGCTCACCCCTCCAAGGGGTTTGAAGTGAAAAAGTTGAAAACATACGCAAAATATTTCCTCCTCGAAATAAAAATCTACCATTCGAGCGATTTTTCTTCTGAGAACGATAACTTTGTCAAATCGGCCTAGTTTCCTTTCCATTAGGCCACCCAGTATAACGACAACTGAAAATACCTCTGAATCTATAATATAGGAGAAGTAAGTAACCTTCGAAAAGAAGCGACTGAAGTCTAATCGTTATTTTATTCGAACATTTTTGATTTTGGTGCAGTATTTTGTTTCCAAATTTTGTGACATAGTAATTGAAATTAGAAAATTGCCTCAAATATTTTGGTGAAAATAATTCACAATAAATAACATTTTGAGCTGTGACAAAAAATCAGCACTGAATTCGAATAGTACTACGAAATCAAGCTATTTATCAATTATTGCAGACCCTGGCATTAATTGATAATTAAACATGTTTTTTCTCCTCCTTCTGGTACTCTGCAGAAAATACTGCAACTAGTGTAGGTATTTATCGAACCAGTGGCAGCTGGCATATCAAGAACTCAAATGGAGTCCTCAGTTAATTTCACATAGAGAGGATATACCGTGTTAGCTGAACTACTACAATAACTCACAATTTTTCGCAATATTCATTCAACACCGTATATATTTATTATGTCTCATTCCACTTTCTAATGGCTATTTAATGGTAGATCATAAATTCTGACATATTGAGCAGATAATGTATTCTTTTCGTCGTTCAGAGGATATTTCAGAATCTTCCAGAACATTATTCAATTTCAGTTTTCTATCTACTTAAAAATAGTATGCAAAGTAAACAAGACTGTCTGATGACAGACTAACACCATGGTGAACTGCTTATATTACGAATACATCAGAGATCAAAGACGTAGCCAACTCGGTATCTTCATATTTATAATCATTGAAATCTGATGGGAAGCTGTGAATATATTATTGTTAATGTTCATTAGTTTGTTGATGAAGGTGTCTGTATTTTCAGGAGTGTCAACTCAAAACACCAATTCAGAACATCGATGCCTTATGTCAATAGTTTTGCTAGGGAATGGTTTCGAAAATGTCATTTGATCACAATAGCAATACTTATAGAATATTGAACTTCTGATAACTGTTTTGAGTATACATGGTGTCCAATTTAGAATGGGGTATATATATATATATATATATATATATATATAGAATAACCGCAGAATAACCAGCAAAATGAACGAAAGCTGCTCACCTAAAATGCTACTCGTTTTCGAAATGATGCGGGCGTTCAAGATCACAAAATATTATTGGCTATATTTTTTCTTGATTACTTCTATAATTTCAGTAAATTCGGCAGACGTTCATGTCATAAAAATCATCTAACTGTAGAATTCAATTCATTGAGCTCCAGCAGTAGCGTACGGCATAGGTAAGTAAATCCTTCTTGTTCTTGAGTAAATTAGGTGTACTTGGTGGGTATATGTAAAGTGATTTTCATTTCGAGATATTCGCAGTCAAACGTAGATATTTATGTAGTCTTAATGTTCATTACTCCATTTCGTACGCCACTGGCAGAGCTACCGATTTCTCTACCACTGCTAGGTGTATTTCATGACGCTCCAACGTTCGCCAATTTTAGTGAAATTGAACAGAGTACTAAAGAAAATTCTAGACCTACCCATCAGTATTTCGGAAAAGAATGGAACACCTTGTATAATCTCGGAGCTAACTGACCCGATTTCTTCCAAAAATCACACAATGTATTTTTCAAGTGCATACATAATAGAAATACCGTGCTGTAAATCATTATTCTCTTCTTGAGATGAACAAATTTATTTTCCTGTAAATATTGCTTCATTATTTATATTTATACATGGATGAATTAATATTTTTCGATGAATACACGTGCTTAGACTAAGATATTTAGTATATTTCATCGACACTTTCGAAATGTATTCCTCAATATGTGAGGAGGTTCATCATTAATAATGGATCTGGTTCTGAAATACTAGTCGATACATTAACTTTTATATATATATATATATATATATATATATATATATATATAGAAATATATATATATATATATATATATATATATATATATATATGGTTATGGGTAGTTCGGAGTTATTTCAAAACAGTTAACTTGATTTGTAAAGTTTTTTTGAAGCATGAACAGAACTCTTGAAGTTCCAACTTCCAACTCCACTCCTCATTCACAAGATATTCTGATGTTTTCATTTCTCGCCGAACTCTCACCTTGGATCCGATATCCCTTGCGGGCCAGTCGTAATAAGATAAAAAAAACTTCGCCGTGAGCAGAAATCCAATCAATCAGTGGAATTACTTACGAGGAACAGGAGTTGATTGGCGAAACTCACTGTCCGTTAAATTACCTTCATAACAAGTTTCAATATGGTGATGTTAGATCCACCGGAATCTTCTACACGTGAATAATACAGATTAGAATAGTGAATAAATATTATGATACAAGTTTTGAAAGATGCTCTTTGGGCGCACGAATTTCTTGGACTACGTTGACCAAGCCAAGAGTCTGATTTGGATCAACTTTTTTCTGAATTCTTAAAGCACGCTTCGGGAAAGTATGTGGGCTACTCGTTTCTATTAAAAATTTACTTCTTCTCGTGAATACTCGAAAATAATTCCGTGTTTTATTTTAAATTCAAAATACCTTGTAAAGTGCATCAGCTAGTTACAAAAGTAAAGTTCAGATAGCCTGTGAGTGATACCTCATCTGCTCTCGACATTTTCCTTCTTGTTTCCTTTTGTTATCTTTCTTATTAAAATAGTATACTATAACGAGAAGATATTCAGCACAAACAGTGTAGCGGCGAGTGCGAGAGTGTAGTGAGTGCATGAAATACACTTTCCAACGAGTTATGTACACTATTTTTCCTATGATCATAAATATTATTCATTTATTATTATTGATTATTATTTCAAGATTCACCTCATTCATTGAAATTTCACGAAATACGTTTACTGGAATTCGAGAATTTTGAATTAAGTTTCGCTCATTGCGATAGTTTGATAGACAATACCAAAATATATGTGGGCGCCTATGAATTGTTACAAGTTCCGCAACCTTCGGATATTTCATTTTTGTTAATTGACTTCACTCAACTGAGTCAACGTCAAATGTGCTGTTTGTCATTGTCATGGATGATAATGTTTCTCGAGTATTTTTCGCCCTTTTAAATGAATAATGTAGTGATTTCATGGATCAACAACCATCAGACGCTTCTCGAAAAAGGAAGGAAGGTATACTGGATTCAATGATTTTCCAGAAGGTAGTACCATATGTGATGATAACAGAACTAAAATTTCCAGGTAAAATATCGTTACATTTATCAATCACTGCAAGCGTGCAATTTTCAAATATTTCCACTCTAGTGCGTTTTACTTTCAACTTTCCTGTTACCACAGTGAAATGGACTACTTTCTAATTATCAAAACAATGTTGAAAGCGCGCTTAGGTGGTCGTATAGGAAAAAGATATTTTATAGCAATATGGTTTTATTCGCAATTTCGAATACCTAAGAAGACTTTGGACACAATAGGACATTGAAATTGTTTGATACAAGAAATGACAAGTTGTCTCATTGCATTATTTCCTCTAGTTTGATGGAATTAGTGATATTCGATAGTCAATATTTCGAAAAATGGAAAGAACTTGAACTGTGATTGGCCAGGTGGTCGAGGTGGTCAAGCGACATCATAGTAATCATGAGGTCTTGGGTTCGATTCCTGGCTGGCCGTTGGATTTGGGTTCATTCATGCACTGTACAGTGTATATCATAAAGTTCTACATAGACTCATCCCAAAATGCCACAGTTGTTTGGATTCCACTTGTATAAACTGCAGATCCTCGTGTCCTTCTCTTGCACAAGCCCTTCGGGGCTTCTGAGGGTTGCTTCGGCAACTAAAGAGTAACAATAACAATATCAAAGTGGACTGGCTCTTCTGTTTCAACCAATTTCACTTCTGAATTGTTCATGAAAAGTTAAAATGTTCTACTGTAAAATCGGCTGATTCAAACATGTGCTATATAATCGCGATATCAAGGATAACCAAAGCAAACAAGACAAAAGATGCCAAGAGAAAATGAAACTATGTCGTATCAGAGTTGCAACTGGTGCATTTCACAAGATGTTGTGAAGTTCGAAGTGTCGATCGATACTCATAACGTTTTCGGTGAGATCGGTAGCAGATAACCCTACCGTTCAGTTCTCTCCTCTGTCTCCCAAGAACACTCTGTATACTGTTGGAGATAGACGAGACCGCAGAAGGAGGGAGCTCGGGCGATTCGTGATTCGTGATTTATGGTGGCCCATTCGATCGTGCCCACCACGTTTTGAAGAGACGGACGTGACCGAACTGACGATTCGAAATTCGAGACCACAACTTTTGTGTCGTCGAGACGTGTAATTTTCGTGCGAAAAATACATATAATCAATGTATCGCGGGGGTTTCGCTATTGTCTTCTCATCGCCTGCTGTCGTCCTTCATAGCGATGACGATCGAAATACAAATATGAGGATTATTCGGGCGTTGAGATCATACCGAATGGATAACGATGTTTGCCAAGTGTCGGGATTTGTTATCCGATTCGCTTCTCACAAAATACTTTTACTTTTTTTGATTATTCTTTGTACCTGAATGATAGCAATAAATAAAACTACGAAAGCGCTGAACGGACATGATGACTTTTTTTTATAATTGCCAGTTTGAACTGGCAATTAGCACTAATTGGCAGTTTGAAGTGGTAATTAGCTATAAATACCAGTTCAAACTGGCAATTAGCCCTAATTGCCAGTTCAAACTGACAATTTGCCAAAATTGTCAGTTCAAACTGGCATTTAACTGGAATATATCCCTCATTGCCAATTAGAATTGGTTAGAATTGCCAATTTAAGCTGACACGTAGGGCTAATTGCCCGTTAAAACTGGCAATTAGGGATAAATGCCAGTTCAAACTGACAATAAGCTCTAATTGCCAGTTTAAACTGGCAATTAGGCAATCAGGGATAAATACCAATTTGAAGTGGCAATCAGCCATAATTGCCAATTAGACCTAATTGTCAGTTTAAACTGACAATTTGCCATAATTGTCAGTTCAAACTGGCATTTATCCCTAATTGCCAGTTTTAACGGGCAATTAGCCCTACGTGTCAGCTTAAATTGGCAATTGTAACCAATTCTAATTGGCAATGAGGGATATATTCCAGTTTAAACTGGCAATTAGGGATAAATGCCAGTTCAAACTGACAATTAGCCCTAATTGCCAGTTCAAACTGACAATTTGCCATAATTGTCAGTTCAAACTGGCATTTATCCCTAATTGCCAGTTTTAACGGGCAATTAGCCCTACGTGTCAGCTTAAACTGGCAATTCTAACCAATTCTAACTGGCAATGAGGGATATATTCCAGTTTAAACTGGCAATTAGGGATAAATGCCAGTTCAAACTGACAATTAGCCCTAATTGCCAGTTCAAACTGACAATTTGCCATAATTGTCAGTTCAAACTGGCATTTATCCCTAATTGCCAGTTTTAACGGGCAATTAGCCCTACGTGTCAGCTTAAACTGGCAATTCTAACCAATTCTAATTGGCAATGAGGGATATATTCCAGTTTAAACTGGCAATTAGGGATAAATGCCAGTTCAAACTGACAATTAGCATTAATTGCCAGTTCAAACTGACAATTTGCCATAATTGTCAGTTCAAACTGGCATTTATCCCTAATTGCCAGTTTTAACGGGCAATTAGCCCTACGTGTCAGCTTAAACTGGCAATTCTAACCAATTCTAATTGGCAATGAGGGATATATTCCAGTTTAAACTGGCAATTAGGGATAAATGCCAGTTCAAACTGACAATTAGCCCTAATTGCCAGTTCAAACTGACAATTTGCCATAATTGTCAGTTCAAACTGGCATTTATCCCTAATTGCCAGTTTTAACGGGCAATTAGCCCTACGTGTCAGCTTAAACTGGCAATTCTAACCAATTCTAATTGGCAATGAGGGATATATTCCAGTTTAAACTGGCAATTAGGGATAAATGCCAGTTCAAACTGACAATTAGCCCTAATTGCCAGTTCAAACTGACAATTTGCCATAATTGTCAGTTCAAACTGGCATTTATCCCTAATTGCCAGTTTTAACGGGCAATTAGCCCTACGTGTCAGCTTAAACTGGCAATTCTAACCAATTCTAATTGGCAATGAGGGATATATTCCAGTTTAAACTGGCAATTAGGAATAAATGCCAGTTCAAACTGACAATTAGTTCTAATTGCCAGTTTGAACTGGCAATTAGGCAATCAGGGATAAATGCCAATTTGAAGTGGCAATTAGCCATAATTGCCAATTAGACCTAATTGTCAGTTCAAACTGGCAATTATAAAAAAAGTCATTATGTCCGTTCAGCGCTTATTTCGTACAAAACAAAAAACTCAAAATGATCAGTAAATAAAATAACGATTGTATTGTTCTGTGGCCTCCCATCATCATCTTATTTTTCACATACCACCACAGAAAATAATAAATCATTGTAAGATTGATGGTTCAGTCCTCCTCTACCTACCAATCGTTTTATGGAAATTGATCATCGATGTTCGACTTTGAATTAGTACATTGTGATATATCGGAATCGTCTAGTTGATATCAAGTACACTTTTGTTAAATAATCTGTGGTTTCATTTAGGAATCGTATTTTTACAAAATGTCATTTGATGCAGATTACCTACAAATACCTCAACGACTGTAACATTCAGGTACATGGAATGCTTGGAGCAATAGTATTCTGTGAGTAGTTTGTGAAGATGATATGAAATATAGAATGTTCCATTCAAAATAACCGAGAAAATCATGGGTGTGAGTTATAAAGCTAAAGCTATAAAAAACTTGCCAAGCTGCAACAAAACTAGATTACCACAATATCCTTTTGGCCTGTGATATGCTGTGACCTGTATATCAAGAAATAATTTCAGAATATGAAACTTGAGTCCATCTATAATTTTTGCACGAAACTTCTTTCGTATCTCTCAAGTCAACGGAGGTATCAAAAAGCGGTTCAAGTTGATCTCCCTGTTAACTTATCTATTTTATTTTCTTCTTTTGTTCACTTATATATGTATTTATTATAATTGTGACAATGCTATATTACCTGCCCTATACCATTTACTCATATTTACTTATTTGATTTATATTTATCATGACTTCATCAATGAGATGAAAATCTTCCGATAATAAAGTATATTTTGATTTGATTTTGATTTGATTTGATAACTTATCTATGCAAATTTCCTGTCAAATTCACTCGTGTTTCAGGGTGAATTTGTCAGCCTTTCCTTCTTTTTGATGCTTGGATCCTGCATCTTGTTGCTTTTGATCAAGTTGGCAACACCAGGAGATCACGTGAAGTGAAGTGTGTTTCAAGAGGATAAGTGATTTCGCTGCCAGTGGCATATCTTGCGGGTTTCACTTTGGAAAAATTTTATAAAATTCCCTAGTATTGCCCTGAAATTTTGTAGACACCTTTCCTGATGCCAAGCTAACGCACCATTTTTTTTATGGTTTCCTAGGTGGATTTCCCATAGTTTTCGAACACACGATGTACTGGGGAGCTTCTTTAGGTGCATACACTATTGCTATCTCCGAGTCGGCTTGAATTACGATATCGGTTATATTGAGTGTTTTGTGAAACTCGTTCGTTTCCTGAGACATTCAGGAAAATGTGCCTTTTGGAGTGTTATTTATTCCATTTTATATTTCCCAGGGTGTCGTTATTGTCTTCACCCGCGTGCATTTTCAATTTGCGCACGTCTCATGGTACGGGCGTGAACAACAAAACATTTTTTAATTATTTTCGCAGACGGTTGTGGTCCTGCCAGCATAACAACGGAATATATTTTGATGTCTGGCAATTTTTAATAGAGGACCCAGTCATCGTTCTTCGGGTCATTGAGCTGGCAAAACTAACAAAAGAGATGCCTTGATTATTATTCATCATTTCCTTTCGCATATAGGGAGTGTTCTATCAATTATTCAATCAGTTATTTCGGAAACATGTTCACGAAACTTGTTTACTTTTTGTTGTGTACCATTTGATTATGGCAAATAATCTGATAAGATTCGGATACAGCACTCATGAAATAAGTGTGAAAAGTTTTCATTCATCACTTTAGTTTCATTACAACGAAACATCCTACGAACACTTTCTATACCTACATATACAGGGTGTCCTTAAAAGGTCTTTACAAAAAGCTACCACATATTCTTCAGACCAAAATAATTCGATACAAGCAAACTTACCTCAGTAAAAAGTTGCTTAGTTTGGGCGCTAGACGGCTCTGAAGTTGAAATTTTCAAATCGATTTTGCTTCATAACTTTTGAACGGCTCATGAGATTTTCTTCAAATTTGGTACGTTGGCATAGACTCATCGGGCAATGAAACTCATATCATAATCATAATGAATGTCATTCCATGGGCGTAGAACTTGATTTTTTCAGTAAATAAACATCTAAAACTCCTACGCCAATGGAAAAAAATTAGTTTCAATATGAAATCTAAATTATTCAACTCATTCACTACAAAAAAGGTACTCTTGACAAAAGTCGATTCCTCTCATGGTTTCGACAAAATTTTAATTTTAGTGATTTAGAGCAAAATTAATAATAAAACGATTAACAGATATTTCATAAAAATTGTTCAAAATGTTCACCATTTTCACGTATACAAAGATTTATACGACGCAAAAAGTTGAAATGTACTCTTTGCATAACTTCTTCATCGCCTGTAAGATTATTCGTCGCCTGTTGGATACGTTGCCATAATTGTTCTACAGTATTCACAGGGGTCATGTTAACCGTAGACTTGAGATAACCCCATACAAAATAATCCATCGGTGTTAAGTCTGGAGAACGTGGTGGCCAATTCACGGGTGCATCATTACCTCTACCTATCCATCTGTCTGGGTACTGTTGGTTTAAAAAATTCCTAACATCCACCGAAAAATGTGGTGGAGCTCCATCGTGCATAAACCACATATCTACCCGATGTTGGAGTGGTAAATCTTCCAACAAATTTGGCAACGTATTTCGTAGATGTTGTAAATACATGTCTCCTGTTGGTCTTTGTGGAAGTATGACAGGACCAATTATAAAATTTCCTATTATTCCAGCCCAAACGTCGATTTTGAATTCGTGTTGAAAATGGTTTATTTTAATGGAATGAGGATTTTCAATTGCATAAACGTGTTCATTATGAAAATTAGTTATTCCTCTTCTCGTGAAACAGGCTTCATCAGTGAACAAAATATTCTTTCCAAAGTTCAGATTTATTTCTCTTTGCAAATTAATGAACCTACAAAACATCAGACGACTTTGTGAATCATGGATTAATAAATCTTGAACTGGCGTCTTGTGGTATGGGTATAATAATTGTTCTCTTAGTACTTCATGAACGGCATTCCTAGAAACTTCTAGTTCATTACTTATCCGTCTAGTACTCAATTCTGGATTTTCTTCAATACGGTCTAAAATTTCTACTTCGACTTCGGGAATCCTTACATAACGCTGTCTTCCATAATCACCAGTTCTAGGAGCAAAATGACCGGTCTCCCGAAGACGTCTCTCAACTGCAGCAAAGGTTGGGTGGCTTGGTACGCGACGATTTGGAAACCTTGCCGAATACACCCTCACACTCTCTCGACCATTTCCTTGACAATATCCGAATACCAATAACATATCGGTGTATTCTTCATTGGTGTATTGTACGGCCATGATAAATCAGAAAAGTCCGATATCAACAATCAACGTCAATAAAACTCGACAAATCAACACAGATGAAACCAAGAATGTGAATATCACTGTTTTCGAGCAGATAACAATAGTCTTCAGAAAAAAAAAAGTGCTACTTATTTTCAATAGAAATAACCTATGCAAAAAGTACATCTCAACTTTTTGCGTCGTATAAATCTTTGTATACGTGAAAATGGTGAACATTTTGAACAATTTTTATGAAATATCTGTTAATCGTTTTATTATTAATTATGCTCTAAATCACTAAAATTAAAATTTTGTCGAAACCATGAGAGGAATCGACTTTTGTCAAGAGTACCTTTTTTGTAGTGAATGAGTTGAATAATTTAGATTTCATATTGAAACTAATTTTTTTCTATTGGCGTAGGAGTTTTAGATGTTTATTTACTGAAAAAATCAAGTTCTACGCCCATGGAATGATATTCATTATGATTATGATATGAGTTTCATTGCCCGATGAGTCTATGCCAACGTACCAAATTTGAAAAAAATCTCATGAGCCGTTCAAAAGTTATGAAGCAAAATCGATTTGAAAATTTTAACTTCAGAGCCGTCTAGCGCCCAAACTAAGCAACTTTTTACTGAGGTAAGTTTGCTTGTATCGAATTGTTTTGGTCTGAAGAATATGTGGTAGCTTTTTGTGAAGACCTTTTAAGGACACCCTGTATATATACATATATATATACATGGAAATAGTTAATTGCCTCGGTCAGTTTTTTTGAGGTTTGGACATATCATCAATGAGTTTGTTCTTGCAAAAAAACGCAAACTGTGAAAAGTTACAAACATATGTTTATTCTGAATATTTTGTTCTTCGAACGTTCATTCCATTGCCACAAAATTCTGGGAACTGTATTGATATAAATTAATATTTCCGTTTCCAAAGGTCCGACAATTAAATCGCTATAATAATAAAAGAATCAGATATCAAATGCCGCCAGAGGATTTACACTTGTCGACCATGTGATTCGAAAATCTCATTTTCCTCGAAAATCTGATGGTGCGATTGTTGTGAATATCATACTAACCGAGGTCTGAAACTGAATAATTGTGAAATTATAATGAATTCGTCTAACGCTATTTTATTGATTTTTTCTTTGCTTGCTCGAAATTCTTCCGTCGGTATGACGAATGTCATTTTGCAATAATTTCAACGAGGTTTGTTAACGAATTTCCACTTTTCTCAAAATCGCCTATATCCAAAACTACTAGTATTTTTCGATACTGCATGTTTCAGAAACCGAATTACTGGAAGGCAGAAAAATTATTTTTCCTTCGAATACTACACTCGATGATCGATACAGGGACTCGGGTGAAGAATGAAACAATTACATAACTATATTTGTATACAGAGTAGTTTTTCTCAATCATAATCTACAATCAATACTCAATAATATCATTTATTTTCCCCCTGTATATCATTCGTGTATAATAACTTGGATACGATTACTTACACACTCCTAATGCTCTAGAGAGTCTAGGGCGTTATGAGCTATAACTCCCGTTCATTTTTTGATATTGTTCGATCAAGACTCAACTTTGTGTTACTGAATCAAAAAAAAACGTATTATTGGCCTACTGTGTTAGATCAAAGGCAAAATATTATCAACTGTCATGGACCACTAAATATAAAATCAAATCTCATGCAAATCGGTCAATCATCATTCTACTAAAGGAAATGATTTCAGTGAAAAATGGAGTCTTATGCTCCTTGTGCGATATCAGTCACCCTGCTGTCACCTGGTGCATAAATAACTATTCTATTCTAAGAAGTAAATCCATAAAAATCACATTGAAAGTATTCGATTCTGTTGAAATGATTATTTTGAACTCCGCTCTACCAAGAGCATTCCATAGAGAAATGCAGGTGTGCCAAACTAACGTTTGTCTTTTTCTGACAAAATAATTATTGCAGTAAGTTTTTGCTCCCTTGGTTTGCCAAAGCAGACCCTTCGAACCTTGACAGAAAGTTTAAACTGCCTGCATGAACACGTTTTGAAATCAACACCTGTTTTTTTTCTCTGCGAATTGAAGGGAGTCGAAAAACAACCAACATCATAACTGATTGATATCTCGCACCACCTTGCTCTCCCATTAGAACCGTCCTTATTCTCGATCTCATTCTAAATAGAGCTGTTGTTGGGTAATAACTCAGTTTATATTTGCAGACGGCTAGTCGCCGCTCGCGAAACGAACTCTGTTTCGTCTGTAAAGTGGGCTCTGAAATGCCAGACAGAGACGAATCGGCTAGCACTGCGCCAGACGTGCAGGGGTTAGTTTTAGTTAGTGCGATACACGCGGGTCTCGATGAAATGATGAGCTCTAAATGCTCGCATCCGCCGACACCACAGACGGACATAACCTCAAAATCTGTTGTAATTACCATTATCGAATCTCGTCGGATGGTTGGGTAGGAAACAGATGCTGGTTGTTTGAAAACTTGAAAGACAAAATATGGAAAGAATTCCTACCATGACGCAATCTCGTCTATTGTTCTCAGGAACTAACACCAAATCTTTGTAGGCATTTGATGTGTTCCCTTGTAACTGAGAGATGAGCTGGAGTTCAACAAATTCAAAAAAAAAAAAAAGTCAAGAAAACCCAGGGGAACACCTATATACCAATTTTAACTATGATCTCAAAAAGTAATTAAAAAGTAGTTAACATTGAACTCATCTAGAGAGATTCTTCTAATAGTAGGTGATACCACAATCACAAATTCATTGACATTTCCATGATCGGTAATCATCAGCAATCTCATATACGAGAACGAGAATATTGGGAAATTGTGTAAAATTCCGGTACTTCTTCTGCAATCTTTGCGCATGCTCTCTCTAGTCGAACCAGAATCTCAGCGTCATTCATTTCATTCCGATGATAAATAAACTATATATAATACTTTCAAAGGAAAAACATCACCATGAGATCGAGTAATGAAGAGAAAGACCACTTCCATAAACCACAAACTAAATATAAGCGATAGAAAAATTAGATAACTTCTGATTTTTTAATGGAGCACTTGGAAAATTCGCCTGATAAATCATCGCCGTGTTAAAAATGTGCCAACACGTTTGGCCGAGAAATGATGACTTGCTATAAACTTATAATTGGATTGCGAGTCGAAATTTTCGGCATATAACTCTACTTCTGACGCGGTAAGGTACTTGAAACGTTCAAACTATACGCCAGCCAGACAGACACCATAGTAGGTCGTGGCAGTTAAAATAACCGTCGAGGAACAAGAGACAATCGATGTCGTTTATACGGGTCGCAGACCAGATGAGGGGGTGATGAATTGTCGCAGGTTGTCGTGAATTGCGAAAGGAGTTTTAAAGTCTGGTTTTGACGAACGAACAGATGATACTTGCGGAAAAGGAGTGCTGCGAGCTTCGATCGAATGTTGGGACCTCGGTTGGGAAGGTATACAGTTGGGGTGGGCGATAACAGTTTTGAAATATCGATTATCGATAATCATAATGTATCGATATCATCGATTTCTCGATATTATCGATATTATCGATATTATCGATTTTATCGATATCATCGATATCATTGTTATTATGGATATTATCGATATCATCGATATTATCGATATTATCATTATTATCGATTCATCGATATTATCGATATCATCGATATTATCAATATCATCGTTATTATAGATATTATCGATATTATAGGAACTATCGTAATGAAATTTGATAGGTTTGATAGCCTGTTCAAAAAAATATTTAGACATTAATTGCTTCAGTATTTCTGGCTCCATCGGCCGACTAATCTTCCACATATCAAATGGAACACTAATATTTCTGATAATATCAATAATTTCGATTACATCGATGATATCGAAAATGTCGATAATATCGATAATATCGATGAACCGATAATTTTTTTCCCAAATTAATATCGATATTATCGATAATTATCGAAATATAATTATATAATTATATATTATATAATTATATTATATAATTATTATATTATATAATTATTATATTATATTATATAATTATAATTACTGAAAAATAATCGATATCATCGACAATTATCGATAATTATCGAGTATTATCGATAATTATCGATATATCGATAAGTTTTCCCATCCCTAGTATACAGTGAATTCCAGAAAGTTTTTATCACCAACTGGGAAACTTTTTTATTATCCATTTGGTAGAAAATTTTATTTCGGATATGCTTTGGTGCATTGCAAATGACATTTATTCGAGTTGTCAGAAGAATTCAACATATTCGCATCTCTATCAGTTTTCGTGAACCTTTTCTTGCTCTCTTTCGAAAATTCAAGGGGCAACTGTTCTCCCTTGTCACTTTCTTTCAACGGTCGCGCCCATGTATACCGGATAAGTCAGAAGAAACATGAAATTTTCGTCATCGAATCGCTATTTTTCGAATATAAATCTGCCCAGAATAATCGACGAATAATATCATCGCTGATGACAAAGCCATTGATTAATTCGAAATTTTGAATATTTTGGCGGATGTGTAGGATATGGAAAGTGAGTGGATTTAATCCTGCAAAATCATTCCTGCGTGCACGTACACTTTCAAATATTAATAGGGCAGCTCAAAAAGATAATCGGGAAGCCAAACATTTACCTTTCGAATATCATCGAGAATAAAATAGTGCAATGATCTTTTGCGAAAAAAGCCCTGTGATCACATGGAAATATGATATACCGATCGTTCCGGAAGAAGGGCATATTCCTATATTATCTTTGGACATTTTTATGGCATTAAATTGACATTTATATCATTGTAATGAAATTTCCTGTTCCATCGAATGAAGCTATGGAGGGAACATGCATTCATAGATCGGTTTAACAGGGAATGACGCATAAACTTTCGATTTTTAAACAGAGCGCCCGTGAAGTTTCAAAATTCACTGAAAAGATTTCACAAGCTAATTTTTGAAATCAAAATGACATATTTCTTCACAAACATATCTTCTGAAAATGCACCAACCTGAGGTGCAGCCATCGTGAGTTGTTTGTTAATTATTGATTATTGATGAGTTAATTATTTCGAACTGTGACTATAATTACGTAGAAATTTCCTCCGAGGATTTGAAAACACCTGTCATTATTATCCGAGCCCTGCATCAATTTTTCACCTCAAATATGGCATCAACCTAATTCTAGGAGGAAATTGAGTGGGTCTACATACTTCTGATGGAGAGAATTCCGTCCTTTCACAGAAGTCTTAAGAATAAAAAATAATAAAAATCAGTTGAATATAGTCTCTGCATTTTGCTTTGAATGGACCCGACGACCTGATTCAATGTTATGGAATTAATTATTAAATATTATAAAACCCTTATTGAATACTGTTTCACACATTAATATTATCTCTTCATATATAAGTCATACATAGTTCGTGATCTAGTGTTCATCATCATCATCAGTTTGGATACGAAAACCAACATATTATAGTGTATTCTTTGTTTGATTGACATTAATGACAACGTCTCTTGCATGATTTTTATTTGAGTTTGCCACAGTAATCAAAATGTGGTGCTTTTATAGATTTGTAAATAGTCAAATAAGAGTATGATGAATTCATATTCAAGGTATATAGCTTGAAAATTGATGAGGACGACTCCAACAGAATGCATATTGCTACATACATTTAACATATACATTTTCGTTCGGCATCTCTTCAAAATCTCTCTTGATCGATTTCATATTCCGTTAGTGAACAATTTCGATCCCGCAGTCGATGTCTCTTGAGTAATGTAAAAGTTGATCTTTGGGAATTTCATTACATTTCTATTGTCACTTTCCAAGCGAAGAAAATCAACGTGTAAACAAAAAAGCGACCATAGCTAATCGATGATTCATGGGAATCTCGGAATAATGTATTCATAAGCTCATTAAATCTGTAGCGGATCAAATTCGAAGCCGGATGAATCTTTTTCACTTTCCTAACAGTTTAACGCTGAGTTTAACTCGGGAGATTTGACGTTCATTTCGACTTGTGAACACTCACTTTAGTAGTATCATTTTGGGAAATAAACTAATTTTAGTTTTAGTTACACTGTTACAGTTAAACTCAAAAGAAAAAATTGTGGTAGCTGATACCGAAGAGACGGATCTGTATTGGAAATCTGAACACCACAATCAGCAATTTCTGCAATGCTTGGATATTTCTCAGTTTTGCAAGTTCTAAGTATGCTAGGTTGATGTTTTCGGTAAAATGTTGAATATCTCGTCAAATCTGAGCCTTTTGAACTCAAACTAGTTGGGAAGAGGATGAACCAGTGCTTCTTAATGGGATTGACATGAAGAATCGTTTTTTTTTCCATCAAATGACGAATAATGAATTGCTGATAGTGGTAATCAATTGGTGATGATTTATTCTCCGGAAGAAATTTCCAAAAACTCTTGATTTGAGTTTTCATTGTACTGAGAAAGGTAATGAATTGGCAATAAATGTAAGGTTATGTACCGTGGTTCTGCTAGACTCGGTTTTCCATAAGAACGAAGAGTTTTTAATTTGCGAATATGGTAAATTATGCCACTCGAGTGCTGAAAGATTTGGTGGACCACAAATTCTTTCAACAATTTCCAAGTTGCCATAACATCTTCTAACTTTTTCTACCGATTTTCAAAGCATTCGGAAGCTGCATTCTTTCTACTGAAGAATAATTGCTCATTACTCATCGAATTTTAGCGATTCATGATACACTTAGTGTTCCAAAAGAGTATTACTAAAAAAATGGATGGTTCCATATTCCTCGGGATTTTTTTGAATCACTTTTTGCAGATATTCAAGCCAATATATCGAAATGATTTTGTAATTTTCTCCGTATCTCATACAGGATGTGAATTTTCTTTTTTTTGTATTTTCTGTATTTTCACACATCTCTGATGATTTGAGGTTAATTTTGATTGACTCATCGTGAAAATCATGAAATCGTATAGAGATTTTGACCGAGTTTGTCGATTTAAATGGAAGAATCATAATTTTAACGGTATGTGACAGCATCACCAAGCTGATTATGCGAATTCACCATATTTTGATTTTTGGAAAAATACGCGATTTTTGTTTCTTTGAAGTTACTGCTGTTCCCCAAGCGATACCAAAATCTTTCTCAAGATGGTATTCATTGCTGCACAGTGCATAATATTTTGAATATACTCTATAATTTTGTCAAATCCTCAGGGATGCGTGAAAACACAGAAAATTTCAAATAATCGACACATCCTGTATGAGATAAGTCAAAAATTACAAAAGCGTTTCGAGATTTTGACTAGAAGATTTGCAAAAAGTGATTCACAAAAAAATACAAAAAAAATCCATCAACATTTTTTTTTGTGATACTCTTTTTGAACACCTGGTGTATCACAAATTGGTAGTATTAGATAAGTATTTAGCAATGCATCTTCAGCAAGAAGAATGCGGCTTCTGAATGCTTCAATCCCATTGAAAATCGGTTGTTTTTTAAAAAAGGTATGGCAACCTGAAAATTGTCAAAATAATTTGTGGTCAACTCATTTATTTCGTATTGCAAATGTGGATTTGCTTCTGAGAGCAGGTTTGATGAGAGAAATCGAGAATTATTATGGATCTCTTCTGATTTATATCATGTATCATTTATTGAAAACTTGAATACAAATTCGACGAATAATATAGTCTTCAACACGGAAGTTTATGTAAAAAAATCTCTGAGTAGTCTTTTCTGATTCGATAGATAAACTTCGCTGAGAATAGAATATAGCCTTCGATTTACAATTACATTTCCGCAATTTATATCCATAGTAATTGGTCCTGTTCCAAGATCGCAGGACGTCGCAGCCCCCCGTAGCTACAACGCTCGAGCATTTCTAACTACATGTCGGTACGATATGACATAACAGCACTCTGCTTTACCGATCGTATCGCATTGCCGTTATGGTTTCCGTCTTCGGGGCTTAATTATTGCAATGATTGCGAATTGAGTCTGAGATATGGACCAGAATGCGCATTTGATCAGGAGTTGATGGTCTCTCAACGGTCGGAGATAAGGAATAGACGATTTAGGTCGTTGTTTATCTGGTCGGAGTCGAATTTGCGGATAGCGGTTATTTTCTTGGGCGTTATACCCAGCGTAGGAGTCCAAACTGCTTTGCTTTTGGCAAGAATTTGTTGTTCCAGCAATTCTATTTTCTGTACTAGTGATAATTCATAATACAACACTACACTTACTACACTACTACTACGTATAAGAAAATAATAGATTTTTTTACGCAAGAACCTTTTTCTTCGCACAAGATTCTAACTCTCCTACAACAGCCATGTTACTTCGCACGGACTCCTAATTGTTCAAGAAGTATCTCTGCTGCCACAAATAGATAGTTACAGTAAAGTGTGCTCTTCTGCGGTAAAAAATATTTTGCATATCCCCAATGTAGCCAAATTTATTGGCTGTAGTAGCTGAAAAATAAGCAATGACGGTAAAAAACAGAATCAGTGTAGAATAAATTGTTTGGAAGTCAAAGTATGACTAGTCTTGGTACATCCAATGGCAAGCAATTTCTACCATTCGTCTCAAGACGACTGCAAACAACCGGTTGACGAAAATATCATTTTTTTTTTTATTTGACCCAGTTATTTTCATTCCACCCCAACTTTAATGTGATAAATAACAATTTGCGACGTCAAAGACGAAGAATAACCTGTTTTGTTATCTTTGGCGAAGATCGAGTCGCCTCGAATGGCTCCCATCAAACTTCGCGGAGGCAAAGATCGAGGTACTAAACCGCAGACATTCCGTCGGTTATTTCAGAAAAAGAGAAATTCTCTAGACCCGCTTCAGAGTCAGACGTTTTGCGGTTTCTGTTGTAGGAGGCTAATAAATCGCGGCGATTCTTTCCTGTTGCTATCTTGGCACTGTGTCATTCAGGAAGAATCGGCTACGAGAAACATCATCTTAAATCTGAACGGTTATACAGGGTGTGTTACGATTCTGGTAAAATCGCATGCCTTGAGATTTCAATTAGTTCACATAACTATATTATAGTTATTTTTATATCTAGTGCGAAAGTTGGTGATCGAGAATTGATTTAGTCGAAATCACTAAAGTATTTCGCGCACGAGTTGGAAACAATATTTTTTCTACGACCATCAAAAAATCTATATCTCTTAAAATTATTCTGAAATAAGTAATACGGTTAGCTTTATGAAAAAAATAGTGTTGAACTGGTTCGAATTAGTATTCAAGGGTAATTAGGATTGTAGGATTGATAGATTTCTTGGATCAAAATTGAAATACCAGAATCTCTTATAGTAAAGTAGAAAAATTGAAGAAAGGGTTACTTCGCATATTGCTATCAATGTGCGAACCTTTTTACTTTTTGACGCTTGTAGAAAAAAAAATTTTTCTAATTCTCGTGATGGGATATTTTTTATCAAATGTCAATAAACTATGATAACAACACTATCAACACATCTCTAACTGTTACGCCAATATTTTTATAAACGTTTCCCCCACGCATATCGCAACAGGTACATTATATCCTGAGCTGAGATATTGTGATATTTCATTGGGAAATGAATCTAATCTCTATAATCTATAACAAATTTCAATTCAATGCTTATCGGAAATTGGGAATTTTTATTAGCTCACACACATTGTTGTTACTGCTACTACATTCTTCAATATTTCCTCGAATATATCATTTAGTGATCTTATTTTCACTTATGATTGAATGAGAGGTTATTCGATCGGATAAATTTGGGTTGTTTGATGAGAAACAGTTGCCTATAGCAATTAGACGAGAAAAACTGTCAAGTCTGATTGGTCAAAAAAAAAACAGATCTGTTTCGCTATTGCTCGACGAATTATTGGAAACATCTTCAATATCTTTCACCTTATTTTATGGTCAATTGGACTACCGGGATTGAACCGAAATACAAATTGAGCGATCAAATATCACTCAATTATGTCTCAATTTCTGTCCATACCCGATTGAGTCGATTTTTCACTCCAGTGGAAGTAGTGAAATTTAAACTCTGTGACCAGTAACTGGTGATCAGAACTGCTGGATGTTATGCAGTGAGGGTAACTTCATCGAATTTGGGATCTTAAACCGCCAAAACTGTGTATTACGCTCTAATAGTGTCCCATTTACGTTATGGAATACCTTTTTGGGGAGTTAGCAACTCATCAGCACTTAATTCAGTCTTGGTACTGCAGAAACGGGCTATAAGGTGTATGCGTAAACTTAAGCCCCGTGATTCATGCAGAAACATATTTGTTGAAGAAAAAATTTTAACAGTAATTGCGTTATTCATTCTTGAACCAGTTTGCCTCATATACAAGAATGTGTCATTGTTCGAGGTTTCACGCAGACATTACAACACCCGTTCTTACATGTTGAAATTGCCAATTTCCTCAACAAATATGATCAGAGATTCGATTTATTACAATGGGGTTAAGATGTACAATCACCTACCCTCAGACATAAGGGAGGCGAATATGAACATGATAAACTTAGAAAAATTATTAAAAAGTTTCTGGCAGATAGGCCCTATTATAATTTGGAGGAGTATTATAATGATAAATTTGAATGACAAGGTGCATATTTGAATCTATGTAGGTTTTTAAGTGTGACGTAACTAATTTATAGGTGTGTATGTGTGTATATGTATATGTGTATATCGGTGTATGTATGTATGTGTTTACATGTATATATGTATGTGTATATGTGTACATACATATGTTTGTGTATAGTTGAGCGTGTGTGTGCGTATATATATTTTTAACGAAGCAGTCTACTTTAACTGCGTTTTGTGACCTTGAACGGTATCGTTTATAATAATTTATATGTTCAACTCCTATTTTAGATATTTTATCGTTTTTTATATATCTTTTGATCTACATCCATATTGCTATATACACATTTATTCAAGCTTTGTCCACAAGAATTTCTCTTAATGACATTAAAGTATATTTATTATTATTATTATTATTATTATAACATTCCGCCATTTTTCAGAGATCTTCTTCAGTACCATTCAAAATTCATTGCGGATTGAATATATCATGTAATGAGTATTCACAGTTCATAATTGAGTATTCATAATTTTCATTATAATTTCCATTCATAAGTCGTTCCATCATTCACTACTGATTTTATCTTCTTATCAGGAGTTTCATCCGAAATAAGTATATTCCAAAAACTAGAAAAATACGAAGGATTCCAACTCATTTTTGATTAAACTCGATGAGTAATTTGGTTCCGATCGAATTTTCCTCATATTTGATTTGGGTTGATTTCAATTATTAAATCAAACAAACATATCAGATAATTATGTCTACCTATACTTACCTACCCTCCTGGCAACATTGGCCGTCATCCATAATGTTGACCTCTTCAGAGATAAAATATACATCAACGAATTCAGTCATAAAAATCATATCAGGTACCGAGTGTCTTGACTATGGCAGTGATAGGGACTGTGGTGGGGATTGTGCGCCTCTGTGTGAGTGTTATCGCGATGGCGTGTTTGAACAAGTTCATCCCTGCTCCTTTAGTTTAGCCGAATATTTGGCAGGAGCACTCAAAAGTGAGAAAGAGTTGCCCCTATTGTTTTCATCTTCATCAAAGTTCATCATTCATCATTGTTTTCGTCTTCGATCAAAGGTTTCACTCCGAACATGCACAAAGGCTCTTTCTACAGTCTATAAACCAAGTGTTTCAATATAACTGATCTGATTTCTCGACGAGCTTGTTGTGAGTTGTCGTCGAGCGTTTTTACTGAGCGCCTGAGGTGCCCTTTTGTCTATCTGATTCCATATCGTAGTTGGCCGTAGTTACCTACATCGTGTCTGCCCCGCGTTTCGATGAGGTAATTCCTTTCTTATCTTAGATATTTCGAATTCCAGCTCCTTCGTATTTGTCCATTCTGTTCGCATCCGTGTTCTGAAATTCATATTGGACGCGGCTATCTGTAGATTCGATCTCCCTAATGGAAAATACAACAGTACAACGTGCATAACTATTCTTATTCACAACATTGTATACAGGCTGGCTGATTGAGATACGACGCCCCAAGCCATGTCACCGGTATTTATCGTCCGATTTAGAAAACAAACGAGCAAATTAAATGACCCCTCGAGTGCTGCTATTTACAAGGTAGCAATTTTTTCCTAACTTCATTTCTATGACTGCGAATGTGGTTTTTCTTTAATGGCAAAATATATTTGTTGAATTGTTTTTGATAGAGATATTTCAAATAAACTTATTTGGTACGACAATAATTCGTGAAAATTGTGAAATGAAATAATAATTGAGAAAAATCATATATTATACTGAGACTGTTTCTTCGAACAATTGTGATACTTATACAGTCAATTTCTTCATCAAATGAATAATCTATCATTATTATTATTATTATTTCATCCTATATTTGAATAGGGGTTATCATCACATAATTCTCAATGAATACTTCCACATAACTTGATCATTTTGCGAAGTGAAATTGGATGGGTCGGCTTGACATTCGCGTCTGATTCTGTTGAATTTCTGTCTGGGGGTCTCGGTCTCACCTCGAATCTGTCGAAATATTCGAGAACTATTATAAAAAAAAAAACCAAAATATATATTTATACATACTTATTATGGTCCTAATTTAAACTCACAATTATGTAGTGAAACATCAATTTATAATGTACATTTCAATTTGATTCTATTCAGATATATTGTCCCGTTCAAAAGTTACGAGAAAATGAATATGAAAATGATGATTCATGCCATTTTGTCGAAATAACAACACATCATATCAAATGAAGATAATCATGGGATATTGAGAAGAGTAATTGATTTTACTAGAGTTGAGCATAATATCAGGTATGATAGGATTATGTTGAAGATTACAGATTCATTGAGTATTCTACTACCAATATGCCTATGGTTTGACTATCCAGAACAAACTTCTAGGTCTCTTTTATCGTCATCATCATCATAATCAAGTAGAACAGACCTTATGTGTGGAAATACTGCAGGAGTATAACCGAAACTATTGCAAATGGAATAATTTCGTTGAATGTTGATAATTTAATGATTTCAACAGACAATAATGAAATCAAAGCTATAGTTGATATTATCATATTGTTAATTCGTGAATAGTCAACATCATGAGTGAGGTTGAGTATTGGTAATGAAAAGCACTCAAATTGGTTGTCTTCTTTTTTGACTTTTGTGAGAAAATACTGCACATGCAGTCAAGTGTTTGTTGACTCGTTTGTTACATGAATTACTATTATTATCTTCTACCCAGGTAGGAAGGTGATATGTCGAAAAAATATCCATCATATTCATTCATTTTTCTTGTATCATCAATAATTCTGGCAATCAACAGGCATACATGATTTTCGAAATCAATTGATTCGTCTGATATGTGAGATAGCTGCTTTGTTTTTTTTTTCAAATCATATTTCCCCAGTTGATCGTTCATGAATAGAAGTTATTCCCAATGCATACTTCCACATGACTTGATCATTTTGCGAAGTGAAATCGAATTGGTAAAATATGAATAATAAAATCTAACAGTCTTTCCTCGCGGGGGTGTCGAAGGCAGTGATGGGAGGTGCCACTATAAACGAGGATATTTTTTCCTGTAATTTTTTCTTTTCTCAAATATTAGGAAGAAATAAAGGGTTGAGGATACATCAATCTTATAATAAAAATACATGAAAAAAAATGAGACTTCAAACTTTGTCATCGGCAATTAAGTCCCTCATAATACATAACTAACTATATTTCTTAGTACAAGCAACCATGTGATGATATGATTTCAACGTTATAAATACATCATGACATATCATGACTTGATAATAATAATAATAATATACTCTCACATAATATTCATATCAGAATGATTTTCCACTACGGATCGTGTAGAAAATTCAATTCCGGGAAATATTTATTGATGCATCTACTTAGTTCGATGGCGAGCTGTTCAGGACTGCCAGCCTTTTTCGTTCCGCAGGCTTCCATGAAGGTCTTGAGCCTGGCAGGCTCAGGCTCGGAGAGCACGCGCTCCAAGACGTCCTGTAAATAGGGTTGCCAGATCAAAAATCAATCAAAATTCCAGAGTGAGTTCCGGATTTTTGGAGGAATTTCCGGACTTGCTCGTCCGTATATACAGGGTGTGTCCGGAAATCTCTCGGAATCAGATAGAACCTGAAAGAATAAGGTGACATGTTCCTGTATTTTTTTCCTATAGGCCACTCTTTATGGAGACATCCTGTACGACAAAGGGCTGAATTAATAAATTTCGGTAGCTTCAAAGTCAAATTAAAGAAGGTATTATTGTTTTCCGTCTATGAAATGAGCAGTTTTCAAGAAAATAGAAATAATATCATAGTCCTTATTAAAAATATATCATTGATTTTTTCATTATTGATTTCCTTGAAAACGGTTTGTTTTTTCGACAATGAACAAGAGTACATTTTTTCAGGTTAAGGTTCAAGCTATCCCAATTTATTTCTTCTAAGGCCTTCATCATACAGGGTGTTGAAAAATTGAGCATCAAAGATAAATCTTAGTCCATCACTGAAAAACTGAGAAGGCTGAATGTTTCAAATGCCCTATTTTGACAGGTCCTGATTGAATTTCCATCGAATCATATTGATTACTTTAGAAGTAATTCAAGAGAGGCGTACTAAAGGGGCTCATATCAACGTAAGGAAGGCTTGTAGGAAAAAAATTATAAGAAACTGCAATCTTATTTTTCCAACTTCTATCTGAATCCGAGAGATTTCACACATTTTCTCAGACACCCTGATAGTTATGTCGTCATGTGCGAGAACAGAGAGCACTAGATTTTTTCGTGCGCGTACACTGTGTGTGTTTGGATGAACGCGATCAAAGTTCTTCTAATTGGAGAAGGGGTGAATTTGGATGATAGCAAACTATTTGTCAAAATCACAGCTTCGAATGATATGATCAAGCAGCAAAGTCAAGATCTTTGTGGTAAATGCCAATAAAACAAATGGACCTAATTCTCATAACAGCTGGACCAGGAAAATTTTCCGAATCAAACAAGATATTTTGGCGAGGCGCAATGTTGAACGGGAGTTTCTGTAGAGTCTGTCGAGTTGATTCTCTCAACTCAACTCTACAAGGATTCGCGAATGTGTTCAAAAGTATTTCTGGGAGCTCCTAATGTAAGAAAAATCATGTAAGATTGATTTTTTGAAAAAATATTGAGTTTGTTCGATTCTACATTCATTTCTTCACATAAAATTGTGGAAATTCCGGATGGCCAAGAATTCCCTCTGCATGCCGTACAAAGACCTATATAACCGGACATGTCCGGTAAATTCCGGCAACCTCACCTGTAAGTCGGTCGGCGTCGTTCCGTCGCCATTTTGGACGCCCATTCCGACGTTGAGGCAAAGGAGGAACTTGCCCAATCTGGGGTTTTCGATGTTTTCTGCGTGACGGGATATCGTGACGTCATCGATTTGAGTCGATGGGTCGGCTTGACATTCGCGTCTGATTCTGTTGAATTTCTGTCTGGGGGTCTCGGTCTCACCTCGAATCTGTCGAAATATTCGAGAACTATTATAAAAAAGCAAGATATATATATTTATACATACTTATTATGCTCCTAATTTATACTTACAAACATGTAGTGAAACATCAATTTATAATCTACATTTCAATTTGATTCTATTTTGATATATTGTCCCGTTCAAAAGTTCCGAGAAAATGAATCTGAAAATGATTATTCCCGCCATTTTGTCGAAATAACAACACACACAAACGAAGATAATCATGGGATATTGGGGAAAGTAATTAATTTTACAAGATTCCAGGTTGAATTTGTTCTTAAACCCTGCATATTGTTCCTTATGATGCAGTCGACAATGACAACACTTGGAGATCACTAGAAGTAGACAGTCTATGTGTTTTGAAAGAAAAAAGGTTTTGCTACTCAGTGGCTTATCTTTGGGGTTTCACTTCGGAAAAATCATAACTTCGGGCAGTTTGATCTGAAATTTTGCAGGCCCCCTTCCCCAATGCGATACTAATACACCATTTTCTTCTTCGCATTCTTAGGTGAATCATCCTGTATTCCAAATGGTTGAGAAGGTATATCCAAAACATCACAATAAACTCATCTTAGTACAACACATATCACCCGTTTAGAATATAATCGGTTGGATACAAATTGGATACAAATCCTCGACGAAATCCGAACCGAGTGGTCACAATGAATTCTCAATTTTTGTAGCAAATCATATCCAAAAATCTCTTGTCATTATAACCCTTGTAATTGTAAATCTCTTGTCATTCATCAAAGAACTATTCGAAAGGGATATCGAAAATATTATATATCTATTGTCGAAAGCCATCAGGTGAGAAATGAAATATTTTTATGGAATAGATTGAAGTCTATATTCTGTTCATTAAATATTTCATCTCAGATTTTGAACAAAAAAATAAGTACACCCATATAATGGTAACTCTAGATAATTTGAAACTTCTTGAACGTGTAACGAACGATCGAAAATTGAATAGATTGCAAAGTATTTTGAATTCCATATTGATCGATCTGCTTCGACATTTCGGTTATTGAAGTGTCACACTTTCGATTATAATTTCTATTATGCTGATTTCGAATATGGTTGATGTTATCTAAGAATATTTCATCCTCCTTTTCTGATTAACTGACAAACGATTTATTATATACCTGTAATATCAAGACAACTATAGAAACCAATAACACGATATCGATGTTCATCGTTGAAAACTGTGTAACACTGTAGATATAATACTTCGACAAAGGTAGTCAGTATTTATATGGAATAATCATGCATCATTATCTGTTAACAGCTCTATTAAACAAGGAATATCTATTTCACGATCATCTAAAAGTACTTATTAGGCCTCCCAATTTTTTGTACGATACACCATATCTTTCCGAAAAAAATGCCATGTTATGAACAACGACAGGACTAACGAAGTACTTATGTCGATTAATCAAAGAGTTCAGAGCGGAACTTGTAGCAAAAATTCAAGAATATGGTTAATAATTTGCTCAAATAGTTTTCCTTCATCCAAAAAATACAATTCTCTAATTTCTGAAAATAACATCGCTGAGATCGGCCGACCCATAACGAGTCAAAGATTTCCGAATAGACTGAAAAATTAGCATTAAATTAACCTAAAAAGTCTGATATGGAATTTGATTGGTTGAGAACTTCACACAATTGAAAACTTTCATTGGTTGTTGGAACTGCCTTATCCAAAATCAATCCATTTTCAAGAATATTCGTCTTTAACAGCCCTAATGAGTTGTACGGAAACGAAAATTTCAAGATGAAAGTGTAAAATATATTTGGAAACGTGAATGAATCCCAACTAGTTATCTCCTTGCTGTTAGTTTAAATATTTACCTACTTCATTACACGCTTGTCGGAAAGACTATAAGAAGTGCTGAGTTTGTTTGTACAAGGATTGAGGAATAACATTCTCACATGGGGTTTTCGTTTGCTTCACTAAGTCGTGTGTGGTATGCAACAGTTGAGAAAATGATGGTATAAGTATGAAGATACACTTGTGAAATGATGTCAAAGCAGTGGCGAATCCAACGTTATTTTTGTTGGATCACCCTGTATTTCAACCAATTATAAATACTTGAATAAAGCGTTTTGAATTATATTATTTTTCTAAAACTCTCAGTAATTATTTCTGTCGGAACTGGATTCGTCATTAATGATACTGAAGGTTGGATTTCTCATATACAGTGTGGAACAGCCAAATGGAATGAATTCGATAATGAATAAATGAAAGCATGTTGGGAAAAACGCTTGGACACATCGATTTGTATTTGCAGATGCGCATTTCTCTCAAAACAAAATAATTATATAGGGTGTGTCATGTGACAGTGGCCAATACCAACTTTCTTATTTTAAATACAACCCTCTGTATATTATTAGTTTTCTGGATTCTTCAGAAAATTCTAGACATAATTCATGTACAATGTCCCATACCTATCTTCAACTGTTTCGGAAATATTGAGTGTTTTCAGATGTATTACAAAAATTAACATATTTATATTAATTAGAATTTTCTGAAGAATCCAAGAAACTAATAATATACAGGGAGTTGTATTTGAAATGAGAAAGTTGGTATCGGCTACTGTCACATGACACACCCTATATAATCATTTTTTTTTGACAAAAAAAATGCGTATTCAAAAATACAAATCGACGTGTCCAAGCGTTTTTCCCAACACGCTCTCATTTATTTGTTATCGAATTTATTCCATTTGCCTGTTCCACACTGTATGAGTACACCTTGAATTTTACAGTAGACTGCATGTCTGTAAATACATCAATGTTCGATGACAAATCTAATTATTTATTCAGTTTGGTGCTGATTATATTACAGAAAGCTCCTGGAATATTATTTATCAAATGTTCCTATAGAGTGATTGAGTCCTGCCATGATGATATATATCTCTGTGTCTGGAGAATGATTATATATACCGTTTCAATTTCAAATTGAGACTGATTATTTTCATACTGGAATATCTCAATTCAAATTATGACTGGTTCATCCAGAAGCGATTTGAATAAATATTCAAATTGGAAATGAACAAATTCAAATTAACTTCACTCAATTTCTGGTTATGTTTCACTTAGTGATAATCAAGTTGAATGTGTTTCTGAATGATTTGAAAATTATAAGTCTCAATTTGAATACTGTCTGTGGGTTAACCAGGTAAGTAGTTTGTTCATTTTGTTTTCATGGGATATTCTCTCCTCGTGTCTAATTTGACGTTCTAAAGGTCTACTAACACTGTAAGCGTCTAGACCTCATAGGCAATGGTCCTTTCGTTCTTCCCACAGGATACTTTTTATATCTTGATAATATTAGAGACTACAGATTTTGTAAAATTTGATTATACATTCAAGGAGTCAGAAAAAGGGAAAAACATCCTCAAATGAGTTGAATTCATCTTCTAAGCATAAAGTAGCCCTCCTCCTGGTTAACTTTTGAACGATTGGGAGTTTTTGTTTCAACTCATTTTTTCAATGGTACTTCAGGAACTATACTGTGTCTGTGAAACTGTGGAACTGTGTCAGTTCTGTGTCAAAGATGATACGTCATCAGTATTTACAAAGCTTAAATGATATTTAAATGTTGAATATTTTCATAACCTGGTCCATTTTAATGTCCTCATTATAAAAGTGATAAATGATAAATGTAAGATGTTAAAATTTTTTATAAAGCCAGCTTTAGAGTTTTGGCAGAATAAATTAGATGGCAATTGGGCAGAGTAGTTTCATGATTGTTCTTTACATCACGGAGAGACTTCCAGTGTTGCTCGATTGAGTCCTGCCGCATATATGTTGAGCAAGAAAACCACGTACGATTTTTCTTTTGTGGTAGACCTGTCACTAAATCGACAAATTTCTTGTGAGGTATTTTTTTGGGTGGTATCTGAAATGTTTATCCACATCAAGAATTTCCTTTGCGAGAAGCCTTTAACAATATTCGATTACAGGCATTTTCGGCAGTGCCTATAGATATAACTTTGAGAGGTGGTATCTCCGAATAGGAGGGAGGGGCGTAATCCCCCGACAAAACGGCTTAATTATTATATCGTTTCGGTTGGGAAGCCCAGTACTTGATAATGACGATCGAAAATCCCGGTACAAAAGCCGAACAAATCCTGCCGTGCCACTCACCATACACTCGCTTTAAGCTCTTATTTACATAAAAAGATCTTATCGATCTAGACGTAGATGACGAACAGAGGCGAACGTTAAAGAGGGGACAAAGATGTTCTATTTTTTTTAGGAAGTTTCAGTTATAGGGCTGATTGAATTTTGTTAATATGTAACCAATTGTATTATATTCATTACTGATGTTTGTATGTTTTTTTTTCCACGAAATAATACCCAATTATTAACTTTGATTATATTGAATTCAGAAAAACTGTTTCATTCAGAAGACGGTTGAAGTTACATTACGTTGAAAACAAAAAAAATAGATTTTTCTTCAATATTTGATTAATGTTGAAAAATAATTATATCGATATCAGTTCATAGTGCTCCTCGAACTATTTTTTTTAATCGAATAATAACTAACAGACTTACAGCACAGCTTGCGCTATTTTTGTAAAAGACAACCTGTATATACCTACAGTTGGAGTTATGAGACATATTTCAAGACAAGAGTTTCAGGAGTTAGTCATTATTTATTTTTTAGCGATGATCACATCTTTTGTATTGTGTTCATGAAGAAGGAAAAGTTCAATTTTTGTGGTGTTTGTTGGTATGCCTCTGGACTTCATTTTGTGTATTTCAATGAAATTTTAATTCAATTCAATTCTTTATTGATCCATTAGAACGAGCTTAAAAAAAGCAATAGGACAAGTCAGTAAATATCAGATACAGATATAATATACAAATATATAACAACCACATTCATAAATAATAACAGGTATATAAACAATTAGGTGAGTGAACGAAGCGGCAATGATGAAAAATAATACAAAACATTTTAACTAATGTAGGTGAGAAAAAAACTCATCGATTGTATAGGGGCTAATTTCGAAAAGTAGTTGTTTTATTTCATTTTTGAATACTTGGTCCTTGGTTATAATTTTGAAAAACTCCGGAAGTGCATTATATAATCTCAGCCCCAAAATCTCAAACGAGTTCAGACGTAGAGATAAACGTGTTTTGGGTATGTGAAAATCATTTCTGATCCGTGTATTATATTCATGAAAAGATTGGTTTCGTTTAAAAATTTCTTTATTTCTATGGATGTACAACAAAACTTCCAGAATGTAGAGACCTGGTAGAGTCAAAATGTTAAATTTTTTAAATAGTGTTCTACACGATGATGTTTGTGACGCGTTTGCAATAGTTCTGATAATTCTCTTTTGCGTTACAAAAACATTGTGTGCAGGCGGAGAATTTCCCCAAACAATAATTCCATAGTTAATTCTTGATTGTATCTGCCCGTGGTAATATAAAAGTAGACCAGAGTTGTCTAGAATTCGTCTCAAGTTTCTTAACAGAAAACACTGCTTATTGAGTATTTTAATGAGATTATCGCAATGCTGATGGAAATTAATATTGCTATCTAGAAAAAGACCTAAAAATTTTATACTGTCAACTCTTTCTGTCTCAACACCGGATATTCCAATATTAATGTCTACCGAATAAATGTTTTGGGCAGTATAAAAAGCTACTGCTTTCGTTTTGGAGGCATTCAAAAATGATGAGTTTTCACTGAACCAATTTTGCAAGCTATCGAGATCTGAATTTATATTTTGTTGCAATTCAGGCAAATCTTGTGATTTAAATAGGAGGGAAGAATCATCGGCATACAAACAAGTGAGTGACTTTGGCCTGGCAGTTTTTTTTTTATAATACTATATATAAAATATCATATAATCGTATGTTATAATTTCCAGACATGGGCATTATTTGGGTTGTTGTAGATTGAGTTCTGGCGTAGAAATAACCAATGTTTCAAAATTTTTCCGAAACCCGAGTTTTGAGCATCGAAATCATGAGAAAAAAAATTGGGTTCCCACTCGGGTTTTCATTTGAAGATATTTAAGTTTTTGAATTTTTTCATTGACACGTCATCGGTCGCACATTCTTGCGCACTTTGTGAATTATTGGGTGATGAATTGGAAATGGCGTGTATTTCAGATATTTTCGGTATAGAAAAAAATCATGGAAGAAATTTGAAAATGCAACGCAATATTGAGGTGTTTCATGCGATATAACGAAAATCATCAAAAAATCCTTTATTTCATTCCAGTTGGCGTCATCATATTCAACTATCCTACTAATTACCTAGCTAATCATGGTCAAGATTCTGTCTCCTATTAGGTCTCAATGTATGAAACTGTCAAGCTGCGAAGTAAACGGCAAATAAAACAAAACTAGCGACAACGTGTCGAACTCGGTGTCGAATCTGTAAAAGGTTTATTAATATGTGATTATCCACTATCTCGCCGAAAGATCCTGGTCATACACTGATTACTCGACTGTCTCCTCCTCTCACAGGTGTTGAATATCGTCCGTGGTGTGGTGAATCCTGAAATTTCAGTTTAATCCGGCTTTGAGATTCACCGTCCCCATTTCTGCAGATCAGTACGTCGTTAGGAGTCATTAGGGGTGAGCGAATTGCCGGATAGTAAATTGCTTGCTTGCACACGATATCGGCTGGCTAGATACTTATATAGTTCGCTTCGACGCGGAGTTGCCAGGTGTACTGATTTAGCGGTAGATCTACTATTATGCGAAGGTGAATCTAATTCATGTTTGAAAAGGGAAAGAAATTATGAACTGTGTGTGATAATTATCATACTTGAAACTACTCCAGACAATTCTTGTTAGTACTTCTACATGAATAATTCCGTCAAAGTTTTGTAAAGCCTAGAAATTGTAAAGGTTTATTACACTGTGTCGACTTCTGCTGAGAATATTATCGTAAGATATCTAATCTAGAAAGCGTACTCTGTAATTTCTTAAGAATCAAACATTCAGTTTAGATGCGTTGTGGACAATGTGTATTTATAATGCCCGGGCAGTTGGAAAATGATACTTATTCAGAATGGATATATTTTCAAAAGTTTAATAAGATAAAATGAGATAAATATGTGAATTCGATGGTTCAATCAATTCCAACACCTTCCTCCTCACCCTAAATTCCACCGCTGGCTAACACGATGTTCCTCGAACATTATAGGTTTCCTTTTCGTGTTGTCCACAGATAAAAAAAGGTATATTAATTTTGAGGAAGGATCATCTTCAAATTGCTCGGGCATAATCAATGAATCACATTGTCCAAGACTGATATATTGTTACAATCTGTCGTTCTCAGTCACCGATAATTTTATTGAATAAACAATTACGATGTGCTTGTAATTGACACAAAATGTTCCTTCAGTGAATAGATAGAGAACAATATTTTTATCCATTTTTCTGGTGTTTGTGGGACTTTCTCTCTTCGTTCCTGAAAAATTAAATGAAAATTATAATATACAGCAATTAAATGAGTTGGTATTTCGATATATATCGAATATATTCGACTTCCATTTCTTTTTTCGAACAATGTCGAATAGAGAATTTCTCTTTTAGGTGTCTGAACATTAAATTCCAAACGCAGTGACATTTTGAGGTAGATCAAAAATCTGTCCTCACTATAAATATATTGGGATGATACTGTCTGATTGAGATGATTAATAATAATTTCTATTTTCATTTTCTAGACAGTATTCAATATTTTTATGTATGTATTGATGCACTCACAGTGTCCTGGAGATTTATCTTGTTCATTTCTTATAAAGTCATCTGGAAATAATCTACTGTGAGTAATATTACCTGTCGAGCGGACATGGCAACAATGCTGCGGTGAGTGCACGTTGACTTCATGAATTTTGTATCAAGCGAATCGCGAATACGTGTTTCCTTTTACCGGGTACATTCGAAATGTCAACTGCTGAATTGATAATAATGATAATTCTGGTAATGGTGTAACTCCTATATGCATAGTGCTTCCACTGTTTACAAATGAGTTCTTCCAGTTTTCTATCTATATATAACTAATAGATGGTTCATTGATATTGATAGCATTATCAAATATCGTATATATTAGATAGATACAGTGTATAGATATATAGTATGCTAGCGTGAGTGAAATTCCAATTTAAAAATTCCACCATTGATGACACGATGTTCCTCGAACATCATAGATTTTCTTTTCGTGTTGTCCAAAGATACAAAACTATACAAGTCGAAAAAGATATTTTGGAGACAGTTATCTGCTATATCACTTATAGAATTCTGAAGAAAAAATCATTCTTGTGAAATTTTGACAAACAAGCAGTTTTCGATTATTTGCATCAAAAATTTTTATCGATAATACGTTTTTGTAGTTTCGGGTTTCCATAGGAAAGCAGTGTGCCACATTCTGAAGCTAAAGGGTTCATCTTGGATTTCCTCAGTAGAGTTAGTATGGTTTATCCCTATATTCTTGCACTCCACCTACAGGGGTTACTTCTAACATTATCAAGAAATAATGAAAATAAATGTTTTATATTTTTTTCTGATTCATCAGAATTTCTTGTTGAAAATTGAAAATTATTTCGGTTAATGTCATATTTCGACATGTCAGTTTTTTCAATAGAACACCCTGCGAATATTATTCGAAAACAGGGTGTGCTGACGCTATTCTTGTTGTTCTCTTAAATTTTGATGGATTCAGACTCTTTTGATAACTTTTGTGTGAGAAAAGTTGTGAAAAAATTATAATTCAATCAATCAGTTAATCAGGCAGGGTGTTTTATCGAAAAAACATTGACAACATGTCGGAATTTTTGATTAGAAATTCTGATGATTCAGAAAAAAAAATATGAAACTTCTGTATCCACTATTTTTTGATGAAATTTACGGGAAAACCCCGTACGTCCTTTGAGAAAAGTCTCTATCAGTATCAACATTTCTCAACATTTTTGTATAGAAATCTGGACCACTCTGTAGAGTCTGGACCCGTTTTGTTAGACCTGATAGGTATATTACATTTCAATATGTGAGGAGATAGATAAGAACTCAATAGTTATATGGGTCACCCTGATGGATTTTTCTAAACAAGTCTCTGACATTATCTCGCTATCATAGAACTATAAACCTGATATTATAAGAAAGAGCATCCACCAAACATTCTTTAGGATTAAACTTCGACAATATCACACCCTTTTCGGTGAGTAATATCGGATTCGGAGAAATCCTAAATCAATTCCGACTCCGGCACATTCCGATCTCGATTCTTTTCCTACAATAAATATTCCATATATCATCATCGCCCAAACGGAGTGGAAGGACCCATTCAAAATAACTTCATAATAATATAGCTCGTTCGGAACGGGGTTCCCTCTAAAACGCTGCTTTATTGAACTAGTTGAAACAAGAAACACCTTCATCAAACAATTCGAAAAATCCATCTACCTGATCATTGGACTTGCGCCGACATCAAAGGAAGCTGTGGAACGACAAAAGATGTGTGTGTGAGGGAGAGAGAGAGAGAACAATAAGCATAGGCGTCCATGGAAATTATCATATCGAACAAGAACTCTTTAGTTGTTGTGGTGATCCTTTTTGAAACAGTATCGTGTTAAGAACCCATCGCGCAACAATTTGCCCAGTTGTTACAGTTATTCGAATTGGTAAAATCATGGTAGTTTGCGTAATGAGTCCTTGAAGTTCTGTGAAGAGTTTTTCCCAATATGTAAGGTCCAATTTCGTCGATCAATCCTGTATTTTTCTGTTTTCTCTCAAAGTCCAAGATTTGGATCTTGGGCTGAAATGTATGAAAAATGCATAGTGTAACTTGGATGCTGTTGAGGTGTAAAGTACTTCATTGCACGGAAGTCAAGTTTTCGTGACGCAGGACTTGGTCGTTCATGAAAAAGCGCTGTTGGATGCTTTGCTCCTGTCATTTGACCGAACTAATCTTGGATAGGAACATTTTCCGAACTAATCCTGTGCAAGTGCTCTTCTTACGAAAAATAGGCCGAAAACTCCTGTTTGAAATGAATAAATTTTGAAATTTTCACCTAAAGTACTGAAATTCTGTGACGAGTTTTCTAATATGAAGTGTTTTGTCTTCTCAATGATAATGCTTTTAGGGACTCTAAATTGACATTATTCATTCACAAGCAGTCATAAAACTCAAGACTACAGAGAATAATTGAAATGAGTTCAACTGGAAATTATCTGTTTTGTCGACAAAACGTAGCAATAAACTGGAAGAACATCCTGAAAAAGTAAACTGGGAGCAACCCGTAGTATTATTTGCATGTTTCAGGAGATTTACGTGTCTCAAACTGCCTTCAGACAATATACAGCGAACGTGACTTAATATTCCTGCTGCCTACACCAGATGCATGTGACTCATTATTTCTGGCGCCTCCGCCAAACATCACGAACGCAATTCATTATTCTTTGGTACACTTTTCAGGAACTGAGAGGGATGCGAAGTAAATAATTCATAAACTTTCATTTCTATTATAATCCATAACAATTGAGTTATACCTGCACGAGGTCTAAAAATTGAAGTCGGCTGCGCTATGGAAGGAAATATCTTTAGACTCACTTTAGATATTAAGAAGAAGCTAACGATAACTCCGCCACTTTCACTTCATTTCAGATAACACGAATATGCTTTATACTAATTTATGTTGTATGAGTATTTATTTGAGAACTGAAAATTTTGGTGAGTCTGTTTATGAAATATCTTACATGGAATGAAAATAATAATAACAGATCAAGGATCATGGAAGATCATGGTGTTCCATTTCGACATACATCTTGTAAAAAATTCATTGCAAAGCCTGTAAAACTGCGTTTTTGTTATTTGTTTCGAAACTGTTTGTGCACAGACTGCGTCTGAGTTTGTGAATGAATTTTTATAGATACTTCTTTCCGAAATTTTCAAGGCTTCAGCTGCAATGCAAACAATGCTCGAACATAAATCATCGTGTTTTTCAAATTAAGCGACTACACACAGAATTGAAGTTTCGTTCATCATCGTATTATGAAAAATTCAAATCAAGAATGATAAGAATCAAAAAAAGTTGATGAATGAAAAGACATATTGGCAAGAGATCTTGAAGGGATATTAAAACATGAGGTATTACCAGGACTCCAGATGAAAATGTGCGATGAACATATTTCAACTTTTGACATTGTATCACATGGGGGTGTACACGCCTATCGAATTTCCAACTGAAACCACCTTTGTAATTATGTTCACATACAAAAATATCATGTGACAGCATCATTCGTTCTCAAAGTTAACTCACATGATTTATCTCGAATTCAAATTGCAGCCCTATCAATCCCATCATCCTGCTGTTGTCGTTCCTCTTCATGTGACGCTTCTAGCCAGCCGTCTTCATACAAGAGTAATTGTTATCTCTGTCAAAAACTAAGAGTACGACATACAAATATAGTCGAAACGTATGTCGTGATAAATGAGGAACTACCAGTTCATCTCTGTTTGAGAGTGTCAGCCGAATGTCACGGCTATTGACGTCACTGGATCTGTCAGTTTCCTGCTACTATGAAAATCGGGAATTTAAATAATCAGCTAAAAAACGTAGGAAATAATTAGAGGAAAACGGATTGTGTCAGGATGTTAGTATGAGTGAGTACTATCAACTAATGATTTTTTTCTTGCTGAACGTGCCCATTTGAATAAGAATAAAACGAAATAATATGTTTTCTCATGGAATAATATGCACCAATTATGATGTTTCTCGCGGAAATCTCGCGAATTTCTGGAATAGAAAAAAAATAGTGCGTGAATTCGTGGGTTGCCCTTCCGCCAACTGTCTGCTACGCCTTTGGCGTTGACCGACTCACCACCAGTCTGGTGGAATGTCTAGACAAGGACCTGCCGGCCATAGCCGCCCGCAACTGGTCAGAAGGAGAGAGAAACTCTTTTTCCAGACAAGGGAATGCACAAAAAGTCATCGTGGGAAAGAAGGTTCGCACGTTACATTGCTGTCCAGTCGAGAGATGAGGAGATTGTGGTGAGCCTTGCGTGGGAGAGAGATGATTGTCACAGTGTTGCCATGTCTCTAGTTCCCTCCGTAGATCTAGGAGGTTTTCCCAATTGGTCTTTGTAATTTCAGCTGCCTGAATGCTAATGACATACAGGGTGATTCGCGGTCCATGATAGGTTAGACTGTAGCAGAAACGAGACAGGAATATTTTGAAAATTTGGTATGCTGATTTGGTAATGCTCTATCGATCTGAAATATTTTCAGCGCTGCGTTGTTCATGTTGAAAACTAGCAACAACTTTAATATTTCAAATGGAACACCCTGTATATGACTGCATTCTTCGCTCCACTGTTGCTTTCCGATAATTTTTATTCGATACTCTCCTATACATAATTATCTTCAGTGATTTTCGAGAAATTAATCGATTTCCTTTTTTTGTCTCAAAACGTATCTCTATCCAAATGCTTATTGCTGCGGTATTTGGATTTATAGGAAGCTTAAATTAGTGAGTAGTTCACCAATTTCCTGTATAAAGAAACTCGTCTGCATTGTACAGGGCCGCTCAAAATTTGTGATCTTACTGCTAGATAAAAAATTGGTGAAAGGTGCTTTTTTTTCAAATATAATATACCCTGTACATCACAACTATAGTCCCTCTCAAATGATATGTACCTATACAGTTTAGTTTCCAAAATTGAAGCATAAAAATCGGATTATTCCGTATTATATTCCTGTTTAGTTTTCCCGTGAACGTTTAACGTACTATCGATCATGAATCACCGTGTATATCTGTATATATCCTCTAGATAGTCTAGATGATCTCGATAACAATCGAACTAGGAGGTATAATGCAAATACATCAAAAAATCGCAAGATAAAGTTGAATTTGAATTGAATTTTGTTAATAAACAATTAATTTCATATGCTGTGCGCATCATGATTGCATAGAAAATATTCTGAAGTTAAATATCCAATTTTCTATGGCTATTTGTCATCGGACATTTGGCAACACTGGGCTGACTGCGCCGAGGGCCGAAGCTGCATTCTTTGACAACCCCATGAATTAATTGGGGCAATTTTTCGACGCTACGTTGTCTTATCAATGAGAAAATCGGATATTTGCGATTTCTGTTTCACACATTTGATTCACCCTGTACGACGATGTTCTTGGGGCCACGAATGGCCTGCAAATCCCTGATTCCGTGTTTACACGGTGCTCGAGTCGTCAACGACCCGGATTGGAAACAATGTAAACATTTCTGACCTGTCTGTTTTGAGAGTGTTGTAGATCGATCGCCTGAGGGTTGGATTATTGACCTCAGGGTCAATATCGTGGGAAAATAGACGTGTGTCAAGTAGGGTCAGGAGAACGCAGTATTCAAAAAGTCAAAGATCTATTTTTTGTTTATTAAAGTTCTTTGGAAAAAAATTAATTATTTCTAAAAAATGATTTATTCGAAATTATTTCAAACGTTGTCACTTTTATTTTCTGTCATCATCTTGTATTTGTATATTTTTGAACCCTACCTACAGGGATTCTTTAGAAAAGATATCAAAAAATAGTGAATACAAAAGTTTTATTGTTTTCTTGAATCATATTTTGAGGAATGTAAATCGAGGGATCACAGGACTTGGAGCCATATTAGTTTCTACCTATTGAATGTTAGTTTTGATGAATCGAAAATGATAACTCGTTATAAAATGGCTTTCAACAAGAACTCGATTTGATACAATACTATACAACACAATCATTTCATTTTAATCAGTTAAATGCTTCAACAGCTCAGAGAAGAGAAAAACAAAACAATTCGAATGACGATATTCAATTCAGTGAGACAATAATTGCGTGAGAGAAAAATACTGAAGAGAAAAATAACAGTATCAAGAAGCGTTGATAATAATTCCAACATTTCACTTTTTTTATGTATTTTCAGGTTTTTTCTTTCTGACGCTTTGCTTTTTCTAAAATGAGTCAATTTTATATTCATTCTAGAAAATCCAGAGCTTTCAATTCCCAAGGTTGCAACTTTTTTCAATAAATCATGACATAAAACTCATTCATTTGTCAGAAACTTCAAAGATAGTAAAATAATTGTATCAAATCCAGTTCTTCTCGTTGACAATAGCTTCCATATCGATTAATCATGTAATAAGATTCGCCAAAAATTATACTTAATGGTGAACAACAAAAATGGTGCCAGTTCCATTCCCAATTTCCTCTCAACCATAACTCACAACTTTATTTTTAGGGGCACATTAAACTACATTTCTCAAAATATTTGAACGCTTACATATTTAGATAACGAATTTTTTCAGAATCTGAAAATACAGCTCTTTCCAGATTTGAGATAATTTACAAGGTGTTCTATTAAAAAAAAATACCAGTCAAAATTGAGATGATTCAGAAAAAATAACTTGTATACAGTCACCAAGAACTTTTCAAATATCCCCTGTAGGTAGGGTAAGAAGATTACTGGAAAACCCTGTTCATGTATGGGAAAATATTTATTTTTCAAAGACAATCTGCTGTATGCATATGCATGTCTTTTATTGATTTTCGATGACATCGATATTGGCCTTGTTTTGGGGGTCAAAAATTACTTTCCATCTCATGTCGAATCGGAGAAATGAATTAATCTGATGCCTTCTTTCACCCTTCAGCTAGTTTTCACGTATTATAATAAATTAATTTCGAATGGAAAATGAAGTTAAAAACTGAAGAGTTTGCATCAAAAGTTGTTTCCAGCTCTCAATAGAGACATGTAATCTCAAAAACCCATGTTTTGTAGTAGTTTCTCTCCATGCGATATACGATCTGATTTCGCAAAGAAGTTCTCATTCTGAAAGGCGTAAATTTCAGTCTTAAGAACGTTGGAATTGTCATATTAACGACCCCCTGAGAGCTCGTATTATTTATTCGTCGAACAATTCGCAATATTGCAGTACAAAGACTAGAGTTGCAGCTACAAATGAAACAGATCTCATAAAATATCCGTTGTAGTTTGTAGAACGAGAAAAGCAGCCCGTAAACTAACCAACGAGAACGAGAATAATATGTGCAATTCTCGGCTGGTGACTGCAAGTTCCAGTGTAAATCCAATTATTCGCCTTAGGGCGACTGTCTCGACGACAATGAACACGAGAGAAACTCCTGCGAGCAGAACAATATTTATTTTGGTCGGACGTTTCCACTTCGCTTCATTTCGAGCCGATAAATGGAAACTGGATTGAAACACGATGGGAGGAGAGTTTTTACGGGTTAATAGCAGACTTCATATCGCCTTCTCACCCCCTTAAACCTAGCAGAACCAATCGCATATTTCAAATTCGCAATAGTTGCATAATTTATTATATTAATAATATATATTATATTTATTTTATTACTCATCCTCATCATCATTACCTCATCCATGGAAAAAACTAATGGCTCTGCTAGCTTTATATCAAACTAGCAGAACCACAGACCAAATTTCATATGGCTCATAATTCAATACTCTTTTATTACTGATTAATTACCATAAACTCGGAATTATTATCTTCAGTTTGAAGGAAGAAATCGCAAATTCCTCTATCGTGATGGCAACCTAGTAGAACCAAAACTCTAATAACAATTTTTTGAAAATTCTTTAGGTGCATAATTAATTCATCACTAATTTATTACCAATCAATTACCACATTTGTGGTAATCCAATTTGAATTTCTTAGTTGAACAATACATTGGTCATTGAGGGTACACGAAAATGCATCATAATCGACCAATCGGACTTTTGAATAAATGAGCAAATAATAAAACATCTAACTCTTCACATTCTTTTTGAAGTTATTCGTTCCATTCGATATACGAAATGACTAAATAGAAGAAGAAAACACAAGATATTCTCTAGGATATCTCAATGAAATATATACATAAAAAATGAACAACTCGACGTTAGTGTTTGAAGTGTTTGTTATGAAAAGTATTGTTGTTACTCATTGGAAGTATATCACTCGTATCGTGAAATAATATTTTTCAGATATTTATCATCGACCAATAAAGTGCAATAATTTAATCTGAACAAATATTGAATTTGTATGCCGATGTAACTTTATCTCGAGAATCGACATACACACAGTAAAATAATGAAATCGAACTTATCATAAATAAATTCTGCAATCGGATATGTAATTTCAATCGCATTCATATTTTCTTCTGAGAACTTCTAGCGATGAACTTTGATGGGAAAATGAACAGTTTTTTTTCCAATAAATGTATATTTATATTTTTTATCATTCCAAACGTTGGCTTTTTCCAGTTCTCAGTCATGATGTCATATATTCGGCACACCAAACTTCATGTAACCCCACAAATGGAAATCCATATCCAGCCAGAATTGTCGTGCTTTTTTGGCAAATATACTCAATGTTTTCATATGAAAACATGAAATTATTATCATTATTTAGAACGCACAATATTGCGTTATAGAGACACTAACATTAACAACTCATCGCAAGATCAATACTTCCCAATTCAATTAATAACAATAATTCCCAACATCTCAAATGGAACTGGAGGTTATCGAGACAGCGAGACTGTTGCCAGTTCTTCTCTTCGAAAGTTGTTTCACTCGAACAACGTTTACACTTCGAAAATATGAGTAGTTATTTGAACTCAGAGGATAATGACGAGATATCCATAGTGAGATGATAGATTTCCAGAGTGAGTTTGTTGTATTTTGACCATGTATGATGCAGTTGGCAATACCAAAAGACTAACAGAATAGCTTTTGTAAAATTTGCACATGGGCTTATCTTCTGGTTTTCACTAGTTTCCCGAACTAACATGGATTCCTCTGAAGTTTGGCAGGCACTTTGAATTCTTAGGTGAATCAATAAATCTGAAGATGAATGTACTGAAAATTATACCTATTTATGCATATAATAATACAAAAATTTCGAAATTTCATCCAGAATAGCTCCAGAAAATCTGATGCTTTCGTGAATAACCCTATATAATTATTTTATTTGTTCTTATGACATGTGAAAGCAATGACTGGAACGATGTAACCCTATTATAATCGCTTTGAGAGTTTCTCCAATATGAGACCATATAAACGATATATATGTCATAATTTTACTGTTGTAGCTTTTATGACGTTGGGATGCTTTTCATTATTTTATTATTGCCTTTATGTTGGTAGTTCTGGCGTAAGTGGCCACAGAGCAATAAGGAATAATTTATACCGCCTTCAAAAATTAGCTTCTCGAGTAATAAGGAGAACTTCTATGTCTTATATTGACAAATATCAAAATACTAAGAAAAATCTTTTTTCAAATTTCATTTACCATACGTTTTCATAAGTGAATATATATCAGAATGAAAATGGTATTTTCTATGGTTTTGAAATCAGCAGTAATAGTAGTGATAAAATCAGTTATAAAGAAACTCACATGTCTACTCAATGTGAAAAACTCAAAGTAGTCAATCATGATGGAAACTACTTGATATCGACGTCACAGCTCACAAAATATTCATGAATTATTGAAATTATTTCCGCCGATCTTGATCAAACTTCTTGTGTGTTTTACTTGTAATACGATCTCAATAAATTAGATTTCGAATTTTGTTTCCAGTTTGATATTATTTGAAGTTGATGGATAAACAGTGACGTAGAAATGGGGGTTCACAAACATATCTAGTTTCATCAAAATCGGCGTAAAGACTTATTAAAACCTACTTTATAGTAGAACTTACTCGAAAACGGAGCAAGTTAGGACACACGTTTATGTGAACTTTTTTTCCTGTAATATGACAAGGTATCGCCCCATGCAGCTAATGAAATCATCAAATTTACACCCTGTTTAATATACAGTGCTACAGTAAAGTATAGAATTAATATTTCCCTCATACAGAGTGAATGTGAAGAAACCTCTGTCACGTCGATTTTGCTTTTATGGCGCATTTTTTCAGTCATATTAAAAATATGCTTGATTATCATATTCGAGTAGAAATAAAGTTCACAGGTTTTTAAAATGGAAGCGCCTGTTATTTTTTTTTTCTGTTTTTTTTTATGGGATTTCCCGCCTTGTTTTTGAACATAGGAAATATGATAATTATTTCAGAATATTTGTTGTAGATGAAGAAAGATCAAGAATTCTCTTATGGCTCAATCTTCTTCGGAATCCAATGAGTGGTCGTGTAGATATTTTTATGTCTAAAATAGTTGATGAGATTTCTGATTAAATGTTTGTTATCGTCAGATATTTTGAGGTAGGTGTGTTTTTTTATTTTTCTCTTCATCTTCTTGCATTTCTGAATATACCGGATGGTAAGAAGAATCTAAATAGATTTCATTGGGGTCACTTGTGTCTGTGATTGTTTCAAACTCGTCCTTTGTACAGGTTATCTCTCCTTAGTGGAATTGATAAAAATGGATTTCAGAGACAAAGTCATCAATATCAATATTGAATCAGTACATCACAAGTTATATGACATGAAAATACAATTTTTGAGAACAAATGTAGTCTGCTTCATGAAATAAGGGTTGGGTGAATTTTTCGGAATTTAAATAAACTCTATTTTTTCTATATACATTTTTCCTCACATACATAAAGTTTGATAAAAATGAATGTTTCAATGAATCAATATTTTCCATGAATAAGTTCTGAAATAATCTGCCTTCACTGAAAAACATTGTGAAACTAGTAATTTCAGAGCGAATATTTTTGATATGCTTCTTCTCGAGCAAAGCTAATATTTCAATCTTACATATTTTCTAGTTGACTAGAATTATTTTTCCTTCCTTCACCTCTTCAATTGTTGTTTTTTCTAATATTTTTAGGATTACTATGATCATTATGGAGTCAGATAATGAGCTGAACTGTTATTTTATTTCAATTATTTATATTTATTTTTTTGGCCCTCGGGGAAGAACAGTCCAAGTGATTTCGCCACTTTCAACCATCAATTTTTTATATCGTTCATTCTGAGATATTTCTGTAGGTTAATAAAGACAATATTATTATTATGTCATAATTAATTATTCCTCAAAATAGGGGAAACAAGAGATTTTCTGAAACTTCATTTTTAAATGCGAAATAGTTAATGAGTTGAGAATAGTTAATAGAATATCATGTGTTCAATTCAATTTCTGAATGATAGATATACATTGATCATTTGAATTTGAAACCTAAGTTTTTCTTCATGAATTAAAATCATTTATATTGCGAATACTTGACGGACTCATCAAGCAAAACGAATCAGATCATCTGAAAGGTTCTTCGTCCACCCAGTATTTCAGACAACTCATATATTTTGTCGGAGCATTGAGTTTCTCAAGTTTCTACCGAAATTGATTACTCAACTTGAGTTTAGTGATGACCTAGCGATTGTGATCACCTGATTATCTCATATATTCAAATTCGTGTTCACTTGGTGTGTGGGCACTTGTTAATTGGGACTCATTAATCTTCACAGAGTGTTCAAAGCATAGTTTAATTGGTGTTTGGGTTGCTTGGGTGGATCTCGAATTCGATATCCGAATTTCTCAAGCGGAAGCTACAGAAATTCAGTTTTTCCACGAAAAATATTTTCTAGACTTGGAAAATGCTCTTCCTATTTCGCCTCTGTTATCACGCAACCATTTGATTTTTTCCAAGTTGGTGAATGTAGTATCATAAGAGAGAGAAGTGGAAGCAGATAGAGAATTGAACATTCAAATGTTCATCAGTGTTACCAACCTTTTCGAAATTGTTCAGAATCAACGTCTTATAAAACTCTCATCATAATATACTATTGGTGATGTATTTTTTAGTAGTTACACTTTGAATCTGCTTTCATGAGAAACTTCTAAACGAACATAATCAAAGTTGAAAAATTAAAAACTAACATTCATTTAGTTCCTGGAACGCACTAATGTATTATAGACTGGGTTAGAATTCACTTCTCAAAATAAAAAGGGAGCTCAATTCAATTGAAACACCAAGTCACGAATACAGTATTTTTCAATAATCTGGGATCGAAGAAAGAAAATTCATCAATCCGAATTTATTGGTCTTCGTTTTATGCGAAATAGCGCGGGTTCTGCTAACTTTTTGAACCATTCATTAAAGTAACAACATTACACACTTTTGGAACAACTCGCAAACTGTACTTTCATTCTGAAGGATTTGTGATCTGTAAAATTTTTGAGCCAGATTCACATTATGGCCTCTGAGATGAGGAAGAGACTTCAACTACTTTCTATCTAGTTTTTAGTTAGAGAAAATATATTTGTGACTGTCCACTGGAGCTATCTAACATCCTGTATACGGTACATGTTTTTATTCACCTCCCACGACAAACGATTCCAGTCGTAACGACACATTCGTCTTTCCTCCTTTTCATTTGGTATCGTTGCCAAGCGAGCACTCAAATAGTCCTCGAAAAACATTCAGCCAGCACGACAAATGACTACGAATCGTAACAAATTGTCGTGTTTACCTGGGCGGAATAGAATTCAGCCGAAAATAAAGTTTGTTTGAACTCGTCCACAGCAGGAGTTTATGCAAACACAGAAAGACCCAAATCTCGAACTAGCAGCAAACAACGAAGTTCGGTTCTATATTTTTTTTTTGGGTTTGCTGAATCCGAATTTCAATTTGTGTCGGCTTCAGAACAAAAAGCACGAAAAAATTTAGCAATTCAAATATAATTCGAGATCTGGATTTTTGGAGAGGGTCTTGAAAAATTCAACCTTGTTTTGGACGAATATGGCGGACGATAGAGTTGCAAACGCACCACTCATTGCGTGAAGGAAAAGCATGCGGTAACCACCACTGTTCTCCACTGCATTTGTTGGATGATAGAGACTGGAGGATTTCACCTGGTGCTTCATATTGTTTCATCATGTATGTTTTCGATCAGCCATTAAAAAATAATGTTTTTAGGTAACCTTAGGAGATATATAAGAATATCACTTTATGATGATCAGACAAACAGTCCAAGAAAGGCTTGAATTTTATTGATCTCGAATTCATTGCGTTTTAGGAGGGCGTATTTGATTTTCGGAGTGAGGAAGAACAAAAATGCTGCACTCATCTGGAGACTGCTCGTACAAAAAACAGAAATAACGAATACATTTTGTAGGGAATTCAATCTACTCCAATTTTGTAGTAGAAAAGTAATGTAAAAACATATTTCTCGTGATCCGACCTCTTGAAAGGCAGCAAACATGAAATTCTGATTCAGCGTCTCAATTAATATATTAATTTTGCGAGTTGTAAGGATTGGGAGTTTCGAACGTTCTCACAAGTGGGCGAAAAAATCGCTGTTTTTTATCTACTTCAATTTTGTACGTGTTTCGTATGGAAAAAAGCACTTTTCGAGTTATTAGCGAAAAACGGAAAAAGTGCCAGAATGTTGAGGTTTTACACGTATTTCACTGTGACGCCAACTTCGGATTAAGCACCTCAAACCCCATTAAGAACCGTTGAGCAAAAACTTCCGCAATTTTGTCACAAAAACAACAGTTTTGATCACCTACACGGAAAAAAAGGATTTGTTAATTCAACCAAATATATTTGGTTGAACGAATATATTCGTTTGAACGAATTAAATATCATTCATTTCAATCATCAGTTATATTCATCGAATGACACCATACTATTGTATGGACGAAATGGGATTTTTGATACAATTCTCAAATATGCCTGATTCAAAAATATGTTGATCGAAAGGAGTCATCTCCAATTCAAATCGAATAAATGATGATGTCGAATCAATAACATATCTCTTTGAACTGAGTGATTCAAATCTATCTTTCCGGAACTATAAGTATCGAACGAATCATTTATCGATTCACGATTCACAAATGGTAATATCAATTCAACTTCAATACAGGATTGATTCAAACAACTGATTTTGCTCAATTCAAGAATATATAGTTATCAAATTAAATACGTTCTTTCTCACTTCCAGCTGATAATCATGATGAACTGAATTATAATACGCGAATGGAATAAAATATGTGGATTATGTTCGATCAGTATCAGAAATTATTGACCTGATAATTTCAGATGAGTTTGAAAACCGATTCTGAACTAAATTTGTGAATAACTACTAGATTCTACTTGGATATGGATGAGGTCGAAGATATGCAGAAATAATACATTATTTGTTCTTCAAAATTCAACAACTTCCATATCCTGAGTGTATCGAGTGAATTATTTCATTCATTTAGGTACTTATATAATTGACAATCATATTTCAGCACAATATTTTTTTTGGATAGTGAATATATTGAGTATACCTAAAAGAATATTACTTCATCACTGTGAAAATTAATGGCATATGGGTCAATCATTAGGGTGGATGACCCAATATATATTATTACATAACAAATCTAATACCCTATGGAATACCTGAAAGTACCCACCTCATGAGATCTATATGAAATTTCGATCATTTCTTATATCAGTTATACAATAATTCAGAAAAGAATGAGGAAATCAAACGTAAATTTGGTACATTGGATTGAAATACTTATATTACCATCATGATACTAGTCAATAGATGGCTCTGTTTACAAATACCAATTGGAGAACGGTGCCAAGATATCAAATATTGGGATGGAATCACCATAAACAAGCGAAATGATAACTTACGATGACAGTTTTAGTTTGTTCAATGGATTTTATGTTCAGTAAACCAAGAGAGGTGATTACACTAAATCGGAATAATGCTCCAATCGAATGACACATTTTGTCAATCCAATTATGAGCAAATTTCATCCAACCGTTTACCAGAGTTGATTCAACAAAATATTTACTTCACTGATTCGAAAGTGTGTATGAATCCGAACAAAAGATTGTCTTGATATGATCATGAATTCGGTTGATTGGAACATTCTCCACATTCGGGTTAACGAAATAATCACTTGGATAGATGAATTATTGCATCAAATTGACATAGAATTTGGTCGATTCAAACATTTTCCACATTCCGATCAACAAAATAATGAATTGGATCGAATCAGTTTCTCCGTTGAAATAAAACATAATGTAGTTGGTTGGACATGATATATTGTTCATCCAAGGAATATTTAGTTGACTGAAACCTTAAATTCGCTCTTGAAACAAGATCAAATGTTACTGGTTTCAACATTATATTTTGTCGTGCATATATTACACTTTTATTTGGTTGATCGAAGTAAATATTGCTTGAATCAACGAATTCTTCTTTTCCGTGTATTCATTAGACATTAGACGAACTTGACACTTTGTTCCTCATCAGTTTTTCCTTCGTTACAGATCACATGTCCGAACTGGCGAGACAGTCCGAGAACAAAACCCTGCAGCTCTTCTCCCAAGTATATCGCGGCATGTCAGTCCTCTCTCGCGAACCCATAGAGAAGCTCTACCAAGTGATCCTCGACTACATCAAAGTAGACTCGGCCGAAGTGAAACCGGAGGTGATAGTGGCGAGCGCCAACCTCTTCTTCGCGGACCTCTTCCCGCTGGCCTACCACCATTCCGCAGACATATCCAACAAAGACTTCACTCTCGACTACAAAGAGTGCCTGAAAAAGTCCATCGAAATCATATCGCCGTTCGGGGACATCCCCAAACAGCTCGCCCAATCGCTGTCCAAGAGCCTGGACGCCGCCAGGCTGCTGCTGCAGGCGTTCCGGATCGGCGCCGAGGTGCTCAACACCACCGACACCCTGCTCATCGACGAGAGCGGCTCCGGCAACGCCGAGTGCCACGACGCCCTGGTCGGGATGACCTACTGCCCCAGGTGTTTGGGCTGGCGCCAGCACGCCAAGCCGTGCTCCGGGTACTGCCTCAACGTGCTGCGAGGCTGTCTGTCCAAGTACGTGGCCGAGCTGGATCTGCCGTGGACCGGGTACGTGGAGGGCGTCGAGAATCTGCTCAACGCCTTCAAGAGGGGGAGCAGCGAGGCTGGGGTCAACGCGGACGCCGAGATGCGGAATCTGGACACCAAGATATCGGCGGCCATCATGCATTATATGGAGAAGGGGAAGGATATAGATATAAGGGTGAGTTTCTTCTTTCAGTCGATTCGATCGATAACAATCCCGACAAAGACCAATTGATCGACGTATAAGAGCATTCCTCATTTATCGCGACATACGTTTCGACCTGATTTGTATGTCGTACTTTTAGTTTCTGGCAGAGATAACAATTACTCTTGTATGAACACGGGTGGCTAGAAGCGTCGCATGAAGAGGAACGACAACAGCAGGATGATGGGATTGATAGAGCTGCAATTTGAATTCGAAATAAATCTTGTGAGTTTACTTTGAGAACGATTCATGCCGTTACATGATGTTTTTATATGAGAACCATCAATACAAAGGTGGTTTCAGTTAAAAATTCGATAGGTGTGTACATCCCCATTCAATACGAAAAAATTGAAGCTCGGAAAATTTTTCACATTTTTGACAAATATCACCCGTTGATATTTGGCTTCTTATTACTTATTTCTTATTTTCACCAACACTGATTCTAAACATGAAAATCAATTCAGATCGACAGATGCACAGACTCCTATAACTTCCAAGCCGTGGTGGAAGAAATGCAACATAGCACGGCAGGCAACTAACTGGCAGTCCTAATTATGACCGTCTTGTGCAAACCCTAACATGTGAACGCTATACACCGTATTGTGAACAATTGTTTGATTAATCGGACTCAGGCATCGATTATTTCCGAGAGAATATGGATTTCTTATAAACTCTTTCGCCATGATATCACCCTATCACATAAACAAGGCACACAACAAAGTATTGTCAATAAAGACTAGATATACATCAGTTTCCAATTGGTATTTCAATTCCACATCAGAATTCGATTCAAGATTGATGTTGCGTAAAATATATTGAAATGACTGATCAATAGACCTGAGATGAACTCTTTTCTTACGAAACAATTTCAATATCTTGAAAAGCGATTTACAAAAAACTAATGACTTTTATCAAAATATGTATTCATAGTTCAAAAACCTCGGTGTACAAGTTTTAGACAATTTGAATGATTGGTTTTCATTCTGCAATTGATTGAAATTTGCATAATTTGGTATAAACGCTATAAAGGTAGGGAACGACCTTTAGGACCTATTTGGTTAATTCTTCATATTCTACAAAGGGTATAGAATGCAAAAAGGGTTCAAAATGTTATTGGCACATACAGGTTGGCCCAATGAAATCGAAACAATGCCGATTTGACATAGTTATCGTTGTCAGAAAAAAACCCTCGAACCGGTCGATTTTTATTTTGAGTGGAAAATATTTTGTGCATGTTTTCAACTTTTTCACTTCGAACCCCTCGAAGGGGTGAGCCCCAACCCTTGAATCTCAAATGGGATAAGGGGGCAAGTGATACAACATTTTGAAGGTAATCGAAATCTCTCACCAACGCTTCCTTGTTTTTTGGAATTCAATGCAGTAGTTCCCGAGAAAACACATTTATGAAAATAATCGGCTAGTAATGGAAAGTGAGGCTTTTTTCCCTTTCATCACTATTTCTTATTTTGTAGTTAGAACGATGTTCATCTAAGAAAAGCCTTATGTGTGTTTTTGAAATCCTGTCCTATCTAACATTTAGAATCATTTATTTTAATGTCAGTTCCTTGATCTCTCAGTGAAATGCAAACCTTGTTTCGTTTTCATTCGGCCACCCTGTATAAATCTCGAAATCAGTATAAATGTATATGTCTAGGTAGATATGTGTCTTCTAAATTGGACTAGAATATCTTAACCTGTGAACATCTCTAGTGGATTTAATGACATGAGAAAGAATCTATGTATAATCATTGTTAGTTATCAGGTATAACCCAGAAAACTTGGACTGCATTTGAATGATAATCCAATATTACAATTTGTGGAGTTATAATAGAAGCATTGCCACTGTCTTCATACCTATGAAACATCTCAGATTTTCCACATGTGTTTCCTCAAAATATTCAGATTTCAAACTTCCAACTGAAATTTAATTCTAGAAATTGTCACTCTCAAACGCTGGGGTCATAGATGCTGGCAATTTCTTATGGTAACTAATCATAGATTGATTTCGGAATCATCAGTGCGAAAAGTATATTACTCTGTTTGCACTATCGTATGTGTTCGGTCAATAATGGAATATAAAATACAAAATATATTTATCGTGTTGGGGGGGGGGGGAGAGAAGGGGGTGAGTACTCCTACACCCCCTGGATCTGCCACTGGTTTCCTATTTCCTATTCTCAAACGGATATTATTTTATTAATTGCCGTACAATTCATTTGATAGGTCTCAGCCGAGGTCTCAGCCGGTCTGAGCAGTGTTTCGAGATCGCGGTTTCATTAGATCCCGGAACGATCCGACATTTTCCCAGAACTTCCTGTAAGGTCGTTAAGGGAGACAGTGAGAGGACTGGTTAACGATAATGCTCTAGGGCCATTAACTGTTGAAATATATATCACGGATATTTCGTACTGCTTCGCAGAGAGCGTTCGTATTAATGATCAACAAGAACGAGTTTTGTTTGTATGGGCCACTCACAATGAACAGAAAACATTTTCTGTGATTTATCAAGCAATAACATTGCCTATTTTATGTGACCTATTAATATTGTGTCCTCAGATCAAAACAACACGAGCTTTACGGAAATTGAACTTCCATCCATTCGGGGTTTCGTTTATTGCCCTGCAACACGTTTTTGAAAATCTGTCGAACTGTTTATGTTTGGTTTATTTTCACTATTTTGTAAATGTCATTACATGAAATTTCTCACCAATTGGGTGATTTTTTTTTTTATTTTCATTATAACAACTCATCAAAATTTGAGAACAATAATAGGTTTAGAAGTCAGTCAGCTGGCAACCCTATGTTCAATTTTTTATGTGTTTTTTCTTTCATCTGTGGACAACACGAAAGAGAAACCTATAATGTTCGAGGAACATCGTGTTAGCCAGCGGTGAAATTTTGGGAGAATAGGAAGGTGTTGGAATTTTTCTTGAATGTTTGGAGGTTGTAAGCATCAGGAAAGACTTCACTAGGCAAAGAATTCCACAACTTTGCCGTTCTATTGATGAATGATGCTTGGTATAGCGATGTTCGACAGGTCTCGAGCCAGACAGTGTAGGGGTGACCAGCCTGAGCTCGTCTGGTTTGTCTACTAGGAATCGCGCGTGGTGGCATAATAGATGATATTTCCGTTGAGCACCGCCCGTGAAAGTACCTATAAAAAAGGCAAAGATCGCCGACCTTTCTACGATGATCTAGAGAGGTCAATGATTTGGTGAGTGTTGTGTCATCGACTAGGCGAATAGCTCTCTTCTGAATTGAATCTAAGAGCTTAAGCGTATGTTTGGGGGCTGAGCTCCAAACATGTGAACAGTACTCCAGGACAGGTCGAATTTGTGCTTTGTAGATCATAAGCAGTTGCTGGGATGTGAAGTATCTCTCCGCACGGAATAGAAAACCGAGTTTTTGTGAAGCAGTTTTCGCAATGGACCTCACATGATCGTCCCATGAGAGAGCACTGTTGGTGGTGACACCCAGCAAGGATATTGACGACCTCATAGGAACGGTGGTGGTACCCGACATCATCAAATTGGGCATGGTGTGATCAGCCTTCTTGGTGAACATACAAGCTCGAGTTTTAGTAGCATAGAACTGTACTAGATTCTCAGATCCCCATTTCAGAATTCTAGTCAGATCCTCATTTAAAGCATCAACCTGTCTTCGCCTTCTGGGCCTCGCTGGATGATATAGGGGCTCTAGAGTCGATAAGGTCACCAATCAAACAAACAGTAGCATCTCAACTCTCATCCTTGATACAGTGCTTTACTTACAATCAGAAAATACCACTTTCCACTTCGGCAGAATATTATGAAAATTGTTTCAAATTATCTATGCTGTGTGGTTGTCATATTGACTGCCATAAATTTAATTCTCCAAAGTGATCTTGTTCTTCTTTTACATCACCAGTTTTTGAGTTTCATTGAGCAGAGGATTGTGCAGTTTCCTCTGTATTTCCATCGACTGTTTTACTGCAAAAATCGATACTAATAGATTATATAATATTTTTGCTGTTCCTTGAAGTGAGCAAAACAAAGACAACCATGAGAATCCATGGGCGGCGCATTCCGACACCAATGTGCTATTCCTTGTTTGTTGTTTCAATTTCTAATTTCTGTTTTTAATTTCTTGCATACTTTTCAGATCTCAGGTAACATAAGTCTTAACAAGATAAACGTGATGATTCGATATTTCTTTCTGACTTTAACAACTTACATCCACCAAGTAATAATTAATCATCAAAGTACATACATAATGTGGAAGCTCGACTGATATTCAATCGAATAATGATATGAGATATTTATTGCCTAATTAATGAATGATATCAAAATGCTGCGCCATCTCATCACGACCTTTGATAGTACGAATAATAAAAAACTCAATCTGCAATTATATTGGAGAATTCGACTTTGATGAGTTAACTAACATGAGCATATCATTATTGTTTTATTGGTTCAAAGATCAAGTTCCACACAAATTCGCCCTAAATACTATTAATTTCTGAAAATAATAGGCATGAACTGGTAGTACCCTCAACACATGAGAGGTTTTTTGGTCAACAGGATGAAGATAAATAAAAAAATCCACTCACAAATCGAATGAAATCTGTGAAGGACAATTGATATCCAGTTGATGCATTCAATTATTGAATTTTAATTTACCAATATAACATCTTTCCGGAAATTATTGTCAAGAGACCAGCCGAGAGTTTACAATGAGAATTCCACGCTCGATTGAAGTTCTTGGAAGGTCTTCACGATCCACGACTAATTACGTGGAATTCTACCGAATTTCTGTAGAATTCTTTCGAAACAAAACAAAAATTCTTGGAATATTCCGAGAAGAAAACTAATCAAGTCAGATCATTCTGGAGAGGCAGACAATACTTAAAGGTTGGCGTGAATTCGATATTTCCATTTCACAGAAAATCGGGCACCTCTATTTTATTTTTTGATGACAAATCCATTCAAATGAATCGGCCAAGGGAAATTGATCAGAATAATTATGTACCTCGCTCACCTTAGTGGGACACCCTGTATGGATTTAGGCGTCCCACTGAAAAAACTAAGTTCAACATTCAGTATTCAGATCAATGAGTTATTTTCAGTGGCATTTTGTAGCTGATATGGAAATTATCGAACTTCAGTTATGATTTCCGGTGTGGACCAAAACTAAAACCTGCGCTTAAACTGACTCATCACATATTAATGAAACTGTAAGCCGTATGTAACTGACAACCAGATTGAGATAATTGATCAAAATATCCTTTGCTGTATGAAACGCCATTTTTTTCATGAGGTCAACACAAAGCCTCCTTTTTGCTTTGTCATCATAGCGTGCTTGTGTAGTCGACTCGATGTATGCACGTCTGGTTTGGAATAATCTTTAAGAATTTTTTCTCTTATTCAAATGATCAGCCAGAACAAGTTGAATTTCCTAGTCACTTGTGGGCAAATTCTCATCACACTATTTTTCTGTCAAGAAACTAATCTTATTGAAAATTACGGAATTGAAAAAATCATGGACCAATTAGATTTGATCCTGAATCTCTACGGTCGTATTCAACGGACAAGTCGGTTGTATTGTTTTATAGAAAAAATACCACCCTGTAGTTTATTTCACGATTTCCATCAACTATTCAGATGAACTCACTGGAAGAAAAACAAGATTTCTTTCTCTTGGCTTCTTTTAGTGTCTCGCTTCGGTTGCTCGTAAAAAACTGATCGCAGTTTGTTTATTAATGAAAACATCAAATGAAGGTATCTCCTCGGGTATCTCTGAGAATGCATAATTACTTCCATAGCATTTGAAGTACCAGAATTAACGTTATTGTTCAGCCTAAAGATTACTTTTTCAACATGGTGAGTTCATGGGAATCGAAGCATTTTCGGAAATGAACTTTTTGCCATATTTTACTGAGCTAGGCTTTTGTCACTTCAACTCTGAAACACCCTGTTTACTGTCATCAGTGTTCATCAACCTCATTTCAAGCTTTCTTTTTTCGACGTAAGGTTGCCGAAGGATTCTTGGAAAAAAAGATGTTTTCATTACGTTGTCTGGATGAGTGAATCACTGAAATATCCAAAGGTCAACCATCCCGCCAATAAATCGTACCTCAAATCAGGCCAGATCGATCGACTCAAGGAGATAAAAAAAAACTGGCGAATCACTGCCGAATGCGATAAATTAAACAACTCTTTTCAATCCGAGGCATCGGGTTTATTTTCATCGGATCCGTCGTCGATAATAGCCCAAAAAGAAAAAGGGGAAATCACCGATTGGGGTGCCAACGCTGGCACTGTGCCTGGTATTCCTTTTTTCCCATATTTTATACAGCGCTCATCAGATGTTACACAAGATCAGATTGGAATATTTATGTTTACAGATCAATTTGGCTGGATCAGACTGACTTTTTTCCTGATATAGCCTGAGAAAAATAATAGGATTATCTGTATGCCTCCAAAACCCATCTCATGTGACAAACATACCGCGAACAAAAAATATCGAGTACGCCAGTGGAATCTGGTCAAAATTCTCTATTAGACGTAGTTATAAGCTCGACAGTATTTCTGACTTCGTAGATATAGAAGGGCTCCAAAATGGATTAATTTTCAAAATCGTCTTGTATCTTTCGAACGTAAACAGTGCAAAATCTGATTGGACCAACTTGAGGTTCAAGAAAAAGTAGAACAAGAACTTGAAAACCGGAAGGCTATATCTTCAATAACAACCGAGAAACCTGACAGTCTCAACCAAAATGGGAATCACTGTACACTTTCTTCATACAAGATTGTGACGACAATAGGCTTGTTATTTGCCTCCTAATGGCGGATGGGTGGAGGTAATGAGTGCGTCTATATATTTATTTTTTTTACTGTGGACAACACGAAAGGGAAACCTATGATGTTCGAGGAACATCGTGTTAGCCAGCGGTGGAATTTTGGGAAAGAAGGAAGGTGTTGGAATTTCTCTTGCTGAAAGTTTGGAGGTTGTAAGCATCAGGAAAGACTTCACTTGGCAAAGAATTCCACAACTTTGCCGTACCTTCGTACCTTCATCATCAGGACCCCTTTTTGGCAAAATTAAAACAGACCACAGCTGCACGAACAGGCATTTCATGTTTCAATATCAGAAGAAAAATACATTATCAAACAAGTTCATAATAATATGCACAGACAATTATTGAATTGACTTATTTGACGAAGAAAGTTCAAGAATATATAAAAAAATAACACGACATAGTCTATATGCAAACTGGGTGGCCCAATGAAAACGAAACAAGTCCGATTTGTCATAGTTATCGGTGTCAGAAAAAAGAAACGCTCGGACCGGTCGATTTTTATTTCGAGGGGGAAATATTTTGCGCATGTTTTCAACTTTTTCACTTCGAACTCCTCGGAGGGGTGAGCTCCAACCCTTAAATCTCAAATCGGTGAGGGGTCAAGTGATACATCATTTTGAAGGTAATAGAAATCTCTTACCAACGCTTCCTCGTTTTTGGAATTTAATGCAATAGTTCTCGAGAAAACACGTTTATAAAAATGATCGGCTAGTGATGGAAAGTAACGCCTTTTTCCCTTTCATCACTATTTCTCATCTTGTAGTTAGAACGATGTTCATCTAAGAAGTGCCTTATGTGTTTTTTTTAGTCCCGTCCTATCCAACATTACGTAAAGAATCATTAATTTAAATGTCAGTTCCTTGATCTCTCAGTAAAATGCATACCTTGTTTCGTTTTCATTGGGCCACCCTGTATATAATGGCGTCAACCAATCAAAACGCTGTCGATGACGAAGACCATCAATTCTCTATATATCAAATGAGCTCGATGTTGATTATTACTATTCCATTTCTCTATTATAGTAGCGTAATCGATCTATAGTAGTTGTTAGGGAGGATTTCTCGTCTTCCTTTTTTCAATCGGTTGGACTCTAGCTACCTGGCAGTTAGCAGGAAACACGCCAAGCCCTTGGGGAAGGGTGAAAGACCCACAAAGAACTAGTATCAGTTCTGGGGCACATTTCTTGACAACGACAAGGCAATTTCAGTCATATGGTTATCCAAGGTAGCGATATAGGAAGGTCTTTCAATAGACTTTCACTAACTTTACTGTCACTAAATGAACGTGTAAAGTGTAAGTGGCCAGTCAGATCCGACAATGTCTGAAAGTTCGTCATCACATGCCACATCAATTGTTGCGTGTATCGTATAGGGAATTTTCCGGATTTTCATCTCTTCACGAGACTTTTTCAACGCCTCTAATACACGCATCTGTTTTTCCGGATCAACGAGTTTTACTCGGCTAGTCGGTATCCCATCCAATTTTAACGAGGATCCCGATGTCGGAAGACAAGTTTCATCCCGTGCTGGCGCAAGAAACAACTATAAATAAATACACTCGAGACTAATACTAACACCCGAAGGAAAAAAAGATCGAGCAACAACTGGCGAAACGGTAATGATTGTTGCGGAGAAAAAGAGAGGAACGTCGATTATCTGCTCGCAAGGCTTTACGTTTAATGATCAAGGTAGAAAAAGTGCAGAACTCAATTCTGTCGAGAATGATTTATTCTTTAGTTTGTCAGTTGTTCCGCAATTATCGATTTTAGGGCTCTCCTGGTTCTTGATTTGATACCAACAAGAGTCCTTTACTGGAATCACTTTTTCAAAACCACTTTATTATATTTATTACACAGTACAGAAAATGGATTTCTTCATTTTTCAAATATGCCATAATTTATCACTGTTATATTACTGATTTGTTATCACGAACCTGAATTTTTGTCCTTTCATTTGATCAAAACTGGTATCACAAGTTTTTGGATTTTTCTTCCGGTGCATAATTCATTACTTATTGATTACCAATCAATTACCACATTCACGAATTTATTACACGTCATTCGATGGAAAAACGACTGCTCTTTATATCAACCTAGCGAAACTACTATATGAAACATGCTTTTCTTTTCCATTTTTTTTTTATCTGTTGAGGTATACTTTTTATTACTAATTCTTCGGTTCTGCTAGATTGACATGAAGAGCCGTTGGTTTGTTCCACCAAATGACTAATAATGAAATCGATAATGTGGTAATCAATTAGTATTAAATTATGCACCGGAAGAAAATTCCAAAAACTTGTGATTTGAGTTTCTGGTTACTCTGGACTGGTATCAAGATAGTGGAATTCACGATTGATTTCATGATATGGAAAGTAATATTTTCGAGTTTGTGGTAATGGAATTAGTGATAAAAGTGATAAATCATGGCGTAATTTGGAAAAGAAATGGTGGACTAATATGAAGCTAGCTGTCGTTGGCTCTTTCCATCAAATGAAGAGTAATAAATTCACGAATGTAAATTCAAATTTCCAATCATCGATCAAAAATTGCCTGGCTTGCATGCCTTTATTTTTCTCCGATCAACATCGCTTCTTACTCTAGTTGAATGCCAGCAACTTCATTCGTGAATATTATTATCTCTGTATGTTTCCATTTCCGATAATTTGTTCTCTTTTCATCTATCGACAATACGAACAACAAATTTGAGAGGTCTGTCTGAGCTTGTGGTGGAATGATAGACGAGATTTCCGATGAGCATCGAATATATAAACATGTGTAAAAAACGAAATATTGCTCACCACGATGTTTCAGAGAGGTCAATGAATTCGAGAGTTTAGTATCACCGACTAGGCCTATAGCTCTCTTCAACGTTTGTTCGGAGGCTGAACTCCCTATCATGTGCATGAATAATACTCCAGAACAGGTCGAATTCACGCTTTGTTACGAATGGTGTAATTGTGTAAGCCTTGAACTTTATTGTTGCATTGAACTCTACTTGATTTTCTGATCCCCATTTCCAAAATACTTCATTCATAGTATCGACTCTTGCACCTTTAGCTCAAAGCTCCTAATCTCTAGAAAAAGAAATTCAGAAAAAGGCTTCGAAATAAATGAAAATACGATGTTTTGCCTCAGATTACGAAATATGTTTTTCATTTCATGCTACCTTGAAATTCAAACTTTTTGCTCTCGGTTTTGCTGCTTCCTTCTTGAAGCTTCAACACCGTGTTGTCGGAAAAGCTGTAGGTGTGTCTACGCCAACTAAAATTTTTATTATCCTCGAAGTGTTTGTTTAATCCTCTTACGATGAGGATTATCACAGTATCAATGATTCAATATGGATTTTGGATGAAATTTCATGGTTTCGGCTTACAAACGCTTATTTCATATTGTAATATGTATACGATTCCGCATGGCTGAATTCGAAACGCCATTTGATTTACGATCATGGATTCGATAATGACATTAAGGCTATAATTATTCCAATCCACAGCATCTGTAGGCCACTCCAAATCATCCAACCGTGATAGGCCAAACATTTATTCAGACCAATCAGTGCTAATAGAAATATTCATTCAATCGATAAAGTATTTCACTCTGCCGACCAAACTTTGCGAAGATAAACTTGATGAATAATTATGCATACTGAAACTTCCGCCCGTAATTAATTTCTAGAAAAGTATATTCCCTTCATATACTGGAAGATCCGCTAGGTATATTTTTTATATATATATATTTATATATATATTTATATTTATTTAGGATTTCGCGCCATTTGTAAATCTCATGATATTTGAACATTACAACCTTGAAACCATACGGGTTCACATACGAAGTATTCGGAGTTCAATTGTGTCAAACATCAGGTCATCTGGGTTATCTGAAAAGTTGTGTTTGATGATGGACTGATTTTGTCTTTTCTGAATTTGACAGAGTTGACGGTATACCTATATTTTTCACATATTTATGGATATCACATACGAATAAAAATAACACAATCATTCCATGAATAGTGATTTATTATTGAAAAAAATTAAAACCCATTGAAAACTTTTCGCATATGTATATTCTGAGGGTTTCAAAAAGATGGCCAAACAAATGCAATCATTTCCAAAAAGAATGAAATCGTGTGAGATCTTCACATTGTTGTATGTGAAAAAGCTACACCTTTGCACCCTCACTCCCACCCGCAAAGGGTTGCGTTGCCATTTGAGATGCATTTTTGGGAATACACTCAAAATACACTCTCATCGGCGTAGTCGATATTTTTTCTGTAGTAAATGTGCTAGCGAAATTTTCCAGGCAGATCAATCACACCAGCTATAAAAAATATGGAAATTATTTTTCAAAAATATTTGAGAACGAGGGGGAAATCCTATGGGAAAACTTATGTTAACCCACTTATATATCCATAAGCATCTAGCTGTAGGTGGAAATCTTCCTGGTTTGAGGGCTGTAGAAAAAGCAAAAAAGTTTTTTGTGGAAAAAAATGCTTCCTTCTGCCTCCCAACATCACCATCTGAAAAAACGCTCCTGCGCCACTGCTTCTGAAATCGCCTCGGCCGAAAAGGTCGAATGTATTTATTCATTATGCATTTTTTCGGAGTTTTTTTCGTTGGACAAAAATGCCTTTGTTAGGAAACGTAGAATGCAGTCCGAAAAGTTTTTGCTCTGTAATATGGCGCCGTCTTGCCACTGTGAATGGAATTTCCGTTGGATCGAATTGCCGAATTCAGTTGCCAAGAATCCAAAAAAAAAGAATGCTGAAGATGAACACTCACATTCTGTTCGTCAACTTCTACGGGGTGTAATTTGATATTGCTGAAATATTTCGTGACGAGAAATAGGTTCTATTGCGATATCTATATATGTTTTATGAAACTACGTTTTTGTGAATGGTATGTGTTATATTTTTCGTCTTAATTTGTAGAGGCGTCAATAGTCAACACGCCTACAAGAAATATTAAAAATGCACGGTGGGTGCGAATTTCCTGAACGTATTCTCATGTTTAATCGGATTAATTAAGATATTATCATCGTATAGAAATCATAGTGTATAAAACCTGGCGAAACCTAATCAACTGTTTCCGTATTCCGTATCAGTAATTATTTTCGTTAGTCGTGACATTTTTTCGATCAGAGCTTAGATAATAATCCTCGTCATCAGACCCACTTAGCTTATGCAAATGTCGAGTTATTAACAGTGATCTATCGACGATCTTCATAGATCATCGAATTCGAATTATTGCTTCGGGTATTGATAACATATAGATCGAAATTGATGTGTTTGCGCCATCAAATATTTGTATATACAGTGTGTAAATGCCGAACGGAATAAAGGTACATATTCTGAAAACTTATGAAACACGTCATATTCGAATTATAAATTGACATTCTTCAACGTCAAAATGAGATCCCTACTTTCAACTCCCTTCGAATGACAGGTACAACCGTCAATTTTTCAAATGGGCAGCATAGGCTTGTGATATACCGTTTGAAACATCTCTTATTCAAAAATGTATAATTGTTCTGAATGAGGACCTGCCAATCCACGAATCATTTAGCTAAGCACACGGCAGCAATTACCAGTACATCATCTTTTCTTACATTGGACGTGCATCCTTCAATGATCAAAGACTCATTTCCATTGGAACAATAGAATTCTGTTTCCTCTTTTGAAGAACAAATATCCGATTTCCCGTGAGAGTGGACTGAATACGTACATCTCTTTCGAGCGATTACAGCAACCATTAATAAACTGCTGTCGTTCTGAACGATTGCACCAATATCGACGGAATCCCTCGTGTTTCCATCGGAAACAATAAAACTTGTCCCATTTCCAATCGCAAAGGAGCGTTTTCATTCCAGATTTCTGGATATGAAGTTGGTAGTGATTCTTATCCAAGGCATTCATTGGTGATTGGATTTCCCATTCTGATGGCATTATGATCTTTCCCAGGATCATCATTGATCACATCAAATTTATTCAACTCAATTCAGCAAATTTGATAACCTTGGTTAGAACTGAAGTGGGTCCTTATTTTCACGTTCATTAGTTTAATTGGTATTTGTCCTGCGAGGACGGAGATTATCATGCAATTTTCGAGAAAGGTAGAACAAGATAGTGACGCTTCATAGACTTACGTACATGACTCTCTAGAGGTTTCAATATAAATAATCATCTTAGATATCGACAAATTGCTCTGAGATTTCACACACCGGAAAAAATCATCGTAATGATAATATTCCATACAAATTCGAGTAATTCCTGTCAATTAAAGGTTGAAACAAACTCTTTCTTGATGGTTACTTGTACTTCAGACGTTGTTTGAATGTGAAATAACAGCGAACAATCAATCATTTCTTGAGTGTTTCTGCAGAATATTGGACTAAACCAGAGAGGAGGGGATAAACTGGTTCATGCAAGCCATCGCAATAACACTCACACAGACACGCACAATCCCCAAGTCAAGTCACTCCATCAATTTGCATTCTCTCAATGTGGTGTCGATACCTTATATCATTTCCAAATCAATCAAAAATGATTTGATCTGTGAGGCATTCAACTATATGGTCAATGATCGTTAAGAGAGTGGAACTAGGTAGGCACGTATCTAATATAGTTGGTTGATTCAATAACTGGAAAATAACATGAACCTCATTTGGATTTGGATAAAACTTCTTGGTGAGGAATTGGAAGGATCGTTTTATGATTCATTTAATCTGCGATGGGGTCAATGGTACTGAAAAATAATTCAATAATGATAAAGTAGATCAGTTGTCATCACCAATTTCTAGTCATCTAGTTCAATAAATTGTTATTCCTCACACTGAAATGAAAATCAATTCAATCGGATGTGTGCCGAAATTGAAGTGATATTCGAGTGAAATTTCACCATTTTTTTTTTCATCACATGCACTTCTCCTTAGAGCAGAATGATACTTGTTTCGCATTCTTTGGTGAATAACCCTGTAAACAGTGCTGTACACAAGCTGTTTTTTTTTTATGACCACTTCAAACCAAATCAACAGTTTTCCAAATGGAAACATCTGTATATCATTCCATAGTCGGATAGGAATTTTCATGACGATGTCAACGACACCAGGCTTGATAAGGTTATGTAGAAAGGCTATGTGTATTGGAGATTCTGCTACGAATATGCGTAATGAGTGTGACAGAGTCTGGTTGACTTTCCAGAGAATTTTCTTCCATCACACTTATTGATCGACATGAAAATTTACTTCGTTTACTCATTCAACAGGTACGCACATTCCCGAATAGAAAATGAATCATCACACACGGAATACAAAATGTCTTCATTCACATAATATTTTCAGCGGTTTGTAGCAATTATCGTGTTGTTGTGTACATGAATCAGTTCGAAAAATGCACCTCAGCAGATAGTGAATAGTTCTAGTGAGTCAAATCATGTCAGCTGTTAGGAATTCCACGTTGATGGGTATATAAGCTTGAATAGTGTCTGTAAGTTCTTCGAGGTGGTACATTCATTTTCCAGCTTTTCGTGGGATTTTCTCTCCTCGTTCCTAAAAAATAGAGTAGAAGTTATTAAAAATTATTTCAATATATTTGTATTAAGGACAGATTTTGTGATCTGCCCCAAAATGTCACTGCGCTTGAAATTAAACCTTTAGATACCTAAAAGAGAAATTCTCTATTCTCTATTTGTCAGTGACAAGTGGTTTGATTATTCCTTTCTTTATACTTGTATGATGATTTGATTGAAAATTGAGGTATCTGTCGGAGTGTGTATTTTTACGATATACACTTGTTATCGAAATGTTATCTGATTTTTTAATGAGGACATCTAAAAATGGTGATTAAAAAAATAATAAAAATAAACGGAGAATCAAAGATTCTGCTTGCATTCTCCTGAACGGAGACAATAATATTGCTTCTTGTTCAGTTGATATAGATAGAACTTGGCATCCACTTCTGAAACTTGAAAATGAAAATGGAAAATTCGATATCAATTAATGAAAACACCTTGTAACCAGAATTCCTCCGTCTACCAAATTGTTACTCCTCAGTGTCAAAACCGAAAACATATTAAAAAATTTTGCGAAGAGAAAAATATTCAATTGTGTTGAGAACGGGAGTAGATTCGTTCCCGAAACATCCACCAAGATAAGTAGAGGTTTTATTCTTATTGAATAAATTTATATTTCCGAATTTTTTAGAAAACAAGGTGTCACTGACCAATAGAGAATTTCTCTTTTAAGTATCTAAAGGTTTAATTTCAAGCGCAGTGACATTTTGGGGCAGATCACAAAATCTGTCCTTACTACAAATATATTGAAATGATTTTTAATGACTTCCACTCTATGTTTTAGAAACGAGGAGAGAAAATCCCACGAACAGCTGGAAAATGTATATAAGCTTCTATCTTATAGTGCTATGTTAAGCTCAAACATGTCGCTTTAAATGAAGTCAATACAAATGAGTGCTCGTGACTATTTAATGAGTGTGTGAGTATGCTTGATTCGCAAGCGAATCCGTTATGGTGAAGAATTGCCTTCAATGGCGTGAATGATGTTATCACACTGTCATTACTTCCTAATGAATCCATGGGATAACTCAGTCTCTTAGAGTTGGCAACCTATAGTGATAGAGAAACAATAGAAGCTCGTTATCTTGCGTAGATAAACAACTTTTCATTTCCTCGTACCTATTAGACGTATGTGTACTGTTGCGAATGCTCTTTGATATGTGAAAGGGAACTACTTGTTCTACCCGAAGTTTTACTTTCAGTTTGCGAATAAATGGTAATAATAATAGTAATGAATTACATCATTACACAGCCGAGGAATATATATGTCATGTTTACATAAAAATATAAATAGCTATAGAACCTGCCATATTTATTATCTACTCCTTTTCAAGGCGTGGAAGGGACTTTCCTTTATCATTGTAGTTTCTCACATTTTATGAACTAGTAAATCATAGCCAATGGAGGCAATGAAAACTGTTGGCAAAATTGTAGACATGTGTACAGTGTGGCCAGACGAAAAAAAACGGGGTCATTATCAGGAACTGAAAACAAAATGAAATCACGGTAAAATTATATATACGTTACATACCCCAAAGCATGCTTATATTTTTTTTTATCTGTGGACAACACGAAAGGGAAACCTATAATGTTCGAGGAACATCGTGTTAGCCAGCGGTGGAATTCTGGGAGAGAAGGAAGGTGTTGAAATTTTTCTTGAAATTTTGGAGGTCGTGAACACCAGGAAACACTTCACTAGGCAAAGAATTCCACGAATTTGCCGTTCTATTGATGAATGATGCTTGGTATAGCGATGTTCGACAGGTCTCGAGCCTGACAGTGTAGGGATGACCAGCTTGAGCTCGTCTGGTTTGTCTACTAGGAATCGCGCGTGGTGGCAAAATAGATGATATTTTCGTTGAGCACCGACCGTGAAAGTACCTATGAAAAAGGCATAGATCGCCGACCTTTCTACGATGATCTAGAGAGGTCAATGATTTGGTGAGTGTTGTATCATCGACTAGGCGAATAGCTCTCTTCTGAATTGAATCTAAGAGCTTAAGCGTATTTTTGGGGGCTGAGCTCCAAACATGTGAACAGTACTCCACGACAGGTCGAATTCGTGCTTTGTAGATCATAAGCAGCTGCTGGGATGTGAAGTATCTCTTCGCACGGAATAGAAAACCAAGTTTTTGTGAAGCAGTTTTCGCAATGGACCTCACATGATCGTCCCATGAGAGAGCACTGTTGGTGGTGACACCATGGTGATATCATTCGATTTTCTAAATGCAGCATATATCAGGGTTCATTCATAGCCTAATTCAACTGAACAGCAATTATGGAACTACGAATGGGAACACCAAAATACTTCACCATCATAGTCTTACGCCAGACGACTGCATTTTCATTTAATAGTGAAAATAATTGCTTATTGGTGAAAATATTGTTTGGAAATTCTGATTTTGTTCATTCCCAGTCTTTTCGAAGAATGGCCTCGATATTCTTATAGGAATATATGGGAATCATATTATACATTCAAATGTACTCCTCGATTTCTGTTTCTTCAAAGTACATTTGAAATTGGACAATATCATGATGATTGACTATGAATTTCACGACTACAACAGTTCAAGTCATGAAAACGACAGAAGATATTTGAGATTCGGATCACTCAAACAAATCTAATAATCAACCGTTCTAACATGTCAAAGTAGGACTACGGCAGTGTTGACAAGTAGTCTTTTTTCTGGCTTGTTCAAGTAGAGTCGGCTGTGGTGCATCATGAGAAATTCAACGATTCAAGCCTACGGTGATATAGTCTATTCATTTTTCCATTATGTTGATTCCAACACCAACTAATGTTTGAACAATTCAGGAAACTTTTTAATTTACACTATTGACAAAATATTGTAACAAATGAGCGACCAATTCGGTAAATAATACCTCAAAAACATAACAACGGTCATACTTGAATAAACGAAATCTAATATTCAGATTGTCATCGTAGGAATACAGCAGTGTTGTCAAGTTGTCTTGTTTCTGGCTTGTTCAAGTAGAGTTGGATATGGTTCAACCTCATCGGATTTCATTTATTTATTCATTTATTCATTTATTTATTTGAAGTAACAAGATTATCCAACAGATGAGCTATATATAGCTCTTCCAATAATAGGATAATACATGAGCTGCAAGCCATGAGCATTTAGACTGAACAACTATATCATTCTAGAGGAAAATATACCAAAAAAATAATCCATTCCAACAAGTAGGTAATAAACGACTTAAACAAAACTAGAATTTATAGTTACACTTTGTTATTTCCTTCAATTGTAGTTCATTAAGAAGTGTAGAAATACAGCAAAAAGGTCCTCAATTGTCTCTTGAACCCATTCAAATTCAGGTGAAATATATCAACATCAGAGTGGCAGATCGTATTGTATGAGTTACAAGGAGTGAATCCCTATAATAGTTGGTTGAGAAAGGTTATGGTGTTAGATTAACACCAAAGACAAAGGGAGAGATATGATCTATCTATTTTCGGGTTCAAAATGGGTTCAACTGCCAGAAGAAGTTTCTCTATCTAAGTCATCACCATCAAACCAGTTAACGTCGAATTTCTTCTGATGAGCTCGAACCGATGATAGAAGGAAATATAGGGTGTTCCATTCATAAAAATTGGAGGGCATGTTCTGGTGGTGTGGGTATGAAAAATTTGTCCCCCTGTGAATGATTTTCGACGTGTTTTTTCATTTTTTTAAATGTTGAGGCACTTTCTGCTGCCACCTTAAATAACTCTTTTCTTTCGAAGACAATACGTGCACGACATTTTTCTCCCGTTTTGTCGAGACGAATGAGGTGAACCTTGTCGGTTTAGCTCGTTTCGAATTCAATCGTCTCGAAGCGACTTTGGATGAGGATAATGAGGAGTTGGGAATGGTTGTTCGGATGTATTTATGTGTGTTATTGGCATGCGATTGTGGAATCCCCGAATACAAGTGATTGTATTTTGGGGTCGATCAATTGCGGTTATCGTATAAAGCGGATAGAACCCAAGCCCAATTATCCTGAATTTTGGACGAAAACGCTAGCTGAAATGATGTTGCTAATACAGTTGGAAAACATTTCCAGACCTATGTATATTTTGGTTTGCGAACCGAAATTATTTCGTCGTTGGTTTTAGTCATAATGAGACAGATGGATGTTTATACATTTATTTGGGAATTGGCGAAACGGAAATGCCCATTTTCTGGATGAAACTACAGATAGAGAAATTATAGTTCCATTAAAAAAAGTAGTTTTTAGTATAGACACAACCTCAGATTCTCTCGTTACTGTAACAATTTTTTATGGTAACCATATATTCTGGTTACTGTAACGATAAAACATTGTTAGGGTAACAAGATCATATGGTTGTGCCTATACTGACTAGACAGTTTTTTCAGAGTATTGTCCACAAAGCACCAAAACTAAGCTATCACGACTAAATATTTGTTTGATATTTCATTTTACACTGACAATAATTGTTTTCCACCCATTTCAGATTTTTTTCTCAAAATACATACCCACATGTTTCAAAATACGTACTTCCTGTTGATCATATTCGAAAACATGTTTGAACAAAAATCGTTGGCGAATATTCTCCCGACAGATGCGTATATACGCATATATATTCCAACCAATTAGAACCGATTTTCATTATTTCCAAGAAGTCTGTCATTTCATTTGATTTCCTCTTGTGCTAGTTGAAAATCCATTTTGTAGATATTTCATGACTTCCTTGCTATTTCACTGGATAATTTATATGACAGAAAATCACATCAGACAGAAATAGGTTTTGTTGCTCAGTTTTGAATCAGTCGGAAGGTTCAAGTTGTTATATGATTACAATTATCTCAGATAATTTCTCCGACAGAAATGTATTTTATTATTTTTTGTTTCAGGTAAGACTGTCCACTCGAATGTTCTATACTGCCAAAGCACAAAAGGTAATGTTCCGTACCACCATCAAATTTTTGCCTCAGTGACAAAAAAAATTATGAAAGACAAATCAAGTCTATACTATATATATATATATATAACAATAACAATATTTATAATTGAATATCAAATAACTTATTATTTGTGGTTTTTTGGAACGTTTTCTACTCAGTACGCAATTGACAGTCATACCAAAGGTATATGGAATCGAATACAAATTGTCGAGTAGTATTTTCCAATTATCAATCAAGGGTTGCCATCTAGAATTGTCAGAAAGTTTCTGAATAACATAAGAAGTAGCGGAATATTGCATGTAACAGTCATTGACTTTTTTTTGGAATTTAATAATCATCGATAACCGACACATTTCAATATTTCTTGTAGTTCACAAGTCGCTCGCATTTTTTGACTGATAAATAAGTATCTTCATGTAGAAATTAATTTTTGATTATTATGAATGAAACTTTCCACATATGAATCGTGCATATTTTTATTCCTGAGATTCGATAAATTTATCACATTTGGTCATTGAAAATCTGAATTTCCAGTCGGTGACAATCCTTTTATTCTGCGCCATGTTATAGACTTATAGAAAAAAAACTAAATCTTCCATTTAGTGTGATTTGATTTTCAATATTGGCATGAAAAAACTCTTTGCAAATCAAGGTCAAACCAGTTTCGAGTTGGGTTTGCTCAGTAAAAAAAAATCGTAACTGCATCCGTTATCAAGGTACAGGATAATGAAAAAAAAAATTAATTACATTTTTCTACGATTGCGTCAAAACTATCGGCAACGTTGTAATGAAATTCTGTATGAATATGTTTTGGAAGCTAACACATCGCATGCATTCGTTTTTGTATCGGTTTTTATATTTTTTCCACTATTACCCGAAGTAAATATCTAAATACCAAACTCATGATTTCCAAAACAATGATTCAGGTCTCGACCTTCCCATCTATCCGAGCAATTTTTTCGTGGAAACGAACCTGATGTCACAACACACCACACTTGCCGCCAATAATACATTTTCATTAAGTTCGACAAGTGCCGACCAATTTGAATTGCTGATTAGTGTACGCTCAACCTCAACATACCGAAGCGGCAACATCATCAGATGCGCGGGTGACGAATTTGAATATGTATGTCGATGTGCTGGGAATGATTCAGGCCGTCATATGATAACTTGGAGACCACGAAAATGATCCACTCCGCTCAGAAAAAAACTAATTTGTACATACTTTGGTACAGGGTACTTCCGAAATTGGCGCGATAAATGAAGTGGTTAAGAGAAGACGAAAGAACAAAAAGAAATACACTTTCGCCGATAGAAAAATTATTTCGGAAGGTTATTAATGTGTTCCTATAACTTTTGTTTACCACTGGCCAGAGGTTAACGACCGTGTCCTTTCGGCCTTGTTGAATACCCAGGAAGTATCGATAGCCCCGACGGATTTGAATTTGGGTCAATGGTAATACACGCATCGCATTTCATGGTACCACCCCTCGTTCCGAAAAGGTGAAGTTCAAACAGAAAATTGGTACTTGTTTTTCGCGATCGATTGTTACCAAAGATGATAGCTGAACTATCTGAATTTCGTCGATTCTGTAAAAATTCATAGGTGCACACTTTTAGTTCCATTGTATTTTGGGTTTTGTGGTAAACAATGGACAGTGAGTGGAACTGGGGACAATAATGGTTCAAATATTCATGATCGTAGGAAAAATAGTGTACATTACTCGTTGCAAAGTTTATTCCATTTTTCATTCACTCGTATACTCGAGTCTACTCGAGCGAAATATGTCACTTTTCACACTATTTTAGTCCGCCTCCAGCTTGTGACCTGACGTCCTACCTAGCTTCCTGATGTTCATCTTCGTCTTCGTGATTGTTTTATCTATATTCCAGTATGAGCCTGTCAGCAAAAGTTTCCGCCTTCTCCCTGAATGGATAAACAATGCCCCTTTCCTGGTGTATGGACACGCAGTGGTTTAGTTGGGTAGAGAATGCCCGATTATGTTCTTTATGAAATTTTCCACAATTTGACCACAAGTCGTCTAATGCGTGCCTTCCACCATGAATCAAGCCCGTATACGTACATTCAATTCGAGTCCCTTTCGAGATGGCCGAGATATTCTATTGTACGTCATGCGATTGCTAATCGGAACTGCTTTTCGAATGATAAAAATTCATACTCGCTAAATACGGATACGAAAAGCGGATTTCCACAAACATTGTTGTGAGAATGTGCTATCATATAATTCCTTTATTCCAAAAACTCTTCGTTTGTTCAATGTACAGGGTGGGTAAAATTCGATGTTATTTAGGATTTTCTTCTGAATCTATCACTTTCAGACCAAAAACAGTCGAGTTGTCATCCAAGGCAGTCAAGAAAGAGGGACATCGGTTTGTCCCACGAAAAATTGAGCCCAGAACTTCTTGGTCGGTTTTTGTCTATCATTCCAGAGAAAACCCTGAATCCGATTGATTTTGGCTCACTCTTCATCGCCAGCAGAAATGAAAAGATCTGGAAACTTCGATGTTTCCAAACATGACTTGGAATTTCATTTGGTACTTTATTCTTCCATATCGTCTTGACCAAGAGATTACTGACATTTTGAAAAATTTATCAATGAAAAATTGATCTTTTTTGTATTTACCTTCGAAAAATGCCGTTCATTAACTGTCTCCAAGTTATTCGAGGAGGTAATAGTACATTCATTTTTCCAGATTTTGTGTGGAAGAATCTGGAAAAACGAAAGCCGTTCATCATTCGATCTTTTTCTTATTCGTCAAATAGTTCTTTTTCTCAATCAACTCCGCATGTTTCCGAATAAATTTCTGCTACCGGATTCCAGTTGGTTGCTATTTTAGAGTAATCAATAGATCAGAGTGTAATCAATTTACCTCCTGAAATGTTGCTTGGGGAAGGTCGATAGGTAAAATATCAAAAATGCTCTGTAGTTCGACAGACACCCTGGTCGATTGAATCAATTTACCTAAAAGGTTGCTGGGGAAATGCCCTTGACGCCCTCGTTTGGGCCGGTCGACCGACCGTCGGCGTCGTTCTGGCTTCCAATTTGTTTCCGTTTAATTGCAGTTTCCTATTTGAGGGTTGTTTCGATCTTGTTTCGGATCGATCGCCTTCAATTACGGAATGCTTCGATGTCGAATATAGGACAGCAATTTAAAGATACATCAAAGCTTTTTTTCTTTCATTTTTGTAGGATCATCGTACAAGGTTAGTTTATGATTAATCTCAATTTTTCCTACCGAGATCGGCAAATGTGAAAATAATGCTGCTAATGGAGGCATCTTCACAAATATATTCAAGAATGTATTACCATTCCATCTTCAGATACTATTTCGAACATATTTGTACATATTTTACTTTAATTTTCCAGCTTTTCGTGAGATTTTCTCTCCTCGTTTCTAAAAAATAGAGTAGAAGTTATTAAAAATGATTTCAATATATTTGTAGTAAGGACAGATTTTGTGATCTGCCCCGAAATGTCACTGCGATTGAAATTAAACCTTTGGATACCTAAAAGAGAAATTCTCTATTCGTCAATGACACCTTGTTTTTGAAAAATTTGGAAATACAAATATATTCAATAAGAATAAAACCTCAACTTATCTTGGTGGACGTTTCGGGAACGAATCTGCTCCCGTTCTCAACACAATTGAAATATTTTTCTCTTCGCAACATTTTTCAAATCACAAAATCTATCTTCACTACAAATATATTGAAATAATTTTTAATGACTTCTACTCTATTTTTTAGAAACAAGGAGAGAAAATCTCACGAAAAGGTGGAAAATGAATGTACCACCTCCTCGAAGAACTTACAGACAAGAAAAGAAATGTTGTGAAAATATTAGGAATTGAATTGAGATTGAGGCATGGTCATAAGACGAGGTATGTTTTCCTCACTTATTGAAAGAGAATAAAAAAATGTAACTGTATTTCACGATGGAATTGTAACACTTTTTAGATGGCTCAAATTTTTTTCTACCCTCTTTTCAAATTAGGTTGCAAACGTTGAATTTGTTGGTATTGTCATAGTGAATTAACAACCTTTCAAATACTCTGGAACGAGCTCTGGACGACATATAATGGAATGTGCATTAATAATAATAAAAAACAATTCACATTTCGAAAATAATAACAAAATAATTGGAGATAATTTCGTAATTTCTTCGATGTAGTTCTGGAATTGAAATTTATTCAGAAAATAGAATATTCATATTGTGCATATCTACATAGATGTATAGTGATTTCGAAATCATTAAGGGAGTTTATACCGCCGTGAGCTTCGTTTGGGAGCTACAGGGCGATGAAATGCACCAGTTAGGTCGATAAAGTTTCTTTCTGGATATCTATAGTTATTTATAATTTTTGAGTAATCTATTCAACAAATTATTCGAATTGAGAAGATATCTCTTTTTTTTGCTGTATTTGAATACCAATTGTCATGATTGCGTTCTGCGTCAGCAAAGCCGAGAATTAAAAAGTATGATATTTTTTATCAACTGATTTTCTTCAAAGAATCATTCGAACCATGAAATATCATATTTCATGAAGTTTCACCTTTGAAAAGATTCTCTGAGAATAGGCTATTTCCAAAATGCACCATGTATAGCTTGAGATCTATTTATTAACCTAGCTATATCACGCTCTATAGAAATATTGCCAATGGGCGACCATATAATAATAATAATAATGATAATAATTTATTTGCAACTATGATTTTCGACATTACATTCTTATTTTAAATATGAAACCAATTAAAACTAATCTAAGTTCAGCCCCTTGTCGACAATGAAAATATCCGTTTATACTTTACTGAATTGTCTACATGTAGGTGAGTCTTAAAAACAATTTGATGTAGCAACTACTAACCTATATAGATCATGATTGCAGGATGAGATTCTTATACGATTTTTTGAAAGCAGCCGGTGTTAAAGGTTTCGATTCATGTGGTAACTCATTGAATAATTTGAATATATTATAGGAGAAAGCTCGTTGAAAGAAGTGTGTTTGATGAGGTGGAGGCGAGATATAACTTTTGTATCTTGAATTCAAAGTATGCCCATCAGTTCTATACTTTATTTTATTCCACAAATAAGGAGGGCTCTCAGTAAATATTATGTTATGGAATAGGGTCACTGCATGTACCTTTCGTCTATGTGGCCATCCACTGAATTTCTTTTGATTTGAAGGAAATAGTTTCATATTTTCGAATGCCAAATATGAATCTGAATTCTGTCAGTATCTTTTTTATGAATGCACGGTCCATATACAGCATCACAGTTATTGAAATGGCTCAATACCAGAGATTCCGTTAATTTGGTTTTCCTATGCTCTTTGAATGCATTTATTAACATGTGGCCTGAATCGCAAACACATGTCAAATTCGAGACCAAGATTTCTTGCGTTTTTCGAGCATTGCAAAATATTGATTATTGTTTCCACAGATTCTTTCTGCCTACCGAATATCAATACTGTTGACTTCGATGCATTCAATTCTGAATTATGATTATGCGAGAAAGCAATCAATCGAATAATAGCGTCTTGAGCCATTTGCTTTTCACTTGGCAAAAAAGAAAGATATAATTGTGTGTCATCTGCATATAAATGAACAGAACAGGATGTTGAATTACATCGCCCAGTCGTCAGCTTGAGAAGCGTTTTTCGAAAAATATGGGCTGTTTTCGTCGTCTTCTCGATGCTGAACTGTGCAACATTCTGCAAGATGAATGAAGGGAATTTTCCTAGTAACGGAAATAAACCCCATCATCCGCTCTGCTGGTGAGGCTTCTGATAAACTACACCGTTTAGGGAAAATTAAATGAAATCTCTTCAGCGGGCCAAATCTCGAGCCCTATTTACACCGTATATTTGATAGCGAAAAGCAGTGGCAGAGAGCTTTACAAAAAGCTGAATGAAAGAGTTGTAGGTTTTCATAAACATTTTCTTGGTATTATTTCAAAATGTCTCACACAGAAGACAAAGACGAAAAATTTCTAATATTTTTGTTCACTTAAGAAACGACATGAACAAAAAAATCCACAATCCAAATCATTGTCTCAAGGTGGCTTTTAATAAAATTTAACATTTAAAATTTATCATTTATCACTCTGAGATTCAAGACATTATTATGGATGAGGTTATAAAAATATTCAACATTTGAAAATCATTCAATCTTTGTAAATACCGACGTATCATCTTTGGTATAGAACTGACAGAACAACTTGGTCTGGATTCACTAAATGAGCAATTATTAGTTGTTACACAGTAGAAAATCGACGGGATATTTGACACCAAAATAACACCCGGCGGTGTCTATATCCATACACACCATTTTTGTGTCGATTTAACAACGTAGGTGCAGTGTTCAATTGACACTGTGATGGTGAATATATTTTACACCGGTAGTTGTTGATATTTGTCTACGATGGTGTCAATTTGACTTCCAAAAGGTGTGAAAAAAAAACACTAAAAAGAGTATACAACCATTAAAAATGGTGGATCTCAGACCATGAAATATGGATATTTTACACCGACAATTATCAAAAGATTTCTACACCAAATTGAGTGTTGAAATATCTAAGTGGTTAGTTTCGCACCGATAGTTGATCGAATTCAATGGGTACTTCCATTCCACATGATATGAAACAACATTTGTTGTGAGTTTTTGCAGAAATTTTGTAGTTTTCAAAAATAACTCATATGAACCTGTCAATGTTAATACATGTAGAATAACCTTCAGAGTTTCAAACGAATCATTTCCGGTACCCTCTGTCTTAATACACGAATCAGAAAACACAACTTCTGTAAAAATTATTGGAGTTTCAATAGACAGTTATATTCGAAATGAATTCTGGTGAAAAATATATGATATAGAATGTATAAAAAATGAGTTCTTTCTTTCATATATTATTTTATATTTCAGAATAATTTTGAGGTATCTGTATCCAGTTGCAGTATAGTGAGAAAAAAACATAGAGATTATATATAAGTATTTATTCTCCAATAATGAACAACGAAAGAAAGATGTACAAAAATAAAAGTTGAGCTTTTTCAATGACATCGATATTATAAAATTATACCTATCACACTGCACTATTGAATAATTGATTTAAGGAAAACACACTAACCTGTCACCAGAGATATTGGCGATCCACCGACGACCGAAAATTCGAGTAAAAATGGGAATCTAATTGGTAATTCAACAGGCTTGTGAAGGTCTAGATAGATAAGGACGCATACGACCTCCGACTTCAAAGGGACTGTTGGAGGGACTGGATTCACTGTTAACCGGAACCACGAACGAAGCGTTAATATGGCGTCTTAGTTTTTATTCGCTCTCTACGGTGTTGTCCCAACCACTTGCGGATTCAGTGTTCAAAACTAGCGGTGTCCAATATTGTAAATGTCTTTGGGCAGGTGTAAAACCATATAAAACGGAGTTTTTCAGACTGACCACTGTCAATGGTGTCACAGTTAACACCATTCGGTGACAAAGAGAAAAATTCACTTGTTGCAAAGTTTATGAAAACCACGTCTTCCTCAGAGGTTAGTTACTAGGTTTGCATTAACACTGCACTAGTTTTCTACAAAATAAGAATTCGCCCATCCCCACTGGAATATGAGATATTGAGGAAATAAAGACAATATTGTGTTAGGCTATATAACTGAACCAAGAACTTGAAATTAATCATTCGTAAGAAACCTTCTGAGCACTCTGTGAGCTGATTTCTAGTAGGTAAATGTTTGAATCGTTACCGCCGTATCGACGAATGACGAATGACAACAAGTTCAATCATTCATCATGAGATATCTACTGGGTGGTCCAATGAGAACGGAACAAGGCCGATTTAACATAGTTATCGTTCTTAGAAAAAAAAATGCTCGAACTGGTCGATTTTTATTTCGAGGGGGAAATATTTTGCGCATGTTCTCAACTTTTTCACTTCAAACCCCTCGGAGGGGTGAGCTCCAACCTTTGAATCTCAAATGGGATAAGGGGTCAAGTGATACATCTTTTTGAAGGTGATCGAAATCTCTCTTTTTGGAATTTAAGAAAAACACTATTATGAAAATGATCGACTAGTGATGGAAAGTAACGCTTCTTCCCTTTCATCACTATTTCTCATTTTGTAGTTAGAACGATGATCATCTAAGAAGTGCCTTATGTGTTCTTTTTGAATCCTGTACGGTCCAACATAACATAAAGAATCATTTATTTTATTGTCAGTTTCTTGATCTCTCAGTGAAATGCATACCTTGTTTCGTTCTCATTGGGCCACCCTGTATTTGTATATCTCATATAATGTCTACAGATGATGTCAAGTTCACAAACAATTATTTGGCATTCTCGATACCTATTTGAATATTCCGCCATGTTTAAATTGCACTAGGAGAATTGTGGATGGATCAGTTTCCCGATAATACGGATCCCCAGTGGCGTACTCAGGGCTGTAGTCACACTCCTAAATAATAATAATTACAAAACAATTGAGATTCCTATACTATTGCAAATTAAGATCACCTTCTAATGGGAAATAAGCACACCTACCAATAGAACGAATAAAGAGAACGCCAATTCGTGAGTGTAGGATCGCCGACTAGGCGAATAGCTTTCTTCTGAAAAGAATCTGAGAGCGTCAGCATATTTGGGAGCTAGACTCCAAACATGTGCATAGTACTCCAGGATAGGTCGAATTGAATTTGCACGAAACAGAAAGCCAAGTTTTTGTGAAGCAGTTCTCGCAATGAACCTCTGATAGAGACGACTTGCATCGAACTTTACTAGATTTTCAGATACTCATTTCAGAATTCTTGCCAGATCATCATTCCAAGTTGGTGCCAAGACAGAGCCTTGTGTAACACCAACATTGCCATCGTCATCGTATCAGATGACATAAGAGTGGTCTATCTACGAGGGAACTCGATAGTGAAAATTGTTGGACATTCCATATGTTTCAGAAAAAAAAACATGTATGAGAGACAGGCATATTCACTCGGATATTCAGAACCTAAAATAGTTATTTATCTAACAAGTGCGGAAAGTAGTATTTTTCCGCACACGACGGCAAGCCGTCAAGGGCGTAAAAGACATTTTCCGCAAGAGTTAGGTACAATGCTTTTCCTACGAGTGTTTTTGTCCATCTTGTTTATGAAAAAAAAAAGGGTTCCATTGAACAAGATTTTATAATAATGCTACAAAATGACACATAAGACAGATTAGTTACATAGATCATTTAGTTAGTCCTGAATATCCTCATTTTCAACGATATAAACATCGTGCAGTAAAGTAACTTTTCAGCACTAGTGCAAAACAGTAACTTTTCAACACTAGTGCGGAAAAGTAACTTTTCAACACTAGTGCGGAAAGTAACTTTTCCGTATGATATTTGAAATTGGACATGATTTGATATGGTATTGTAGCAATTCAATTAAAATCTGAAATAGCTCAGTTGGCAAAGTACCGGAGCAGTCGTGGGTAATGGTTAAATAGGGTAGGTGGTTCGAATCCTGGGGATGTTTCTTTCTTTTTTGTTTTTTTTACTGTTCAATTTTCGTTATATTTTTGAATATTTGTATATTCAAATACAACATGAGTGTTTTTGATATGATTTCATGCTCATTGAACAATATACTAATCTTGAATTGAAATATTGTTCTTCAGAGAAAATCTTGCGTAAAAGTAAAAATCGTGCGGAGAAGTAGAACTTTCGAAACAAAAAATCGTGCGGAAAAGTCACTTTTCCGCACGTCCATAGGAAAAATCTAAAATAAGCGATGAACCATAACTTCAATTACGTCGCAAGAAGCAATTTTTGACACATTTGCGAGTGGATCCAGGTATGAATTTGGATTTGGATTTCGTCCCTACTGTAATTGGTGAATATGTTTCGTTTATAGTGTGTTCATATTGATGAATAACTGATTGGGTTCCTTGCATAAATGTCACATGTCGATTTGACCCTTGCGAAATTTTATCCCGAGTGCGCCCTTGCGAAAGCCAGCATACTAGTTTTTCCAACGGAATACAGCATATGCACTCAGTGCTCACTGGTTTCACCAATGGAATTCTCTATTAGACTAACTAATGACTTTTTCGGTTCCAGGAGCACCTCAATTTTTCCAGTGTGTGTAACGGCACTCCTTTGAACTTATTTAATAAAATCCTGCCGTTCTCCTACAAGTTCGGCTATACAAAACTAGTTCAGCATATTAATTCTCGCATTAAAAGCGGATGCTCGAAAGTTTCTGAGAGTATTTCGCCGTGCTCTTTTGTGCGAAGCCAACCCGGGTTAATTTCGAGTTTTCGCGACGTCTTATCTCCTAATAGGGCTTAATCACAATGGATTTTTGTCAGAGCTGTTATCCTTCCACCCGCATTCGCCTTCACGCACTGACACGGCACGGTAAATGATGAAAGTTTATTTTTCAAAAATATGTTCATTATTACAGATTACATGTGATCGCTAAAGAATAAACTAGAAAGACCATGAGTAGATACCGAGGGGTAAATCACGAGGCAAAAATGGGTACACTAGACTTCCTCTGTCAAAAGACTTCCTGAAATTCCTGGGAATTCCCAAAGACTACCCAGACTTCCCAAAGAATTCCCAGACTTCCCAAGGAATTCCCGGACTTCCCAAGGAATTCCCGGACTTCCCAAGGAATTCCCGGACTTTTCAAGGAATTCCCGGGCTTCCGAAGGAATTCCCGGACTTCCCAAAGGATTCCCGGACTTCCCAAGGAATTCCCGGACTTCCCAAGGAATTCCCAGACTTCCCAAAGAATTCCCGGACTTCCTAAGGAATTCCTGTCGTGGGTACACCGGAATTCCCACGTGATTTACCACTCGGTAGACATCTACTTGTTGGTGTACTATTTCTCTTTTCAGCTTGTATTTATCTCAACTAAATTCAATGAGACATATAAAATAGGAGAAAAATGTGCAGATTTTACTTGCAATGCAGCAGAAATAACACGAGTAATAAATATATATACATATATATATACACACCTAATGTAACAGAACAAGATAAATAACAAATAGCAAAATTAATGCTACTTTTTTGCTGGTAAGCACTTGTAGGTTCATAGTTGTATCTGATTTCTCAATCAGTTCAAGTATTCAACATCTTCATCTGATCGGAACGAAACAAGATAGGAAAAAAAGACAAAACTGGTTATTAATCTCGAGGTTAAATAATAACAAACAGGAACAAACAAATGGAATCAGTTATCTTTCAATACTAACAAACTTTTGGTTTGCGTTTCATTCTCTGTTGTCTGATTTCAGTTTCTTTATTTATCATCTTGCTGTAATGACATGACATGATGACATATTATCACTGTTGCCGAGTTGAAAAGAGTCGACTTTCTGAATTTATTGGTATTATTTTGAGTTAGTCCTTCTTTTAACCTGAGAATAATTACAACATAATCTTTTCAGAAAGCACGGAAATGTATGCATAACTGATCCCATGAAAAAATCTCGAACATATCAAGAAATCAATTTTGCGGAATAAACTATTCAGATGGTACGTACGTAAATTATGACTGATTGAATATGTCAGGATTTTCTTGGAAGATGCAGTCTTCCAAACATAATTAATTTGTTTTCCAGCTTTTTGTGGGATTTTCTCTCCTCGTTTCTGAAAAATAGAGTAGAAGTTATTGAAAATTATTTCAATATATTTGTAGTAAGGACAGATTTGGGATCTGCCCCAGAATGTCACTGTGCTTGAAATCAAACCTTTAGATACCTAAAAGAGACATTTTGGGGCAGATCAGAAAATCTGTCCTTGATACGAATATATTGAAATAATTTTCAATAACTTCTCAATTTTTTAGAAACGAGGAGAGAAAATCCCACAAAAAGCTGGAAAATGAATGTACCACCTCCTCGAAAAACTTACAGACAGTATAATTAATTTGTATTTCGAAATCCAAAATAGTCGTAGTATTAGAATTTTTTGGAATTTTACTCCAAATTCCACTACCTCGAAAATTCGGTGCATACAAGCTCTCAGAAAAACAGTCTCAGTACGTACCGACCCGGCTCGTGAAATATAAGAAACTGATCAATTTTTTATTGAAAAAAAATGTGCTTCATAAACAAATAATATATCCGAATCCACTTCAAAGTCCACAGTAGTGAAGTTTATAACATAAGTCGCAGTAAATAAAAACAGAGGTCAAGATTACGGAAAGGCAAAGTAATAATATTTTCTAGCTTGAGATACGTAGAATACTGCCTAGTATACCTACGAAAGCAGAACTTATAAGGCGATACTTTCATTAGAGAGTTCGATGATGAAAAAAAAGTTCTCCATTTGTAGACAACTTCATTGGACACTCTTCATAATTTACTAGTGTCTGAGTCTCCATTTCTATTATTCATCCACTTTAGGACCATTTCACTGTAGGGTAAATGTTGCCCGCATGCTTTCTCAGCTTCCCAGCTTCATAAATATCGCCGATTAATTTCATAACCGACAGTTTTAAGTGTTGTTTACCGAATATGGAATAATATCCTGGCCACTTGAACGTGCTCGACCCAAGAAATATTATGGCGGATTTCTCTTTGTCGGCCTCCGTTCAATTATGATTCATTAGTCTACATATTGCCCCACCGATTCCTACAAATTGTGTATCATATTTTTGCGGAGTCGTGTAGAGAAACATGACAAGAGCGAGTTTCATTTCGGAACATGGTCGCCCGTATAGCCATTGAGAATATTTACTATATATAGGATGTCACGATGATGATTCAGGTGCCCAACAAAGTGCTACTTCGCAATTGGAGAAATTCAGAATATTTCCGGAGAAATCCTAAAAAAACGCTGTGAAATCGTTCTTATATTTTCTTCAGTTCATTTGAGAAAATATTTTGAATATTTTTTGGACAGGATTTTTTATTTCAGTTTTCGATAGTTTGCCATCTCCTTAATATGACGCTACACCAGCAAAATCGGTAAAAGGAATATTTCAGTGGAAAGAAGTTCGTTAAAAGGTATCGACATACCTTTCAAGGTACGAACCGAGGTCGATAATCAACTTTGTGTAGGGATTTTGTAGAATTTCGATTTTTTCCGAATCTTCGAATGATTCCAATTTATTTTTCAAATCTGAAACTTTCTTTTGCTCTGCAAACAAAGCCAAGTCAACACTCTGTAACACCCTGTATTAGGATAATTCGATGAATATATTGAATAACTCTTGTGAAACTATGGAAGCATGGCCGTATATGGCCAAGCTATTCAGTTGGTGAAAAAACGGATATAAGATAAAGTTGTTGATTTTAATTGAGAAAAATCTGAATAAGTTGCTAGTCACTTAGTAGTTGAGAACGTACAATATCGTGATTTTTTTGATATTATAAAATTTAATGAGATATGATTCATCAAATACAAAACGAGAAGAAAAAGTAACAAAAATGGAATAATTATTTTTTATATATATATTATTATTATAATTATTAGTATTTTCGCATCAAACTATAGAATGTTCCACATTTATGACACAAAATTCTAGCCCCAACACTTTAAATCAATTTGAGTATTTGATTTTTCATACTAGACAGAAATTATTAACAATCCGCTCAAAATTAAATTAGATAACTTTGAAACCAATAGGAAACCAACAGTAAATTTTGGAATAACCCTGGTGGATGATCTCAGTTGGGAAGATCATATATCTAGTAAAATTAAAATGAATAATACGAAAATATATCAAATTCGATGTATGCAAAATGTTGTTGACATTCATTGTCTAAGAAACATTTACTTTACATATACCCAAGTCAGAAGTGGACCACTTCCAACCAATTACCAGATGAAATTAGGAATCAATCAACACACTCTAAGTTACGAAATTCCATCAAACATTTTCCCATGGTAAATCTGTCTTACGATATTAATGCATTGTTTATTTGACTCCATCGTTCTACGTTTTTAATTTGTATGTTTTTCGTACTTGATATTAACGAAATTTCGTAACTGCATAATGTTTATACTTATTTTACACAAACATTCACTGTACTCTGACCTTGACAAATTCTATAGGTACAATAGGTCTTTGAATGAATAAAATATTTGATTTCATTTGATTGACGTTGAATACTCATGAAAATGTCGCTCTTTGTTGATGACAACTAATAAAATATTTGCTAAGAGGTACAGGAATTATCATAACATTGCATGATTCGAATAGTTTGATGAAGATTCCTCCAGAGGAAAAACCTTCACAAACGGATAACGCCCCATATATATCGGTTACAAAGAGAAAATAAATTTCTTTTTTCCAGAGGAATGTAGGTAAAACAAGATATGCCCAACCATAAATTTTCTACTCATGTAGCCTCTTCTTCCGCATAAATCAAAGTATGTGAGACTCGTACTAAACGGAACTGAGATATAGAAAACCGCTTCATCAAACCCATTGTGAAGCTGCAATGTTTTATTATTCATGGAGCATTTCCAGTAATAGGTTTCCAACTATACGGACAACCACCCATTTCGTAATGAATTTATGATTCCATTTATATCTGGTATACAAAATGTACTCACAAAAAAGTACTCAGGAAAAATTCGGAGACGTTCTGTACAGATACACAGTCGGTTAAATTTGGGCAAAGTTGTGCAATTTCATGTTGATCAAAATGCCGTCTCAAAAGTTTGAAAATTCCGAATACTTCCGAAGATATTTGAAAAAAAAACGAATATCCACGATTTTGTTTTTATTTTTTTCTGACTCTATTTGAGTGATATGACGAAATAAGTTTCATATCATCATTGCCACTTTTTCCGCTCTATCCAATGCTATCAATAGATTCGTGATCCGACGTTTCGTGTTCGAGGAGCCATCATCAACTTCATTTTATTAAATGAAAAATTCTGAACCCAACGACATATTACACTTTACACAATTATCCGATATTTCGGACCAAAAATTCATCATCAGTGTTATTTGATGATGGTTACGGAGAAACGAAACGTCGGATCAAGAATCTGATGACGGCATCTGGTAGAGAAGGAGAAATGGCTGCAAAAATTTAGAATTTATTTTCCAGAAGACAGTTTTAGAGAATCTTTCCTTTCCTTCCCTCCTTGTTAACTTTTGAACCGAATGGGATAACAATTGAAAAAAATAAATGCAAAAGTTAGGTTACGTTATAAATAAGGTTAGGTGAACTGTATTTTGGTTCAAATCTGATTGTTAGGTTTGGAAGTAAATTACGTTAATTCTAAACTTCAGACCTGTACTATAGAATAGTTTTTCTGTTCTTGAATGGTATTGTGGAGAATTGGGTAGGAAAAATCATAGAAAATTAAAATTCATTCTATTTATTTTAATGAACATGTGATATACGATGATGAAGGAAGGAAACATTATTTGCATACTAAGTATATTATACAAACATGCTACATTGTAACATTATTTCCATTGCGAGATAAATAAACAAGATTAATACATATTCACAATGTACAGGACGTTTATTCGACTCTGCTGTCACACCCTGTTGCTGCATAGGTCGAAACATAAAAAGACATGAACATCTGCATAAAATCGTCATTAACAAACGCCACATTCGCAGGGAAAAGAGAGTTTCCCAGGAAAACGTCGGCCATAACCCTTAGAAACAATTACACTTTTAATTATCGCCCGTGGCGAATTGCAGTGACTAAGTTGCCTGCGCGGGTTATGAACGGCCGTAATGGCGGCGATTTATTATTTCGAGGCGAAAACTCCGGTCCCGCAATTACGAGGTTATGTTCTTTCGACTTCTTTCACGTCTCTCAGACGGGCTAATGCAATGCAATGTCCGATGACCAAAGTGGAGGAGGTGGTGAGTGAAATATCGGCTCGAAACAATGGCGGCCAGTGACGTCCACAGTCCGTGAGGGAAATTTGGCAGAACAAGGAAATTTTTGGTCTAAAATATATTTTCTCGTTCATCTTCAAGAAATTGATTAGGATATGTTTCGTGTCTGGATATGCTAATATATTCGAAAACATTAAAGAAAGATATTTTTATCTGTTTCGACCAAAGATATGATATGATATTTTCTTGCCCCATCGACTTATGAGGAGCGTTGAGATGAACATAGCAAAAAGAAAGAGTTCTGGATTCGTCTGGATTTGCAACAAAAAAAGATACAGTTTTTCCAACAGTCAGCTGATCACTGCTGGTTGCCTCTCTACCGTTTGCTGTTTTGATTGGTTGGATTCCTTCGCCTTTCTCTAAAGCGCGACCTAGCATCTATGTGGAATTGGTTCAACATTATTCAATAACTTACCTATGCAATGATATATTTTGATTTTTTTAAACTATTAGTACAGCCATGGGCTGAACAAGACAACAACATCTCGAACAAAGTCTCAATTTTTTCCCTGACCTGAACCAGCTGAACAAAGTAGGATTATTCACCAATTTTCAATATTCAAACAAGAAGGAAAACTGCGTATCTTTGTTTTAACATACTTATGGATCAATAAACTTTGTTAAACAATTCAGGGTGATACTATGAGATCAAACTTCTAGGAGTTATTCAGTGCAATAGAAGAAAACATTTGAGTAGTGGGTCAAAATTTAGAAAGACGATGCTTTGCCTAAATAGTATTTAAAACATTCAATTTTTGCCTTTTGTACATGATATCATCACAACAATTGTTAAAAATGTCTTCCTCCAACCTGATTACACCGATTTGAACGTCCTATACATGATTTCGGCAGACTTGACTAAAAATTTGATCCTCGTTTTGAATTTGAGCCTCGCTCTGTTTCTACTGGAGTTTCGTAGACCAAAGACTTTACACAGGAAAAAATCAGCGGTTTGGGCACCGTTGCATTGCCAGAGGTGGAACAGTTTCTTGGCCTCCTAGGTCACCCGATTTAACGTCGCTAGATTTTTTCCTGACGAAAAAATTGGCAGAGTTCGAAAAACACAGACAGATAAGTGAATTTTCCACTCTGACACAAAATATTTTCGGTTTGTGATTGACCAGATTATGTGGGAATGTCCAGATGAGCAGGTTAGTCGACGTAATTTGTGTTTAATTAACAAAACTTTCCTGAAATATGATTTTCTTCGATTATCTTCCCCAAGTGGACGCCTATGTCTATCATTATTTAATTAAAAGCAATGCACGATTCGTGTGGGCTTCAGAATAATGAGATGATATATCCCATCGGAGAGGAATCGCTATGGGAAAGATACATTATCTACTAAACTCTTTAATTGTTTTGATAGAGCCGATATGATACTTTATCATGGAGAGTGACTGTGAATTCAAGTATTTCGTTTATTGAGAACGAAGATATGAACTTCGTAACACTTGACTGAAGTGTGTTCAATCTCTACCTCTATTTTGGCAATGAAGTATGTTGAACACTTTTTATTCCGGGAGACCCGGAACCCATCCACCCTCCTGAAACTCCGTTGTTAGTTTGATTAAATGTTTCATTTCAAGTTTGGTACATTGATTTAATGTCACGAGTGTACAATTTTGCATCTATCAGACTGCGTATGACACTTCCGGATTAAACGGAAGTGAACCCAACTTTTTTAATACAAATAGTTTCATAGTTTCAATCCGGAAAACTATCGAAATTATTGAGTTTTCATTAAATTTCAACTCTCAATCAATCGAGATGTGTGCTTTGGAGGAGATTGAACAATGGCATGTGAGTATCAATAAATCGATGTCTAAATTTTGGCTAGTGGTGGAGGGTCACTAATCTTTCAATTCTTTTAGTTTTTTTATCAAACAGGAAGTCATCATATTCAGTCTGATATTTGCTAAATTGTACATTTATGACATCACATCGATGTTCATAAAACACTAAATAACTAACAAAACAAATAACGGTGAATTGGTTCGAGGTCACCCGGTGTATTGCAATACATTATTTTTCTTCTGATACCAAATGATACGAGTTTTTAGATTCCACCCTCTCAAAGGAGAGAAAATGCTTTTTTGCTTCACTGAGCTAAAAATGTTTCAGAATTTCCTTCTATGTATACCTGAATCGAAACTGGAATTTGAAAACATTTTCCTTACGATACATAAGAATTTGCCTTTTTTCTAGAAAAATATAGTATAGTCTTCAATCTTCGATACCAAAACTACTTATAATATTTTAGAATGCAAATTAGTATGCAATTTGTTGACTTATTCATAACTACTTTCTCGTTTTAATCATTTACTCTTTAAATAAAACAAATACTGGCTCTGAAACACAGGATACCTATAATTTAGTTCTATACACTCGAAGTAGGCAATATCAATTAGGTATATCATTATTCAATGTTGATTTATTAAGATAATAAGATAAAACTTGGATGAAAAAGTACTGATTTCTTGGAATATGACGAGCAAGCCTGTAAAAAAAACACTTTACTCACGTGTTGCATTCAATACTTGTTCCTACAGTTACCAAAAAAGTATACAACCATTTGTCTTGAATAGATACCGACAAACTCTAAGGGGTGATAGGACTCATAAAAACAAGCATTTTTGCATCATACGCAAACAATAAAAGTTGAGTTTTTTTCAAAGTTTTCTTCTCGTTTTTCAGCTTTTTGTGGGATTTTCTCTCCTCGTTTTCAATATATTTGTAGTGAGGACAGATTTTGTATTTGTATTTACAGTATACCTTGTGTTTGTGGAAAATATTATACCGGTGAAACTAGCAGGCCTCTATCAGTAAGGATGAAAGAACATAAGAACAATATAAAGAAAAGATATACTGACAAATCAAAATTAGCTGAACATATCCTTACTGAAAATGCACAACATATGTATGGCCGATTGGAGTGATATTAAGATCATAGGAAAAGAAGACAACAACCAAAAACGGAAAATCAAAGTGTCTGCTTGCATTCTCCTGAACGGAGACAATAATATTGCTTCTTGTTCAGTTGATATATAAAGAACTTGGCACCCACTTCTGAAAACTGAATATGAAAATGGAAATTTCAAAATCAATTGATAAAAAACACCTTCGAACCAGAATTTCTCCGTTTGCCAAATTGTCACTTTTCAGTGTCAAAACCAAACAACATTGAAAAATCTTGCGAAGAAATGTGTTCCAATTGTGTTGTGAACGAGAGCAGATTCATTCCCGAAACGTCCATTGAGATGAGTAGAAGTTTTATTTTTATTGAATATATTTATATTTCCAAATTTTCAAAACACAAATATAGAATTTCTCTTTTAGGTATCTAAAGGTTTCATTCCAAGCGCAGTGCCATTTTGGGGCAAAACACAAAATCTGTCCTTACTACAAATATATTGGAATAATTTTCAATAACTCCTACGTCATTTTTTAGAAACGAGGAGAGAAAATTCCACAAAAAGCTAGAAACAAAATTAAGGTACGTACTTAGGTCGAATCATTCTCGCTGGAATAGGCAATAGATTACTCCTACTTCAATAATATTTCGATTTGCTAAAACTTATGAATTACCGAAGCTGGAAGTTTCTATTGGCTAGGTAATTGTAAAAAAAATGAGGCCAATATTTTTTGTGTGTCTTCAGAATTTCTTGCCAACTAACACATCGGCATATGTTACCTAATGATCGATACGCATACATATTCATATTTCTTGGATGTGCGAAAACTGATCGATGATGAGGCGAAACGTGCAGCCAAAGCACAGAAAACAAATAACGGTTCAGCCAATAATTGTTTATTTTCTCAGACGGAAGGCGATGATGCGAAATTCATTTTTTTCTGCGGGCGCTCGATGAGAAAACTCAGCAGTCGGATAATATCAGAAAGAGGAATGTTTCCGGTTGATTTTGTTTGGGTAAATTTGAATATATCTCGTTCAGAGATGGTAATGGGATGGCAGAATGATTTATTGAGTTGCCATGCAACGTTCGCAGTTCCTCGGTCGGGAATTGGATATTTATTATATGTTGTAGACGCGAAATCGAATTTTATATGAGGGTAGGGAACGGCAAATTTCCCCACAAAAAAAAAGGAAATTTCATTAATGAAGGTGAAATTCTTGCTGAAAATGAGAACTGAGTCCTCATAATCTTTCTTCCAATAGACCAAAATACGGAAAATTATTAGAGGTGAGTGAAAATAAAAATTTCCCCAATTTTTCACCGCAAACGAAAAAATGACATGCAGACAAAAAATTTGGAATCACTCAATCTTGAAAAATTATTTATATTATTTATATTACTGACCAGTTGACAAGCTATTCAAAGAGCCACTGGAATAATTAAACGAATTGTATCAAAAATTCTCCATCTTTCTCTGATGGAAGATCATAAAAAAACAATTAGCGAACAATAACACACTCCTGGACAAAAAAAGGTCAATTTTCCTTCAATATCTTGATAACTTATTCACTTTTGTGTCGATTTTTGTGATTATTTCGTCAAGTTGTAAGTTCATCTTGGTCATTATCTGATATCAATGTCACGAAAAAATTATCTTGTATTGAATAGTGTGAAAGAGAATATTTTATTTAACGAAACAATCACGTGTCTTATGTGTCATCTTTTGGCAGCATGTTATCTTCCTATTATAATTTTGAGAAAAGTATGCAACTTACAATGGAAACATACTGTAGAATACCCTCTCCTTGACGATCATTCGAAAAACGACAACCAAAAACAATTATAGACCTTCGACTGGCACTTCTTGAAGAATAGGAAAACATGCATCAAATTTCAAGTGCTAAGGACAAGTAGGCAATACACGAAATTTAGTTTTGTTAATTTGTTTGTTATTCGTTTAGTTCAAAAATTCACGCTGTTGTTGTAATTTACATAATTCTTTAGAACAATGATTTGTGCTCGATTAAAATATATTGTTGATTGTTTTCTATTTTTGAGATTTGCACTATCTTCAAACATCGGTAACAGTTTCAATAATAACGTCTATAAAAGACTGAGGCTTCAAAATCAGATACAAATGCACCTGATTGTGCCGTTCATTTTTCCCGCAATGTAATCAAATAACTACAAAATGTAACTTCATGTTTGACTCTGTACCTAGGACACAAAACTCATTGAAAATTCGTGCTATCTAAATATCAGACCAAGACGAGGACCAAGAGAAAAGCGCTCAAAACAACAATGCAAAATAGAAAAGTCATTTATGATTGAAATTATAGTTAAGTTATATACATTTGAGAAAAAATAAAAAAAATATGTTTCCGTGATAATATTAAGGACAAAAAAGTGAATATTGGTTCAATCTCCTCTTGCATTTCCAAAACGTTATACGTATCATTATACAGAATGTCTGTCTGTTTTCTCCACTTTTTGTCTTTTCTGGGAGGAGAAGGGGGAAGTACCTCCCTCCCACGGGCGCCTGTGTCCGTAAAATTGAACATGATGTGATAAGATTGTTGGTCATTGTCTTTGAAGAGGACCACAAGGTATAATAGCTCAGAAAATGTGACAAAACATTTCAAGTATCTTCATATGGAACCATACCTGAGTGGACCAATTTCGAAAATGTTAGGTTACGTTCAATGTGAGTAGGACTAATTCCGAATGTGTCTATACATGTCTTACGGTATCTCTGTATGAAATATTTCTTTGTAAAAAATGATATTGCAAACCTGGGACATCAACTATAAAAAAAAAAACAAAAAGCAAATTGAAATACGGACAGCATAATCTGAACCGCGCCCTGAGGAGATAAATAAGTCTCGAAATGAGTAGAACGACTACCATAATAACCCGCACATGTAATATATATGTCCCACTTGTACGGAATTACTGGGCAATATTTTGCGGGAGAAAGAGAGCTATTTCCGATCCTAGTAAGCCGTATCCGGAATGTAATTACGGCCACAACATCCACTCGAAATACGAACGTTGTAAATATGATGGGGCTTTCTTTGATACTGAGTTCCATCCCCCAAGGCAACCTGATTCATATTTATCCGCATCTTCTTCAGAGAGCCTCTTTTATGCAACAGTTCCTAGGTATGTTTGTCACCCCTCTTTCTACTCCACTGTTTAGCCATTAATTTCAAATCATATCCAACTCAGCGAAAACATTAGCGTACAATCGTATTATCGTAAATACAGTTACACCCTGTGTAATGATACGATGATATTGAATATAAATTCATTAGGACATTATGTCTGAAGGGCTACAATTTTGTGTTTTAGTTTTTTTTTAAAAACTTTTGTCATTTGATTTTTCTTTTTTGGAAAGAAAGAAAGAAAGAAAGAAAGAAAGAAAATGATCAAAGAATCTGCTTGAGAAGGCTAAATTTGATATCAATTAAAGAAAAAATCTCTTCGTATCCAAAAATGTTTTTGTCTGACAACTGCTTGCTGCTGCTGCTGCTATCACTGCTATCACTGCTATAACTGGGGCAGATCATGTAACTGTCCTTACTACAAATATATCGAGAAAAACTAAAAAAATTAATATACAACTGCATCGAATATCTTTCTATCATTTCAGTGTTCAACATTTTCAGAACATCCATATTTCCTGAATCTCAATTCTCAATCTATCAATTTCTTCATAACCATCATGGGACAGAAGAGATATAATATTTTTCCAAAATCAAAAACCTTTTCGTCAACATTCCATTATTATTGGAACTTTTTGCTTCAATATTTTTTCAATCCTCTCCTGTGTTCAATCATTGTTGTTTATGATTCTCATGTATCAAGAAAGTTGTTTCATAAAACTGTGCCTCATGTAATCGGAAATCATTGATATTTGTTGCTCAGTATGAATAAAAGTGCGCAGCTGGTATGTTTTCCTCGGCATTGAATAGAGGTTCGTTTTTCCAATGTAAATATATTATTTCGCAGATATCCAATTTCCAAACAAGGACTTAGAAACCTAATAACATGCAGAATTATTCACGAGTATCTCGAGAGTTGTCTCCGTTCACTTGATAGGTGAATATGTTATTCAAGAAAATTTACAGGGAAGTCTACCAATATGTTTACGTCTTGTATCGTATCTCATTTCTGTAAGTATGTCGTCTCTCGTATCAAGAATGAATTGACATGAACGTATCAGTGGGTAACTTATATTTTCTAGGTTCCTGTTGTCCTCTGTTGTTCCCCATCGTGTTCCTATACCTCCATTGGGAGGTACCGGAGATGAGGCTTACTTTCTGTGAATTTGATGTAATGTCATGACCAAACATGATGATATGAAAATCTCACAATTATTGTAATAGATTAGAAATAATATTGATATTGATAGTTATTAATAGATTTGTGCATTCTTCGAACACAGTAACTCTAAAATAATTCAAATGGGCAGAAATGAATTTTCAAATGAAGTTTTGATGAAATTGTTCATTTTTCTTGGACTGTGCAACAAAATTATGACAAAATTATATAAGTTGAGATCAATTGTTTATTCTATCTTCAATATCTGCCATTTTTCATATTCGAGCAATTCAAAGAAGTATAATAGTATCTCATTTAATCAGTTACAAAAATTGCATTATTGGGTATATAAATGAAATATTTGAATAATGATATTCTATTCGCTTCCGGTGGATACAAATATATGCACAGACAGAAAACCACTATCCGTCAGTCGAACGAAAAGTCATTACTCAGGGATGTTTACTCTGAGAGAGTCCCTTCGCTTTCGGACGTGAAAGATCGTAGTCGACTTCAAAGTGGAAAGCGTTGCAAGGGCCTCTATCACTATCATCATTATGCAATCATCATTGCAAAACTTGTAATCTAAATATGACCGTAGTTCTTTCACGTTGTGTTCTTTCCGTAATTAGTATGGAGAAATATCAGCTTCTACATGGGTACAACTCGCCAGCATCCTTACTAACAGATCTTTCTCATTACGAACAAGTGTTTCATAGACTAAACTGTTCAGATAATCCCAAAGAAAAAATCTATCACCCCTTAAAGTTGGTATCTTTTTGGGGCTTCCTGTATATTTCGTTTGTCGATACTACTCTTCGCCAAAGTTTTCTCGAAATAGTTTCTCGAAAGTTTCAACAAACTGAATTTCTAGATTTGCAATTTTATTTTTTCCGGGCGTTCATAATGAAGTTATAACAAAACTGCTGGATCTCTTCTACACTCAGTATAGGCCTAATGTGGTTTGTTTGTTTTCATATTTTTGCCAAATGAATCAGTTTTCGTAGAATTTAAAAAAATATCCATAACATTCTGAAGACTGTGCACGTGGTTAATCAGTTCGGAGATTGACCGATGATTCCTTTTTCGAAGATACTTTATAGCCATCTAATGATGTAGGAGGAACTATATCTTGGTTTCTACTTCTGTTTCACATTTCCACAGAAAATACATACGATCGTTATCAAATGAGATGACGTTGAGTGAACGCATTAAAAAGATAAGGCTGGAAATGCAGACATAAAGTGAATTTAAAAGCTAACAATTTGCTTACCTTGCCTTTCTTTATTGCGGCAGATGTTGGCGGTGAAATAAAGCGTTGAAAATAAATGACAATCCAGAAAGCATTCGAAACAAATGGAGATTTACGTGGTCAATTCACGTTAACATAATGCGGAAACATTGCTTTTTAATAGAACCACTCTCGTTCTTCAAACGAATCACGTGCTACATGTTTTTTCACCAATTACGGCGCAATCCACTTTGACTTGAAATAAAATCAAAGCGTTAAAACCGAGTTCGCCCAGGATTGCTTTATTCGCATTCATTGATTTATCTCCTCCTCGCGTGAATCAGGTATTGACGATTTCGGGGACTGAAAACATTCATGAACAAGTTCGAAATAGTATATTACACAACAAGTGTGGATGTGGATGATAATCAGCATGAGGCGCACAGCGACCAGTGCGGAAATGTAAGGAGTGCTTGAAATATACTTTCCAACGAGAGTTATGTACACTATTTTTCTACGATTTCATAAAAATAAATGTGCACACCTATGAATTCTAGCAACGAATCTTTGGTATCAAACTTCATTCAATCGAGTCAACGTTGTTTCGTTGTTTATCATTGTCATTTTTGACCTTTCGTTCTTGAATAATATCCACAGAGATCAAATTCATAAAAGGGAGGAGATGACGGTCATATTACCAGACGCTTCTCGAAGAAGGAAATAGGAATAGAAATAGATTTATTTGAAAGGAACGAAGGTAGTGGACATTTCCCCGAAGGTTTGGAGGCAAAATCGATCTGATATGTGAGTACCATGTATGATGATACCGGCCGGAAAATTTCCAGGTAAAATATCATTATATTCATCAATCACTGCAAGCGTGCTTTCTTCCAAAATTTCCACATTAGTGAGTTTTACTTTCCTGTTGCCAATGTGAAATGGGCTTCTTTCTAAATAACAAAACAATGCTGAAAGCACTGTTTTCTTGGGTGGTACATTCCTGAAGCCAAGAAAGGATAGACGACTCAAGTCCAGCAAGTGAGTCAGTTCTGTGTTGTAAAGCACGGAACAGTTAGCCAAGTTTTGGTTTTGGCCAATGTGGTTGGGATACCGAGCATGGATATTGACGACTTTATGGGAATATTCGTACTTGACCGATCATCATACTGGGCATTGAACTCTACTAGATTTTCAGATCCCCAAATTCAAAATTCCCGCTAGAACTTCATTCTTGCACCTCTGGTCCCAATTATTGTATAGCTCACTTTCTATTGATCCATATTGCGTGATATCATGTGAGGAATAGTAGAGATAATGTTATAAATTCCTTGTTAATAATTCCTTTCACAACTTCAACGTATCGTTTATCAGTATCTATATCACCTTTGAAAACAATCCAGAGAATGTACTCGTAGTGAATAAAAAGAATTATTTCATAGTATTCGAAACGCGTCGTTTAATTGGTGATAAATTCTTGTAAGTGCCGAACCCATACTATTATCGTAGATAAATCGTTCAGCCGATGTTGGATAATTCGAGTCATTTCGGTATACTGGCTCAATAAGAAAAATGTGTAACAATTCCATCTACGTTATAATCCAGCTAAAATGAGATGATTCATTCCTCTATCATTATTCATTCCATCAGTGATTGGAGAGAGAAACCGATGCTCTAGTTGTCTTACGTCTATGGGGTCAAAGGGCAGTAGGGATATACAGGGTGTCCTGAACTTACATATTCCACAAACCACAGATTCTAGGAATGAAAATAGAGAAAATATAAACATGGAAATGGCTCCCTGATGGGTACATGTATACCTAATTTTCCATGTCCGATTTGGAAATGTTGAGAATTTTCCGAAATTTTGATCAGTGTCTTGGGAAAAAGGTGTGGCTAGGGGCACATTTCCTCCAAACGTTTTTGTTCATGAAATTTTCGGCAGTTTGACCAGGAGATATGGAAATCTCAACATTTTTACTCAAAACTGGTTCTCTTGTTTAGTTTCGGTAGCATTCACCATTTTCGAGATAAATCGATATCAAAATTCTGCTGCGTGAAAAAATAGGTGGTTTTTCCTCATAGGGTACCAAATTTTTACAAAAATTATGGTTTGATGGAAAATATACCCCTTCTTTCATCATCTACTTTCGATGTTCGATTCGAAATATAAGGGGTGCAATAAAAAGTAAAAATGAAAAATAATTTGGTGGGTACAATATTAAGAGAAAGTTCTAGTTTTAGACACCGATTCATCTCGTTGATGGGTAAGTGCCATCGAAACTAAATAAGAGTATCATTTCTAAGTGAAAATCATGATATTTCCTCAATTCCTGGTCAAACTACCGAAAATTGTATAATTAAAGAAGTTATGGAAAAAGTGCCGTTTACCCACCTATTTCCCATGTTTAATTCTATCTAAATAATTTCGGGACACTCCATATAAAGGGCGTTATTTGAAAAGAAAAGAGTTTTGAAGTAAAATTGAGGATCGAATATGGAACACCTAGTTTATTCCTTTTTAAAGCAACGTTGTTAATTTTTTCGTCAAAACCAAATCACTAACTTTTTTTACGAAACAAAATTTCGATTGGATTCTTTTGGAAATGATCCGAAATTCAATTCGATTCCCAAACATCGAATCGATGTATGCATACATCGATTTTTCCTAATTTCAATTTTTTCCAATTCACCCCTGTATTCAGGCGAACAAAGAATCGATTGAGCCATTTTCCAGTTTTTTTTCCAGACTATCGCACAGCACTTGATATTTATTATATCAGATATTCCATCCTTGGTGAGCAGGATTTTTTGTTTTCTGCTCCCTGCAAAACATGCAATACGTTTCGAAATACCTTTCTACAGTTTTCAACAAGCAAGCTGTTCGCTCTGAATGTATATACGAGTGTCGATACGGATATTTTAACGGCTTGTTTGAATAGAAATAACAATTTGAATACAACGTTTGCAAATTCCGAGCACACCATTCATCGTGTTAAGCAGGCTTACACGGAATGTGGCCTTCCAACTTGGCCACAAGAAGTTCTTACCTACCTACCTACATAACAATTTTCCCGATAGATATGAAAATTGATTTTTTTTTCCAACTGCAATTGGCATTTTTACAAAAAAAAAATATTTTATCAATCGATAGTACTCACTCAAACTAGCTTACTGGCATACAATCAGATTTTCTTCAAGTACTTCTCTAAGTACTTGGTTGATGGTGATGATGGAGTAACAAATCAAAATCACGGTGCGAAAATGCTTCATTCATCACTACATATAAATGTATTCACTATATTTGTTTATCAGATCCACAGTGTTTGACAGAGACAACAATACTCAATGGACACTAGTCGCAAGGCATTCGAAATAAAGATCGGAAGAAGACCTAAACTAACCTAATTTCCAATCTGAGAATCTATGTCTCGAATACATGAATACAATTATTTCATTCATTTTCAAGAATATTATAAAGCGATTTTCTGTGCCTAATATATAATATATAATATATAATATATAATATATAATATATAATATATAATATATAATATATAATATATAATATATAATATATAATATATAATATATAATATATAATATATAATATATAATATATAATATATAATATATAATATATAATATATAATATATAATATATAATATATAATATATAATATATAATATATAATATATAATATATAATATATAATATATAATATATAATATATAATATATAATATATAATATTTAATATATAATATATTATATATGAGCTAATATATTCTGAAACATTCAACGAATAACTATATTTTGATTGATAACTTGAAAAAATCATCTATATTGTTGTGAGGATCATTTCGATATGCACTTCTGACAAATTGACAATTTTGATTTTTCTCCAGTATTGTTACAGTTTGAACGTATATTCATGTATTATAAAAGTTTTGGTGAACTGATTGTGCTGATAGCTGATTTTTTATATGAATTGAAAAAACTACTCAATTTTTGAAGTGTTGGTATCAATTTCGAACTCGTGCGAATTGTGCTCGGATACTTTGGCAGCATTGATGAAAGAAAGTCACCCTAATTGGTCTCTCTAGGTAATTCGGTATGCCAAATAGTTACCACGATTCAGATGCATATATCATGTGTGCTATTTCGCGCCGTTTTCTGAGACTGACGAATGAAAACTCTTGACACAGCGTGAATCAATCACGCTGTAGAGGAATTGGTAGATTGGAGAGTTTCGAGACGTTTCGAAACTTACCGGTGCGGCGCCACATAAATTGAAATCTCGAATCTAAACATCTCACATTCGTGGCGATATTAATTAATAATGATATTCAAATTAGTGTCAACAAGAGGCGGCATGAGATATGTTGACGGTTCTGATTTATTAGACTTCGAAATTACCTACCTCAGGTCCTCGAGTAACATGTAAGTGCCTACACCTGACTACATGGAGTTGAAGTGATTGATAGCGATGATGCACGGAAAAAGAAATCGTCGATTCAAGCAATATTTATTTCGATCAACCGGATATATACGTTGATCACAATATCACAATTTTTTTCATTTCCTGAAATGTCGTCATCATACGAAAAGTTTGAAATAGAGGGAGCCTACACACATTTCTCGACATTTTTGGAATCACTGCATAAGAATTGTTTATTAGTGTGTTTCATCGGTTACTTCAGAAACAAAGATAGATAGATCTATATTGAAATAGGATATCCTAGTATACAAACAAGCTGCAAAGTATTAAGTAAAATAGGTATGTGGTACATATCAAAATGATTTAAAATATATGACAAACATTGGATGAATACATTATAAAATTAGTTGAACACAAGCATAATAATACACTGAACGAAAAAGGTACGTAAATACAATGAAAAAATATTTGAAACAAAGAAACGTGATCATTAAATCTCAACCAAAGTAGAGTTTCATTAATACAAAGTATGTTCGTTCATGACCTTGTGGCTGCAATCACTAATTGATGAACGTTCATTGGTATCACGAAAACCAATACCCTGCTATGAACAATGCATTCACTACTTTAATAAACACTATAATAGCATTTCAATGAAATGAAAGATAGCTATGATAATATGCATCCATTGCGGTGATGAAATATTATTATTGTTTGAATAAATGCAATTACCGTTTCAAAGCACATTCAATCTCTAGTTCAATGCGTAAGTACGTTGATATTATGGAATTCTTACATTGTATCAATGAATTATTCCATCGATTTGATAAATATTTCTACACCATTCCGATGAATATGTTCGTTATTCCGATACCTATTAGTACGTTGTTTGAATGAACGTGTTCACTGGTTCCATAAATATTTCTTCCATGGTTCAATGAAATAATTACGTGGATTCGAAATGGAACGTACATTGTGTTGATTTATTTAAGGAATAACATCTCCCTAACTAAAAATAGTTAATTTTTCAAGTATTCTCTGAACATTATCTGGAATGATATATACAGGTTGATACATATTTTAGAGACATTATAATTATCTTAATGGAACACAGTGTATATATAATATTATAGTTGGTTTTGACCTTCATCATTAAGAATAAATCCATAATGACACTGATGGGGTCCGAAAAGAATATAGGTACAAATACTGAGAATATAATATAGCAAAGTAAGAAAAATTGTTATAACTATTATAATTCCAAAGTAACAATCATAGATTGAGTGAAGACAGATTGAATTATTTTCTCGTGATCGTAAGATATAAATATCCATCAAATCGTGTAATATTCTGATATAATGAAACAATCACTGATCGAATTTGAAATAATTTCCATGAGTTGTTCGATACAAGAAACTAATTTGATTTTGCAATTATAGTTCACTCTGTATATCCTCAACTTCAGAAAATACTCCTCCGAAAATAGGAAGTATGTGTCCTATATATGTATTTTCTCAATAGTTTTGATGAGGGAATTATAATCATACAGAAGATGATCATAATAAGAACAATGAATGGTCAATGTTAGTCACAAGTGAATTGATTGAATGTACATCTAGTATTGCCTATAATAATGAGGGAAATAATTCGAATTGTTCTCCATATTGAAACGATTTATTAAAAGACTCATTCTACATAGGACTGTCATAGAAATAAACGTAAACATGAAACCGAATGATCATGTTAAATTAAATAGGTACATTCAGAATTGTAGCTCTTCATTTTCCTCCAGCGCTTCAGATAATATATGTACCTTTGGGAAAGAAAGGCTTCCTTTCATTTTATAGAAATGATGTTCAATGAAGGACCAAAACATCTCTGATTCAGCAGGAAAAGCAAGAACAAATATATAATTTTGAAACATATATCTACTGCTCTAACTATATGGAAGAAGGTATATCTAATATTATCAAAATCAAAACACATATTTCGGTGGGAGTTGTCATGTCCTCACCTACACATATAATGAATGGCTGGATAGCACTTTTCTTCGACTTCGAAAATCTTAGGTGCTCCTCGACCTCCTGGTTACTCTTCCCAAAGTAAAGAAATGATTCCTGGGAGTCTTTTATGGTATATTTTATTATGTTGCTCTTTCCACCTATATCTTTTCTGATAGCCTTGTTGGTTGGTTGATTGCAAATGAAGCACATCATTTTCACTTGATATGATCAAGTAACACGGTTTCTCACTTCGTTTCTCCGTCTCTATACTCTAGATTTTTATTGCGATATATAGAAAGAGATTCAATCTGAAAACTAACATCTCAATAATTATCATGCCTAATGATAAAAACATAATAACATACCTTCTGTGATGTGAAACAACAGTTGAATTCAAAATCAATGCTACACTTTCGGCACAGTTGAGCGACCTTTCGTTTGTGTTTCTGGACTAGAAATGACCTGAGCGGGGTGTGATGACTTCATCCTAAAAAAACTTTCCGAGCGAATTTTCTCCAGGCCAATAGGAATAGTTCTTTTTGATGTAAGAGTTCTTCAATATATTGCATGATACGAGCATTACAATAAACCGTTCATCAATCTATGTACGCGGATACATTGAAACAATAAACGCATTTCGTTAGGATCATGTACTGGGTGATTAGTTGAAAACGATAAGATACATTGTTTCTATGACATCATAAATGAATGTACGTCTACATCAAAACAATGAACGTATTTCTCCGAAACAATGTACCGATTATTCACTTAGGTACATGATGAGCATTATTCTTATGAACCGTTCATCAATGTATGTACGTTACATTGAAACAACGTTCGCAATTCATTATAATGATGTACTGGATAATTTGTCGAAAGCAATTCGATACATGGTGTATATGTTATTCATAAACTGTTCATCGATATATGTACGTGTAGATCAAACCAATGAACGCATTTCTTCAATACAATGCACCGAATAATTATCCACTATCGCTTACATGTATTCAATATTCACTTCTATGATTTGATCTGAACCTTACATTATTTCGACTGCATTGTAATGACAAATTAATTTGCTTGAAACAACGTACTTGCTCTCCCATATGTCATGCACAAATTCATTATCCTCATGAAATGAATTATAAACCGATGTATTTATACAATATATTGGAAACCTTGGTTATCACTAGAATGAATACAGTTACTTTTTTGAAACAATTGAACATCAAAGTAATGTTACACATTCATCAGTCGAAAATAGTGATGTTATTGGAAAAATTCATAATTACAATGCTGAAATCATTGAATTCATTTATGAAATGTATCGAAGGGATGGAAATATTCATTGAGTTACTGAATATTTTCGTCAGTACTTGATGAACGCAATTACATTATGATCATGAATGGGATACTCGAGTAATGATCGTTTGTTTGTTCATATCATGAAGATTACTTTCTTTCGATGTAAAGAATTATGATGAATGGTGTTCATTGTTTTCACACACGATAATTTTTTCAGTGTATCTCAAAACAAAAATTGTAGCTACACGTAACAAACATAATACATATCATATATGTACATTACACAGAAATTTCTTCAGTTCGTTTTTGAAAATGTTCAAAGATGGGCTATTTTTAATTGCATTTGGTAATCTGTTGAATTGATCAAAACCCTTGAAAAATGAAGAGATCATAGTGCTTCTGTGATTTGTTTTATTTATATATAAATATATAAATTATTATTATTTCGAGAAGTGGTGGTGAATATCATGATGGAAGACAATGTACTGTTTGAAGTAACATGGTCCTAAATTGAATATGAATATCATTGTGAAATAAAACAGTCTTTGAGAAACAGAATGCCAATTCAAAACATCAAGCATAATAGTAATTGGAGTATCTCTACCGCACTTCAAAATGATCCTCATACTACGATTCTGAAGTTTTTGGAGTTGAGACAATTTATTCTGATTGAATAGATATAGGATAGATGAACAGTAGTCAAAGTAGTCAAAGTGTGGCTGAACAATTGACTTGTAAACTGTGATTCTTGAATCTGTTGAAAGATTATTGGGAATTCTGGAGAAAAAGAATTAACATTCTTTGAAATTTTCTTATGAATATACTCAAAATGTTCATCAAACGATAAAGTGTTATCTACCTGAAATCCCACATATTTAGTTGTTTTAACTACTTCAATTCTTTCATCATCAATGTTTAAGTTGATATTTTTTAAGTTTATTTGGCTGTATTTATATTTGGTGGTGATTATCGTCGCTTTTGTTTTCAATACATTCAACTTGAGTTTATTCATTCTCAAGTACTTGGTAACACTCGTTAAAGTAGTATTCATTTTGTGTATAGCAATTTCTAGGTTCTCATCACTGCAAGCCAATAGTGTTTTATCCGCAAAAAAAAAATTCATGAATTCACACTCAACAAACAATGGCAGAACACTACCCTGGGGAACTCCAACATCATTTTCTATTTCACAAGAGAATATATCTTCCACTTGTTTTCGTTTTTTTTTCTGTTGGTCAAATAATAAGATAGATCAGGTCATTTCGAAAATCGCTTATGAGAACTGAGTGGTTAACATTTCGACCCTATCATATCATATGGTATCATGTCAGTAACTGAGCAAAGAATATCTTGATAACACTAAAACTTGATCAGATTGCTCTTCTGGAAATGTCACAGATTGATAAATCTATCCGTGCATATTGGACTGAAAATTCTTCAATGCCATAATAAACTCCATCAACATCTTTACAATTTGTTGATGTTAATGATGTATCGTTGTGTTTCATAATCAAGGCACCCGACCGACATTTGTGGATCACCCTCTGGTACATCTCAAGAATAATGATTATATCAATTCATAATTGAAGTTGAATCATCTGTCGAATCTAACAATTTGAAAAGTGTCTTCTGGATATCTGCTCTAGCAGTCTTGTGTTACATTTGAAAAATATTGTTTGAATACCTCCAAAGAGAAAATTCTACATGAAAATGAATTATGTATAGTAATTAGGGGTTCTTTTATCATACCAACAGTTCAATTTAATCTTTCAGATCGATAGATCCGCGTTATCTTGCACACTCTGAACGAGCCTATGTAAATTAAAGTAATTTGTTTATTCATGATGATTCAAAACTGCTTCGCAATTGAAATGTATATAATTGCATCAAGCTATGGAATATTTCATGTGCTGTTATTTATTTCATATCGACGCAATCCCCACCATTATATTTTACAACATATCCTTTACGATCTTTCCTGTCTCACTTCAGTGTTCCATGAAAAATTCAAAGCTCGAGAAGTCTTTCGCTCTATCCTCGTTTATTGTATCGATTCTATCAATAATGGACTGGCTTTCCAATGTTCACCGACACCGACACACGGCTCGATGCATTATCTATGCTTCGATTCCGGAGATTCGAAGAGTGAAATATCGATCGAGTCTAATAATGAAGTCATTGTGCCAATCCGATATAATACGATAATAGTTTTTCATACACCGAGGCAGTGAAGAATATCATTATTTCCCGGGGACCAAAATTGCATCCGAGGCGACAGCCGAGGGATGTTAGCTCCCTTGGTAATGATACTCCTTACTGTAAAGGTGTAAATTACATTTTTTCCACCACTAGCAATATATTTCAATCATTATTGTTCTACGAAACTCAAATATTATCTTACTGTTCCTAGTATGAAAGCATGAATATTCATGTTTTACTGTTCGAATTGTTGGTAGCAGTGGCACTCTGTAACAGAAAGCTCGTTTATAGCGCATAAATTGAAATCTCTAAGCTTCTTGAACTTTTCAGATTCTACCTTCGAACTGTTTCGAATTATCGTATCAATCATCAATTATATTTTTCCAACCGATGCCTATTGCCCATCTCTAATTCTATCACACATGACAGCTCGCAATAAATAATTATTTACGAATCCAAATACTCAAACAATGATTCGAATAGAGATCAAGTTCACCTAACCTTCAAATTTCTGGTCTTGGTTGAATACGAATTTTCAATTATGAATAGAAGAATGATCACACATAGTATCGCATAACGCAATCATCAAAAAAAACTAGGGATACAAGGCGATTCGCTGCTTGCAAAGATTGAGTAGATCGAAAAAAGCTCCTTAATCTACAAATTCGGAATTCAAAATACCCTGCCAAGGACAATTTTCATTATCAAAGAAACGACAACTGAGACATCATGTTCAAAAATGCGCATATAGTCCTCGAATTGGTGGTGGGAGATGACAATCAATTTGCTGCTTTTTAAATAAGAGCTCCAAGAAAGAGATGATACACATTGCTTTTTCGAAGGGAAAATAATTTTTCTGCATCAGTATGGCAAATTTTTGGCTATATCGTGTACGAGAGCTTCGCTAACTTCTCCCCGTGAGACCAGTAGAGGAATTTTTTTGTCAAAGAGTATTGGTGGCTTAATAAAAACTTTTTACATTTAACATTCATCATTTATCACTTCAAGATTTAAGACATTATAATGGCTTAGGTTATGAAAATATTTAAAATTTAAAAATTATTTAAGCTTTGTAAATACTGACGTTTCTTTTTATTAATTGAATAATAAAATCCAAACACCGAAAGCATTAAAAAACTGGTTAGAGTATTAATACCCATGACAAAAATTCGCAAAAATCCTGAAAACACTGACAATATTCTCGTACAGTAAAAGATAACCTCAATTCAGTTGAGAACAAAAGCGGGAAGCAGAGGTGTCACTTGTCGAAAAACATCATAGGCGAACATGCGCACATCTTATTTCCATTTATGGCCATTTAACAATAATTTCTTAAGTTGGAAGTTCGGCATCTTCTTAAATGATAAATGTTGAATGGAAAGTCTTGAATGGTTTTATAACATGAACAATTGTATTTCCATGTTCCATCTGTCTTAAATGTACAGTTTTACCTAAATGTTAAGTGGTAAATCTTGGGTGATAATTTTTTTTATAAAGCCACCATATTTATAGAAATTCGGTTCTTCAACTAAGAAAGTTACAAGTCAGATCTCCTGGGTCACTCTTTGGCATTATCCGGACTTTTAGCAGAAATTTATGAATTTCACCTGGAATCTCGCCCCTATTGTCAACAAATTTGGATTGAAAAAGTGGTCAAATCTATGAAATATCCCCGATGTTTCTTATCATAAAAAGAAAATGCAGAAAATTGACATATGTTTTCGAAAACTACCTATTGCCATCATCATTATGGCAATTGTCGTAGTTTCACTGACAGATCACCATGTAAAAACGATGACAGTGAATTGCCTCAGATCCTTATAAGGTCCGAAAAACAGTGACCGCCGTATATACGGGCGATAAAGTCGGGAATCTCGAGAAACGGAATTGAAATTGATAGCTGTAATTATTTTCGTAATACGATCTCGATCCTGTACTCCGAAATAATTACGTTGTCTCTAATTATTCCTAATTAATTTCGGAATTCAGCTAGTCCATCAGGGGGTCTCCCGATAGAGAAGAAAGAATCAGGTGGGAGGTGACATTAAAAAATCGTAAAATTTTTTGTTCGGTCGTTAACCCAACATACTCCACTTTGTTGGTTTAAGTTTTATGGTACTCTGAGAAATAGAGGCATCAGACATCCTCCTTCATTTCATTGGTGGACTTTTGTCTTTATTTCTCATCGATTTTCCAAACTGGAAATCACCAAAATGTAGCTAGTGACGTCAAGATTCAATTAGAGTGAGTACTGAATTGCATTGTAGCCAAATGTCTAATCAATCTTGTCAATAACTGTAACAACAATAAATAATGATGAATTTATACTTTGCGTTGTGTTGAATTCTTTCAGGAAAGATGGACAAGAAATAATAATGACCTCAAATTTCCGTTAATGATGTTGGATGTGGTCTTTTTAGGTTACCAGTTGTGCTTTTGATTCACATCATCTGAATTGTGGATTATTGTGAACATTATATAAAAGGGGTACAATTATTTTATTAAGCTGTTCGAAGTGAAAAAGTGCGAGAAATCAAGTCAAACAGCCGACGTCATGTATTTATATTTTTTTCTTAAATCAGCTCTGAATGGAAAATGAAATCGCATTTTTCGCAATATATAACTCTATAAAGTCCGATTTGATTTGAATGAAAATTTCAATTAAAGTACGGTGACGTAGTTTGATATCACTCATGTCGCCTATTGATGTCCTATTATAAATATGAAATTGTACGAACGTGAAGCAAATTTCCAAAGGTTGTCAAGTACAAAAGTCGAACAGTTTAATGTGAGAAGAAAAGTTTTGTAAATTCTTACAAAAGTATCCATGAAATTACGTGATAGTAACTATAATGATACAGTCCTTATGGCATTTTTATGGATACTTTTGTCGAAATTTTGTCTCGCCAAAATAATATGAAAATACTTGGAATGAATTTCTCAAGTCCAGATAGTGTTTTCTCTCATTAGGAAATGATAATCATCGTCAATAATAAACTTCCAAAAACAGAAAATGTAAAATTTTTGCCATCTGAAAGTTTGAAAATCTAATTTTATGAGTGGGGGAATGAAGTTGATGCGATGACAAAGAGTAGTTATGATAAAACGTAATTCATTTCTATGAATTTCTTTTGATAACGTCTAAAAAATTGAAGAGCATTATAAAAGATTAAGCTTCTTTCAGGATATCTCAGAAATTTTCCAAATTTCGAGAATGCATTTCGTTCGGCAACAAATTGCGTAACTTTGTCATAATTTAAAACCGACCCTATCTCTCTTACGCTTCACGGTTTCCCAATAATGAAGCTCGAATTTCAGCCGCTGTAGGAAACTCCTACACTGAAATAAATCATGCAAGAATAACACATTTTCAACAAGATGAAATTCCGGTATACTCACATATTCTCGAGCGACTGAAAGGAAAAACAGCGGAGTCCTCACGATCTCCCTTATACCAAAAGTTATTGTTCAAAATGAGATATATCGAGAGACAGCGAGTGCACAGTGTGTAACAAGATTGCACGTAATTTCATCCACGAGGAAGGATAAAGGGCCAGGTATGCCTTTCTGCGAGGCAGATTGGGAACCAGGATAGGCACGAGAAAAATGGAGCACAAATGAATTCAATTTCCATGGGTAGGAAGGAATACGAAGCGAAAATGGAATGGGATGCTGGTAACCCAACTTTTCACAACAATTAACATATTGATCAGAACAGTGTACATGTTGAGGTGAGTATATATTTTTAATTTTCTGTTCAAGTTTAGCAGAAAAATTGTGAGGGAAGGTAATGCGATTTTTCCTTGGGCACGCTATTGGTGTTGATACGGAGCATGGATTTTGGCGACTTCATAGTCTCACCAGCTCTCCATTTTTAGTATCGACCTGCCCCTATCTTGCACCAGTTGCCCTCTTCTTCTTCTTCAAGTGCAACCTCCTCTTGGTTAGCTATCATCATAGCTATTCTCACTTTTGATGCTGCAGCTCTAAACAACTCAGTGGAACTACAGCTGTACCATTTTCTCAGGTTATTCAACTAGGAAATGCTTCCTCCTCTGCTTCTTTTCCCTTGTATCTTACCGTGCATAATATTCTGCAACAATACGTATTCCTCTCCTCTCTTCACGAACGTCCAGGATTCCATCCCATATATAGCAACACCGAGAAACCATAGCATCTCAATGTTCTGACTCTAAGATGTAGGTTAAGATCTCTAGTGCGTAACACATTTCTCATTTTGTTGAATATGGTTCTGGTCTGTCCAATTCTTGGACTATTAGATGATATAAGGGCTCTAGAGGAGAAGGCAGATCAGGAACAAAGTTGCCGCCAAGACATATATTTGTGAAACATTGAACACGGAAATGTTGAGTCTGAAATGTTGCAGCGCTTGCGAGGTTTGAAATTTCTCAGAGAGTTTTTTCTACCACCTGACGTAACACCAAGGTCACTCCTTCCAGGAGCTCAAACCTTTGCCCATCAGCACTTCGCATTTACAAAGTATTTTGATGTAAGCGGTCTCGTTTTGTGAATGCCAAAATATACATCTTTTCGTGCCCATTTTTTTATATCTCGAAGAGGGATTACCAGTAAGCAGGCAGTAGGAATCTTGCTGTTCCTATTCCCAGACTCGGATGTCATCAACAATTCTGCTTTTCGGTAAACCACAGAAGAGTTCTGGTCCAAGGAAGGGTGTCATAGCTCCTTATTTTGCAAGGGCATCACCAACATAGTTTGAGAAATGAATAACAGCTGGCCTTCGTCATTTTCAGTTCAAAAGCGAGCCGCATACACTTGTTCTTGTGGCGAAATTGCTGTAGATACGGGATGATTCGAGGTACGAAAAGGCATATGGCGCGATAACTGTTGTATGGCATACGATACGCTACAACTCGAGCGTTTTAACCCCCTCTATGTGTCTGGGAACCGAATGGTGCCCGAGGGGGATGAGGAGTGCGGTGTAGGTAGCTCTTCTCGTAGGTCCGAGCGTGATCTGTTAGTATTCTGTATACTTTGTTGGCACCCACGTTAGAGTACTTTTATTGTCTCTTGCCAGTCACTTTAAAGATTGTTTGCGGTCCCAGACTAACTTGGATTCGCACGTACTCCAAAAGCATATGTTCAAGTGAGATTTCCTTCAATAGTTCGATCACATCGTATCTGGAGGTAATATTTTATTTACATATTCCCATATTCTTCTCGTTCCGCCTAGCATTTCCTGACTACTGTCTAGCCTCCTGACTGGCGTGAACGTATCGACTAGAAATATTCCCAGAGGAAATAATTCCGAGCTAATTGTCAATTAACGGCGGATTTCTCGTTCGTGATGCGACATAACTTACACTTCCTCTATAATTGCGATTTGACGACGAGAACTATGTCTACATTTTCTCATACGGATGCTGTCTAGCGGCGTTGTCAGTTCGATTCGCTGAAATTCAAGGTCAAGCAGGTCCAGTGAAAAATATTAATAAAGAAATCAATCATGTCTTGGTAGCATGTTAGGATGAGTCAAGTAGTATAAAAATTTGGAAATTTCGAAGATAGAACGGTATGCTATTCCGTGACTTCATTTATTATTTCAGATATAATGTAGAATGAAAGTTGTAAGGTTTAATTCGAAGCTTTATTCATATACGGTGTCAGAGTTGTGCAAAGATTTTCACATTATAAATTCTCTACCCGTACCTACGCCCCATCGACTTCTGAGGAACATTGAAACGAACATTAGAAAAAGAAAGAGCTATCGATTCTTCTGGATGTGCAACAAAGAAAAGTACAATTTTGCCAACAGTCAGCTGATCACTGCTGGTTGCTTCTCTCTCGTTTGCTGTTTTCGTTGGTTGGATTCCTCCGCCTTTTTCTAGGCGCGAACTAGGGTCTATTTGAAATTTGTTCGACATTTTTCAATATTTCACCTCTGAAATGATATAATCTGATCTTTTTCGAATGTATTAGTACAGGCTGAACAGGACAAGGAGTTTTGAAATCCTTCCCTTGTTCGTCTCAATCGGCTGAACCAACTAGGAGAATTTACCAATTTCAAATATTCAAACAACAATTCAAACTGAGTCTATCATCATCACTTCAATATCAACTCGATTCGAATGAAAATAACAGAAGATGCCGTTGTTGTCAATACAATTGCATGGCACATCAAAATGTTTTGCCAACAGTCAGCTGATTTTTGATCGCTACGTCTCTTTCTTATGGTCTTTTAAATTCCTCTCTCTCTTTCTCTCTCTCTCTCTAAGGTCGATCTAGTAGATAACATATAATATCATATCTTTAGAATTGTATCACAAAAGTTGGAATGATAAACATACAAACATACCAAATCCTCATACCATTTTCGCAATGTTCAAGTTGTTAAATCTTACGGAAAAATAGTAGAAATGATATCACCGTATATTTCTTTAAATACCATCTATAATTATTTGGCACTTGGCAAAAACAGATAAGAGTTGTTATCTTGTTGCCATCGATACAATAAACAGGCCTAGCCTGCTCATTCTACTCCATTAACGTAATGAGGTATAGGAAAACAGATAAATTGTTTAACATTTTTCTTAGATAGATGTTATTTAGATAATTCACGGAAGCATTTCAATGAAAACAATAATCAACTGTATGCCTATGAATGCATATTGATAAATCAATACACGTTTGTGAGTGAGTAGGTAACGTCTAATATAATGTTCTATATTGCCTATATACAGGGTGAGATGAAATTGTCTGCTGGTGGAATGAATGTCAGGCTTCTACTTGAATCTCGATGATATGGCAACGCCGCAATAAGATCTTATATGAAGCCAATTTCTCGAGATGGTGGCGCCTACGGCTCGGTTATAATCTCGTTGGACTTTTTTTTTCGATCTCGTCGATTGGATGCTATGAACGGGGAATAAGGAAGTGGATTATTAAATTGAATCTTCACATATTCCACAACGTCGTGTGACTGACGACTGATCGAATTAACGGTGCTTTGCCGTATGCGCGACGTCTCATCATTGCTGCTCTTATAATCTGTCATTATCATTTCATTCACCAGTTTTTCCTATTTCGCTTCTATAAAGAAGTCATTATGACACCGGAATGCGTAATCTTATTTGTTAGTGACCATTTGGACTACTTTCATTATACTAATAACGATGTGCTTGTTATTGCAGCCATTTTCACGTTTGATCTTTTGGGATTATACACTGTTTATTTATTTTTTTAAATGGCTTAGATTTTTTCTTTTGTTTAGTTTTAATGATAGTTCAGGAATTTAATTTTGGCACTGCTAAAATTTGCATTTATTAAATTAGCGCCTCATCAATCATCATGTATTTTTTAGACACATTTAGAATTCAAACACCTAGAATATCTTATCACATGGAGAATTCATTTTGTCGTCACTCTGGAAATCATTAACTGTGGATGTGTTTCCATAGAATAGTCTTCCAACATCAGGAATCACCGGTATTTGTCCTTTAGTATTCGCACTGCCCACAAAGCATCATGAGTGAATCAATTTCCGAGCATTTCACTGTGAGAAAAATGATAAATGTATATTTCGATGAATGTCAAATATATATTTCATATTGATACAAACATCCCTATTTAATTCCTACACGAAATCGCATAAACCGGTTTCAATGCGATCCGAAGGATTTATGCGTTTTCAAAAATAAAATTGATGACCTATCCTACATTCTTCCAACGAAACTTCGCAGGATTTCTTGCATGAATCGCATTCTCATTTGGAACCTGGTTTTCCATAGGGAAAATCTCTGCCAGCTCCTGTCCGGATGAAACTCGCACGACTCTAACACCCTTCCAGAAGTTATTCATATTGAAATAGTTTTACAACGGGAAAATCACCGTGAAGTTTCGTGCCATCTGTTCTGTCCGCTGGGGAAAGTTGAAAGCGTATTTGAGTGAAACTTATTGGATTTCAGGAAATTCCATCGCAGACGCTAAATGTCTCCGATGATCTGATCATGATATACTTCCTCCAGGTGGATGGGAAAATGCTTTTAGATGCCTTTTTACAACTTCAATGTTTTTTATACTTTATTCATTACACTGAGGGTGTTTCAAGAAAACTAGGTTATGGAAGAATTTATTCGCCATATTATTATTGTATCTGAGCTTAGACCCATAAACATACCTTGTTCTGTTAATGGTAAACGATAAATCTTTATTATTATTATCTCTCGTCGAATCTAGATCCAGAAAAGTGCAAATTTCTCGTCCCGAATTATGAGAAGAAAAAGAAAAAAAAGATCGCAAGAAAAATTACAAATCGTGCAAATCTCAGAGGAATCCAAGAAATTCTGTCAATATTCGGAAAATTTTCAATTATTTGGAAAATCTAGCATACCTTTCGGAAACTTTCAAAAATAATAATATTTATTTCACAAATTACAAATCACACATTTCACATTAATCTTCAGGTAACTCTCATTCTTAAATTAATTATTCAAATCTGCAGAAAATCTCAAGAAATCATACGAATTCTCAAATAACTCCTTGATTCTCGACTAATCTTTTTCTTTGCCACTACACTCCCTGTATATTTCTTCTGTACTCTATTATTAAAGAGGCGTAACCTGCAGCGGAACGCTGACGAATACACATAGTTTTTTACTGTGAATTTCCTATGATATACAATCATTCAATTACCTATAGCTATAGTGTCGTTTCATTATTCAATTATCAATTCTCTTTTCTCCATTCACTGTCTTCTTAAACGTCAATTATGCTTTTTCATGAGTTAATTAGTAAGGCCGAACAGTTCAATCACCAACTAAAAAACATTTATTGTCATCTTGGATAGCGAATTTATGTATAGGCTGTAGAAAGTGTAAAGCAATCGATAATCGAAATCAGTGACATTCAAACAATTCCAGGAATAATTTGTCGAAATTATTGTTTTCATGAAGTGCATATCGAAACAGCTTCCCCTGATGTACAGAACACTGGTGGAGCTATTCTGCCTATTGGCCTATCTTATTTCTTCAATCAGAACTCTAACGTACAGCTAACTTGATAACAGCATTTTATTCGTTATAGCGGAAAATCACTCCAATGTCAGTTGTTAGTTGGTGACGCAAAAATTAGAACAAAATCAGTATTATTGATAATTGCACAATCAGTGTTATCTCAATTTCAAATCGAACTACATAATTACAATCTCAAAACGTCAACTATTCGTACAGAAATCTGTAAAAATGTCACCATCTTCTGGGGAGTTTCATAACTATTAGGCCATTATAGCGGATAATGGCGTTAGCGTTTTTGACGGAACAAAACACCATCAGTGACTGCACCAATGTTTTGTAAATCGTTCTTGATACGCAACTTTTGGTTTATTTACACTCATGGTATTACTGGAATGCCATTGAAACGTCACATCCAACAGTAGAATACATTATAGCATAGTGTCCATCTGATAGAATTCGACATCAAATATCTCCAACACTTCGTGAAACTTTGAGTAAAACAGTTCGACGTTGACGATGATTTTTAGTGATGCTAATATGATTGACAAAATTTGATTGATCCTCGTTTTGAATGATTTTAAATGCTGCTGTAATCTGTTTCTACTGGAGTTTCGTAGACCAAAGACTTCACACAAGGAAACAATCTTGCTGTTTTCATTGGTTGGATTCCTCTGCCTTTCTCTAGACGTGAGCTAGGGTCCATTTGAAATTTGTTCAACACTATTCAATAACTAACCTATGATATTCTGTCCTTTTTTTGATCTAATAGTACAGCCATAGGTTGAACAGGACAACAAAATCTCGAAGAAAGTTTAAATCAATAAACTTCGCCAAACAATAGATTCGAGTGAAAAAACACCATCTCGAACAAACTTTTAAAATCATTCTTTGACTTGATGAGCTGACAAGGATTATTTACCAATTTTTAATATTTATACAACAAGGAAAACTGAGTCTCTTTATTTTGACACACCTATGGATCGCTAAACAATAGTTTCGAATGAATAATCTTACACTATTAACTCGATTCGAATGAAAATGAATGAAAATATCATATTTCTCGATACAATTGCATGACACATAAAAATGATTTGCCAACAATCAGCTGATTTTTGTTCGCTGCGTCTCTTTCTTATAATGGTCGTTTCGAGTCCTCTCTCTCTCCCTCTCTCCCCTCTCTCTATATATATATATATATATATATATATATATATATATATATATATATATATATACCGGGTGTCCCAACGAAAACTTTCCACCCGGATTTACTGGGAAATGACAAATTATTTTCGGAAACGCTAAAACAGGTCGATTTTAATTTCTAGGGGGACACATAATGGTAATGGATTTATTCGAGCAACTTCATCCCCCGGACGGGGGCGGCTACCCCCTTGCGAATCATCATAGGGAACGTGGGTCGAGTGATACATCATCTGAAAGCTCTCTTTATTCGCTATCCAAACGTGTATGATTTTTTCAAAATCGAATGAATGGTAATTGAAATTAGTGTTGTTGACAGGTTCAATATAATTAGTCAATATCCCACTTGTTCTTATCCAAATCCAATTTATTAACTATTTTAAGACTCAATGAGTGGACAGATAGACAATGGCAACATCCCATCCGGTCAGGGAACCCAGTCACCCCACGAAAAACGAAAACAAATTAGTCAAAACAAAGTAAGTAGCCAGGCTGGGACTATTGATTGCGAAGATCTTTCAACCAAGTATCAGGTTGATGTCGCTCTTCGCGAATACAACAATACAAGCGGAAGATGCTCACCCCAATCGAAAACGATGGAGATTATTCGGCAGACAACCTCCATTTTCAACAAGATGGAGCACCTCCTCACTATGCAGTAGCGGTTAGAAACTATCTGGATGAACGATATACCAATCATTGGATAGGGCGACGAGGACCAATTGAGTGGCCAGCTAGATCACCGGACCTCAACCCGTTGGATTATTTTTTATGGGGGCATCTCAAAAGCAAAGTTTTTGCCACTCCGCCAGAGTTACTAGAGGATCTACGTGGTCGAATTGTAAACGAGTGCGTCAGCATAAATCCAGAAGTATTGGAAAACGTTCTTAATAGTTTCGAAAGTAGACTTTATCATTGTATGGAGGTAGGAGGGGCTCATTTCGAGCAATTAATAAATTGAATTTCGATAAGAACAGGTACGACATTGATTATTTAAATTAAACCTATTGCCACACTAATCTCAAGTACCAGTCATTCGATTTTGAAAAAATAATAAACGTTTGGATTTAGACTGAAGAGAGCTTCCAGATGATGTATCACTCGACCCAAGTTCCCTATGATGATTCGCAATGGGGTAGTCGCCCCTGTCAGGGGGATGAAGTTGCGTGACTAAATCCATCACTGACATGTGTCCCCCTAGAAATCAAAATCGACGTGTTTCAGCGTTTCCGAAAATAATTTGTCATTTCCCAGTAAATCCGTGTGGAAAGTTTTCGTTGGGACACCCTGTATATATATATATATCATATCTTGTTGGGGCATCGCATGAATCTTCAGAAATAAGAAATAATTCACGTTGCAGCTGATAACAAATCACCTAGTATAAATACGAGTCTGTGTAATGTCTATGTATTTTTCGTTCGACCTATCATCATGAGCGAACACAAACTCTATTAGAACAATAATAATGGCTTTATTTTACGACACGAAACTGGATCAATGTTCAACTGCTCAATGTTCGTTAACGATATGATAACACCATAATTCATAACGGCTAATGATAGCGAGGTTCTGCCGATCGACATTTTCCAAATGACGACTATAAATACGGGAATAAAATGGCTTTGGATATTTGCTTACAAGGAAATCCTAGCTGAACTTGGCCAGTTATCTAGTCCTGGCTCGATTATGTTTGCTTGAAGAGGACCAATGAAATTTTTGTTAGCTTTCAACTGCATACCGAAATTAATAAGAGAAGGAATCGAAATTAGTGTATTTAGAGCGAGTGAATGAATGAGGTAAAGTTAAACAATGTAGAGAATTCTTGAGGCAGCGGTGCGCTCAGAAATATTCAATGAGATAATGAGAGTTCATGAATTGTACCACTTCCCAGGTTCAATTCAGCAAGGCCATCAAACCTCGAGTCATATTTTTTTTACATATGCATAAATTCATCGAAATAAGAAAATAAGAAATTTGTTTTCATACCAAGATGTACACCCATCTTCAAGTCTTTCTTGGGGCTTAATCAAGTTTTCATTCTTATTTCAACCTGTCTTCCCAAATTATCCTGGATCCTGGATACAATGATTACTGTTGAATGAATACTGACATTATTGTTATTATTATTATTATTATTATTATTATTATTATTATTATTATTATTATTATTATTATTATTATTATTATTATTATTATTATTATTATTATTATTATTATTATTATTATTATTATTATTATTATTATTATTATTATTATTATTATTATTATTATTATTATTATTATTATTATTATTATCATTATTATTATCATTATTATTATTATTATTATTATTATTATTACCAGTATTAATTTGTCTCCATGGAACCAGGGTCGTATTTAAACGCATAGATTGGAGTCCATGGGCCTAAAACATTGGTCTTTTTCAATTTTGAATCGAAAATATACCAATATGGTTTTGTTTCGATGTTTCGATGTTTTGGCGCGGGCAAGGCTCCTTTTGGAAAATCATCATACAAGACGTTAATTGGATTAATTATCTGGCTTCACTTGCCAGTCTCTTAGTATGAGTTAATTCAACATTCAGGATCACCGCTTGGAAATTACATTTTGAGACATATAAATCATGAAGAAATTATAAGAAGCTCAATGAGTACGGAATTTAGCAACGGAAACAAGTGATTCGTACTTATTTCAAAACGGATTACAACATAACAAATGTCGAATATTTTGTTGCATGCCACAATTTCCTCTTCATAATATGTTATCAATGGAATAATTTTTCTAAATACTCTGGCTGGTAGTCGCATTGTCCACAATTTAATAAATAACTTTGATAGGTTTTTTCAACATCTTCGAATGAGAATTACTTCGAAATGCCGCCAAATTCTATTTTTTTTCTTCCGAGAACACGAAAGGGAACCTATTGAATTTTTTCTTGTCATTTTGGAGGTCGTAAGAATCTTCACTGGGAAGAGCATTCCACAATTTTCGCTGAGCGATGCGTAGAACGAAATTTGACGGACGAAAATCTGGATCCTGGCAATCCATACGAACGACCAGTCTAGTATGTTGACCTAAAATCGCTCGTGGTGAAATAATAGACGAGATTTCCGATAAACACCGACCATGGATATATCTATAATAGAGGTAGAGATCGCCCACCTTTCTACGATGTTCTAGAGACGTCAACGGATTCGTGAATGTTGTATCACTTCTTCTGTCTCTTCTGAATAGAATATAAGATCAGCGTATGCTTGGGAGTTGAATTTCAAACACGTCAGCAGTAATTACTCTCGGACAGGTCGAATTTGTGATTTTTTATCGTGAAAATATTCCATTGAATGAGTTATTTGGTCGGGTCAATTATCATAACCAGCTCTTTTGTCACAGTGCAGTTATCAATGGAATTTGCACACATACATTTATATATGGCAACTCTGTTTTTTTTTTCTGCCATTCCTCGAGAGGTTGTGAAGTCAATCAATAGCAATGCGCGGTACAGCTGTGAGATTTTTCATGCTTTGGAGATCATAGAAACTGTAAAAACGAATTCACGATGAGATTCTGATTAGAATAGCATATTATGTTCCTAGGGTGAGAAGTGAGCTATTATATAGCAAGCACTTTCAATTCCTGACCCAAATCGATGAAAATGCTGCATTCCTTGATTTGGATACTTTTGCGTGGTATCGGCAACGCCGCGGGCGGGATCGGCTTTCTAGATTCTGGCGGGCGCGCGAGGTGTCGATCGTGCGGTAGACCTTGAGGGCTTCTTGGGGTCGCGAACCTAACACACCCGGCCCGCATACACCACGGACGGACCTGCTGCACCATTCGAACAACAAACACGCGACCATCGATCATAGAGGCGGAAGGGAGGACAGATTTGTGATCTCGCAGACGAATCGCCGTTGTAGAAACCGATGCTCAACATGATTTCTGGATGTTATAGGTACTACTGGGATTCAGTTTCATTATTTTTTATCTTCTATTTTTAAAATTCTTTTGAAAAGGTGACAAATGGAATGGAATTTCAGGCTACTGATACTCAAATAATGATGCCAGTATTGAGAACAGTAACTAGAAGAGAAAGCACGTTTTATTTTCGAATTAAAATTACAGCATTATCCAAAAACCCATTCAAACTGGTGATGTAATTATCCTGCTGTTATATATATAAATATATTACATACTCTGTTCCCAAAGGGGTCAACATGTTAAAACAATAAATTCATGAATGATGAAATATCACAACGTCAAAATAGTTGTTGGAAATAATACAACTGGTATAACATGACACAATTTTTGTGGTTACATTCAACTATTAAAACAAAAGTTACAATATTGAATATAATTCCTAATTGATAATAAATTGTTAATTAATTTGCATAATCATTCCAATCCATTGTGAAATAATCAGCTTCTACAAGAGTTTGCTTCACAGATTTCACAGATTTTGTTGTCGTTTCTGTTCATGTATTACCGGTAGACGCTAGACTCTAGTCAACGCTTCGTGACGCTTTTATCCAGGCTATTGCCGTCAGTAGATCTGTTCTTTTCCTGCTACTATGGTAATTGTGAATTTCAGAAATTATTTCGAAAACGTAGGAAGTACTAAGAGAATAACGGATTGTGCTAGGAAGGTAGTTTGAGTGATTACTATAAAATGATGGAAAACGTTTATTTTAATAAGAGACAAGAGATAAGTTGTTATTACTTATAACATCAATTCCACTGATCTGTCGGCTTGATATTCGGTTGTCCAAGCCCTTCTTCAGTTCATGGTATTTTTTTTGATGATCGTCTCCACACCTTGCATTCGCCATTCGCATTCTTCCGACGTGCGTTGGCTGCAAAAAGGAAGAAGAGGAAATAAAGTAATGCCAGTCGTACCGTACAAGTTCCATTTGCAGTCGGTCAGGGTTGCCAACTTAGTGGATTTCACGCTAAAACTACTGGTGGATTGAGGTTAATTTTGTGTGGTGTCTGGCTGCACCATTAGTGTTAACATTACGAATTATGGATAAAATTAGGTATAGTCTAAAAACTGATTGATAGCCTTAATTATTTTCCAGCTTTTCGTGGGATTTTTTCTCCTCGTTTCTAAAAAATAGAGTAGAAGTTATTAAAAATTATTTCAATATATTTGTTGTGAGGACAGATTTTGTAATCTGCCCCAAAATATCACTGCTCTTGAAATTAAACCTTTAGATACCTGCAATAGAAATTCTCTATTGGTCAGTGACACCTTGTTTTTGAAATATTTGGAAATACGAAAATATTTAATAAGAATAAAACCTCTACTTGGTGGACGTTTCGGGAACGAATCTGCTCCCGTTCTCAACACAATTGAAATATTTTTCTCTTCGCAAAATTTTTCAGTATGTTTTTGGTTTTAACACTACAAATATATTGAAATAATTTTTAATAACTTCTACTCTATTTTTTAGAAACGAGGAGAGAAAATCCCACGAAAGCTGAAAAATGAATGAAGAACTTACAGACAGTATTTAGCCTTAATTATCGTTGAACATTTAGAACCAAATGATTTCTTGGATTTCTGCTTGGATTGAAGACCATGAAGGTTGAAATATAAATATCTCATGAAATTTTCATAAGATGAGTAGGAGTAGTTCACAAATAGAGAACTTCTCTTTTAGATCAACAATCTGTCCTTACTATAAATATATTGGAATAATTTCATAATTTTTATTTTCTAGGGAGGAGGAGTGAGAATTCCAAAAAATCTAGAAAAATAAATCAAATTTGTTCATGATACCAGAGAGCAACGCTTTTGCCAGAGAATTTTCAGCCTGTTGATTAATTTAGACTGTCCATCGATTTGATCAAGTTTGAATTGCAAACTCGTATCCATTAAAGTCATTTTTCCGAATAAGTGACTCAGAAAAGCTTGTTAAAGTGTTGAAATGTTGAAGGGTTAAAGTGGTTCATAATGATATATTTCCATTGATAATGATTTTTATTTATTTTTTATTTCAAATTTTATGATAATATTATACAGGGTGTCCTTAAAAGGTCTTTACAAAAAGCTACCACATATTCTTCAGACCAAAACAATTCGATACAAGCAAACTTACCTCAGTAAAAAGTTGCTTAGTTTGGGCGCTAAACGGCTCTGAAGTTGAAATTTTCAAATCGATTTTGCTTCATAACTTTTGAACGGCTCATGAGATTTTTTTCAAATTTGGTACGTTGGCATAGACTCATCGGGCAATGAAACTCATATCATAATCATAATGAATATCATTCCATGGGCGTAGAACTTGATTTTTTCAGTAAATAAACATCTAAAACTCCTACGCCAATGGAAAAAAATTAGTTTCAATATGAAATCTAAATTATTCAACTCATTCACTACAAAAAAGGTACTCTTGACAAAAGTCGATTCCTCTCATGGCTTCGACAAAATTTTAATTTTAGTGATTTAGAGCATAATTAATAATAAAACGATTAACAGATATTTCATAAAAATTGTTCAAAATGTTCACCATTTTCACGTATACAAAGATTTATACGACGCAAAAAGTTGAAATGTACTCTTTGCATAACTTCTTCATCGCCTGTAAGATTATTCGTCGCCTGTTGGATACGTTGCCATAATTGTTCTACAGTATTCACAGGGGTCTTGTAAACCGTAGACTTGAGATAACCCCATACAAAATAATCCATCGGTGTTAATTAAGTCTGGAGAACGTGGTGGCCAATTCACGGGTGCATCATTACCTCTACCTATCCATCTGTCTGGGTACTGTTGGTTTAAAAAATTCCTAACATCCACCGAAAAATGTGGTGGAGCTCCATCGTGCATAAACCACATATCTACCCGATGTTGGAGTGGTAAATCTTCCAACAAATTTGGCAACGTATTTCGTAGATGTTGTAAATACATGTCTCCTGTTAATCTTTGTGGAAGTATGACAGGACCAATTATACAATTTCCTATTATTCCAGCCCAAACGTTGATTTTGAATTCGTGTTGAAAATGGTTTATTTTAATGGAATGAGGATTTTCAATTGCATAAACGTGTTCATTATGAAAATTAGTTATTCCTCTTCTCGTGAAACAGGCTTCATCAGTGAACAAAATATTCTTTCCAAAGTTCAGATTCATTTCTCTTTGCAAATTAATGAACCTACAAAACATCAGACGACTTTGTGAATCATGGATTAATAAATCTTGAACTGGCGTCTTGTGGTATGGGTATAATAATTGTTCTCTTAGTACTTCATGAACGGCATTCCTAGAAACTTCTAGTTCATTACTTATCCGTCTAGTACTCAATTCTGGATTTTCTTCAATACGGTCTAAAATTTCTACTTCGACTTCGGGAATCCTTACATAACGCTGTCTTCCATAATCACCAGTTCTAGGAGCAAAATGACCGGTCTCCCGAAGACGTCTCTCAACTGCAGCAAAGGTTGGGTGGCTTGGTACGCGACGATTTGGAAACCTTGCCGAATACACCCTCACACTCTCTCGACCATTTCCTTGACAATATCCGAATACCAATAACATATCGGTGTATTCTTCATCGGTGTATTGTACGGCCATGATAAATCAGAAAAGTCCGATATCAACAATCAACGTCAATGAAACTCGACAAATCAACACAGATGAAACTATGGAAACCAAGAATGTGAATATCACTGTTTTCGAGCAGATAATAATAGTCTTCAGAAAAAAAAACCAGTGCTACTTATTTTCAATAGAAATAACCTATGCAAAAAGTACATCTCAACTTTTTGCGTCGTATAAATCTTTGTATACGTGAAAATGGTGAACATTTTGAACAATTTTTATGAAATATCTGTTAATCGTTTTATTATTAATTATGCTCTAAATCACTAAAATTAAAATTTTGTCGAAACCATGAGAGGAATCGACTTTTGTCAAGAGTACCTTTTTTGTAGTGAATGAGTTGAATAATTTAGATTTCATATTGAAACTAATTTTTTTCCATTGGCGTAGGAGTTTTAGATGTTTATTCACTGAAAAAATCAAGTTCTACGCCCATGGAATGATATTCATTATGATTATGATATGAGTTTCATTGCCCGATGAGTCTATGCCAAGGTACCAAATTCGAAAAAAATCTCATGAGCCGTTCAAAAGTTATGAAGCAAAATCGATTTGAAAATTTCAACTTCAGAGCCGTCTAGCGCCCAAACTAAGCAACTTTTTACTGAGGTAAGTTTGCTTGTATCGAATTGTTTTGGTCTGAAGAATATGTGGTAGCTTTTTGTAAAGACCTTTTGAGGACACCCTGTATAATGGGGAAAAAGTAGCATAGTCACTAGCAGGAAAAAAGGATATGTTGTCTTCGTCAATGAAATTCCAAATATATTTAATTACTAGTACTAAATGTGTACGTACCAGTTTTTCTCAGTGTTCCGTCCTTTTGTGAACGTTCTCTCTGTAAATGGAAATCCAGTTCATCAATCAACAGGTAGTCAATGATAAAGTGATTTGTTTCGCGACCTACACACCGGTCATCTGCATAGTTACTTTGCATTTAGATAAACACCGATTATCGCTTTCTCTAAGCTGCCTGGTGTATAATCCCAACCGGACTCTTATTTGTATTCTATGAGCGACGGTCGTCTGTTAATCTGCATTTAGATGCAAACGATATTTATGGCGAGCCCTAGAGGTATTTAGAATTCTCATACTTATTACCCTCCGTTGCCCATCTGTGGGATCCTGATGGAAATAGTATACGTGGGTTGGTTGGATTATCTACACACCAATAATGGGTAATAATTATGCAAAGAGCGAGAACACAATTTTTTTAACGCTACAAAAAGTGATGAATTAATGTTTTTTTTTGTGTATCTTTTCGCACCCTACCATCGAAATATAATTATTTACATAATTATTTTCTGAATCATCAGCAGGCATCAATTATCAAGGCGAATATTAAATTTTCACATGTTGTCACGGAATACCGTCTATTGTTCTCAACATACCAATTCGGAAGTTTTCATACAAACTTGGTGTATTTTCTTCTGACTGAAAGGCATCTGTAAAAAATACCTCATATTAGAGAACACCCTGTATCGAGTAAAAACAAATCACAAATTGTGATTCATCATCTCCTCCATGAATCAAATATCGCGCAGAAATGTTGGAAACCCCTATATATAAATCAGTGAATGAATCAAAAATGGGAATGTTATATGGGTGATCAATATCGTTCATATCAATCATATCCAATCACGTTATCATTTCACTCACCAAAGACCTGTCCCGGGTGGAAAAAAATCGCATTATTCCCACCCTGTCAGAAGCCAACTTCATTTGAATACAAATCAAACTGTGGTTGACCATGGCACGTGATCATTTTTTTATCTACTAAAAATGTCGATAACTCACCACCAGCTCATCATCTGTCATCCCTTTATCTACAGGCGCAGAGAAAAAAAAAAGGGGGAAAATCGAATTTTCTTTACTGCATTTTCAACCGGTCAGCAGTGATGCCATATCCTTATAATTTTGTTGAATAAATGAAAATTGATTGAAAGTATGTTCAATTCGAACAAAACACAAACGTATCGTAGTGAGTTGGAGTTGATGATTTTTTTTACGAGTAGGAAATATTCCTGAATGTCGAAAAACATTTTACTCGTGTTTTGTTCGCAAGCAATAATGAATGAAAGATGGACAACCAGTATTTGTACTTTTGCGTACTCGACCTTGTTCAATTTGGTGTGAACATTTGAAAAATCAACACGCAAATTCAACTAGAAAATATTGATAATGCAATTGGGAAGAAGTGATGTTGAAAGTAAATTATTACTATTGACCCATTCAAATCATCAACGGAGTTTGCTTGGGTCTGAGTCAGGAGTATTCCATTGAGTTTCGAAGACAAGATGAGTTTCGTTTCAAATATCTGGAACATGTCCACTATTTCCAATCTACACTCTGAAGAATTAAATCTTCTCGATTGACTATCTTCACAACAACATATTGTGATTTATCTTTGAATGAAGAATAAAATAGACTGTAAGTTGAACCAAAACAAACATGGGGGTGCAGTTTGAAAAACAATAGTAAGGGGTGGTTTCTCGAGGGTTACAGTGTCTCACCGTGTGTGATAAAAAACATTATTAAGTAATTTACAAATTTTCAAAGCCGGATTGGAGCATCCCTAAAAATCGTCTCCGCCTGTAATAGATACTAATTGAAATGAATTTGCAGTTTTGATTGAACCGCCCTGTTGATCCGTACCTATTATTCCGGTTCCGTAATTCTGTCGCATTTCTAAATAAATCGCGTGAGGTATGGCAACGCTGCATACCTCTCGTAGCCGTGTGACAGCAACCAACCACGTGACATTACCACGGTTGGGCCGGATGCCAAAATGTAGGGCGAGCAGCCGTCAGGCCGGAATGCCAACCCGTCAACCCTTTCCAACCCTTTGTCGGTCCCTTATCGTCGGATCTCGTTCGCCCCTTGTCCTGTCCCAGCGATCGGCACTGGCGTATTACTTTGGGTGGACGTTACCGTATCGTCGATATCTTGTCTCGTTGATGTGCACATAGCGGCTCGTTGATAATGAAAGATCCTTGGCGAATGGGGAATGTAACATTAATTTGAATTTTATGGCCAAATATGAGTTGTTGGTGACGAAATATGAAAGTTTCAGCTTGTTTGCTGCAGAAGTAAGTTCTATTCAAAATTATCCATTCGCCTTATCTCATCTTGATTCTTATATAGACTTTCTATTCATTAATTTCCAGTTTTTCCAGTCATACCTGGAAAATGTCAGATTTCTCAAATTATTCTTTTTTATTCATTTCGGTAATTTTGCACCTATCATGCGATGGGTTTTTTTAATTTTTTTTTTGTACTTATGTATTTCGACCTCAGGAACCCGAATTTCACAATAAAAACGTGCGCAAACTTATATTTTTCGAGATATTCCAGGAAAGAGTATGAAAATTAACCTTCTTTCTTCGGCTCGTTTTGGGTAGGCTTTTAGTTTCTTTTCCCACACAGGATACTTTTTATACTTTCCTTGAACATTCAAGAAGTCAAAAAGAAGGGAAAACATCCTCGAATTAGTTAAATCAACGTTCTTTAGCATCTTGGAGGAAGGTGGATCCAACATTTTTCATATATGGACGGCGCTGTCAAATGAGAGTCTACGTTAGAATTACTAGTTTTGTGAGTCAAAATATCACAGATGCACATTTGACAGCGGCGTCCATATGAAAGAAGGATTCATCAAAGATGCTAAAGATGACTAAACTTCTCAGAGAATGTTTCTCCTTCTTTTTAGTTTATAGAATGTATAAGGAAGATATAAAGAGTATCTTATGTGAGAAATCAAACTTCAAATGGCTATGGTGCCTACCCAAAACAGGCCGAAACAAGAAGGGTAATTTTCATACTTTTTCCTGGAATATCTGAAAAAATATAAGTTTGCGCACGTTTTTATTGTGAAATTCGGCTTTTTGAGGTCTGATTTGACTTATTTGTTCTGTTAACCTTTTACTGGCTTTCGAACACACATCCGCTTACAACACAATTACTGGTTTATTGCTCACACTTCTTACAATATTTCGCATGAATCACTATATATATCAACAAAGAGAAGACGGAACTGGTATATGGAACTGTGTCGACCTGCAAAACACTATATACTGGTGTTGTAACGTAATAGTATTTCATTCAAAACAAAGTCGTTTCAAAAAGTCAAAACTTGGTCCATAATCGTTAGAAGCGATTGAATATTTCATCCCCGTGAATTATATTCACGGGAATGAACGAAATTACGACAGCTTTCTCGAGTTTTGCAATTGGGCGCCTCACTTGTACCGAGTGTCCAGTTAAGGGTGGAAAAAAATCATGGAAGTGTACAAGAGAAATAGCTGGGGAATCGGTTTTCACATTCGAAAAAATTCTGAATGTTTCTTGGACCCTTCGAAAAAACCTAGAAGAAACCGGTACTCAAAACGTTACCGATCATGTCTTCTCCACCACTGGTGTTCGTTTGAATGGCCTGTGCCCGGAAGCTTGATGACTTTGTTTGGCATCGGAATTCGTTGATGAGGGTGAAGCAGGGAGAATTTTAATCGCATTCTGATCGAGGTGGACTCGGGCGTAATCCTCGCACTTGATGTATTCTATTTGATTGGGCGAGAACAATTGTTGTGCAGGTTAATGTGAGAAGTCCCTTCTACATTCATAATTTTGAATTATAACCGGATTATTTTTCAATCATTCAACATTTGATGTGGGCAAAATAATAAATTATAGTACACTTACTCTCTTGTGAGGGTGAAATGGGGGTTGCAAGTGCATAGAGAAGAAAGCTGGGTTTTCTTGCGATATGATAACGTATTTAGTCGAATTTCGAATAAACAAGTTTTGAGGGAATTGAATGGACGTTTGGATTTCAATTCAGGGATTGATATTTCAATCGAATCCAGAGGCTAATTACTTGAACTAGTATATCAATGAGATTTGCTCGAATATTGGTTGATGATCGAGAAATTTCAACTATACCCTGAAGACGGAGCGTACATAGAGATGTAACACCAAAGATATACAACAATCTGTACGCTTTTTACCTTAGAATAGTGCTCGCAAAGTTTTAGAGCGATCCGAGTAATTTTAATTACCTGAATGTGAAACCCGCAATGAAAGCCACTGGTACAAACTGATGTAGATACTCTCCTTCTCAAGAATTCATGGTGTTGCCTGCATCCCTTCTACTTCACAGTTCACAGATCGTTATCTACCTATACCACAATTTAAAACAGTTGTGCCTATGCTAGCTTCTACAACGCGCGTGCATCAAAGTTAAGGAATGTTTTCATTAGTGAAAACGCTAGAAAACTTCGCCGAATAAATATCTACCAAGACAATTTTGATAGGATATGAATTTGTGTAGGCAAGTTTATGACTTCGTGACTTAGAGCTATAAAGTGGCCACGTCTGGAATGAAAATCAATGTTTCTGAATCAATATATGTATACTTACATCACGTATCGGCAGTCGTCGGAGTCCCCGAAAGGTCAATGCATGTGGATACTGTCATTGGCGAGCATTGCCTACTAATTATATAGTATTTTTCATTTCTTTTTTATTATTATTTTTTTAAATTCACTTGGCTTACACTTGATTGGAGAGGACGACCCACTGAATGTATCTTGGTATTATAAGGTAAATCATCCTATATTTAGATAATAAATACTTCCAGATTTTTTTTAAAATTTCCTGTGAGCTGATTTCTTATTTCAGCTCAATTGAATAGTAATGGAGTAAATTGCTTTTTTCAAGAGTTATTCCATGAAATAATCTCTAAATACTCTAAATATTCGTTCTTCAAATTTAGATATTCTCAATTTTCATCACTTTTTATTTCCATTTTCAATCTCAAAAATGTCTCTTGCAGTGTTGTTGAGCACGACCAAATGGCATCAGATTATCTCTCGAAGCAAACTTTACCAAAAAATATACTTTTACTATTTCAAGGCATTTTCAATCTCTTGGTGCCCAAGCGCTTTCGAGCTATAGCCTAGTTAACGTATTATCTTTAATCTAGTCCTTGTATAAAATTGTTGCGTTATCGATTGGAATTGCAATTAGCAACCGTCTTATCTGGTGATACCCAGTGGCTGAAACACTCACGAGCGGCACATCAAAGTTGAATTATCTCCGAGAAAAAAAAATGAAAGATCTATCGCGTTCTGTCACATATAATTCATGTTACCCAACTCGGTAGCTAATTATGTAGCTACCAGAAAGAGCGTAAAATCGTCGAATACGGAAAACGTTTCGATATGGTAATTTTTCCTGCCTCAGGCTCGCACTTCCATTAAATTCAGAACAAATATTTGATGTGACGTGTTGATTGATGAAAAGTGGTGGCCGATTTCAGTCTAATGACTACGTGGGAAGTGAAAATCTAGTAGATTTATAAAACCATAAACAACAATGCTGCTTTGAGATAGAATTTCATATATTAAAGCTGATTATAAATAGCGAAACGTTTATATTCGCATACTTTGATCCGGTTCCATGATACTAAAGGAGCTCAAGTTCATGCGTCGAATACTGCTGGCATTGCTATAAAAATAAAAATTATTCGCATACATGAAAATTCGAAAAAACGTCAGTGGTTCACAAACATAATATCAATATAAAACGTAACACTTATAACCATGAGTGAGGTTGAGTGAATAGGTTAATATTATTGTACAGGGTGTCCCGAAAAGATACCGACAAACGTTGAGGGATTAAAACAAGCATGTTTGTTTATACATACTTATATATTATGTCCGGAAATAAGCCGGTTGGGCTGTAGTACTAAAAACTGTTTTGTACATATTATCATAATGCGCAATAATTAAATCATTCTTTAATTAGCGAGGTGTAGAGATAGAGAGGAATTAGAAAAATTATTTGCCATTGGAAATTCAAATTTTTAACTTGATAGACAACTAAGTTGATATTATAACGACGCAAATCACAAATGATGAACTTTATGACGATTCCAAAGTAGGAATTTTCGAAATGTGTCTGATAAGGAAATGTTTTTGCAGCTCGAGGTCAACTAAATTGAAAACCGAATTGTGGCATTTTGTGTCCTGTCAACTGTCAACAAAAATGTACATAAAATCGACTCGCATGAATTCAGTTGAATGGTGAGAGTTATATGCCAAGTCCAAATTGAAAATCCATCAAGTTCTTGTTTGGAATTTTTTTACTGTAGCATGTATATATAGTGAAGTGCAGTTCGTATGGCCTTCTCTTCCATAATCTGACACAGTTTTTCGAGAAAAACAATGTCAACTTTTGACACATCAATGAAAAACAAATTTTCCAATTCTAGCTCTGGATTTCTTTCTTCATAGTATGCCATTTTGAATAGTATATACATAAAGAAACGTCGCCGTCAAATTACAGCGAAATAACTTCTGAAATATCGATCGACAAATTCACCAAATATTTTCGATATTGAATTGCAGAAATAACTTGTTTTTATTCACTCTATGCACTCTTTGACTAGGGGACTTTCCCCATGAATCACCCTGTATATGAAAACCCTACCTTTTATCCTGGCTAGACCACAAATGCAAATTTATAGTTTCTTCGCAGTTATATCAATAACAACAGTTCAAGTTCCAACTGTGGGGCAAATAAATAGTCTTGATACAATTGCTAAATGACACACTGGTCTAGGCGAAGTCCGTATATAAACTGCGCAAAAAATCCGATAGTATCTAGAGCAAAAACAGGTTTACCAGCAATAATTTGTAGCTGCGAATGACACGATAAAGTCTCATTATACGATCGGATTTTGTGCTTTTTTCTTCCATCTTGAAGAAGCATGAAGAGCGCCTATAAATCTGCGTTTGTGCGTTGAGAATATCCTTTTTCGCTCCATTTGACACCAATTCGAAAGACAATTCCGAAGATCCTCTCCCATCGTATTCTTTCAAGTACAGCAAGATTAGTTCATAACCCACTCACATTTATTTAAAACTATGTATTGCCATATTCATAACAGCATTACAGACATAGTGAGAAGCAAGAAAATCACTTCATCATGTAAGTTCTCAACGAGCAGAATGAAACTCACACAGGATATAAAGTTAAACTATCACACTATGGTCCAAATTTGCGATGCTGACTTTTTCTCCTGATGGAAGCTCAAGTCATATTACGATACATTGTGACTTCTTCTCGGGATGTTTTTGAGATTTTTCCGAAACTCGCCATTGTTGATTTTCCTCTACAATCTCACAAACATTGAATAATGAGATAAATGAGAGATGAATAACACACCATATATTGGGTGGAGGCGGAATATGAAAAAACACATTTTAGGAAAAATCAATAACGGCGATCAACGGCCTTCTCGATATTCCGATATTCATTATTCCTTCCAGACGAAAAATAAGTTGTATAGGAATCGTCACAATTGATACCGATAATTAATTTAACTTACCTTAATATCACATTAAAAACATGAAGGAAATCAAAACAAATGCCAACAAAATGTGGTCTCATAAAAAAAATATCTGCAGAATATTAATAAGATTCCAATTTGTTTCAAAATGTTTGCTTGATTATATTTTTGTTGGTACTTCATGTTGTCAGAAGATTTAAAAGTGAGAGCTTTTCGAGTAATTGGTAAATATAGGATATTTTTCTACCTAGTGAACATTTTTCAGATGAATATTCACTTTCCTTGAATTTGGTATTCAAAAATGACGTTTTCGACTTGTGCGTGACGTTTTTTTCATGCTTTTGACGTCCGAAGATGTCAAAATTGTGAAAAAAAAACTACACTCAGACGTCAAAACGTGAAAAAGTCACGTCACGCTTTTTTAGTTTTTTCGCGTTTTGGCGAAGTCGCCAATGTTAGGTTTGATGCGCGCGAATGGGGTGTTGTACTAATTATTATACTAAAGGTACATACATTGCCCTTCTACTTTCAACATCTCTAATTGACATAAAGCATGAAATTATTCATAATTTATGCGTTTCTATGGATAAATAATAATTACAATGGAAGTCATCTCATTTTAATTATGTGTGACCACCGTTTATGATACTGGTGTCTAGTGATACATACTACATTGGTCCGTTCTTCGGTACGTAATATTAGAAAAACTATGGATAGCAAGAAACGAGTCTGAATTATTGAAAAGACTCATTTTGTATTGTATTAGAAATAAATTTTTAATAATGCCTTGAATTGACAGTCCGTCAGTCCTACGAAGTATCAAATGTTTGTGGAGATCTTGAGAAACAAACAAATTCATCATTTCGTTTCGATGGCGAATTGAGGGAGAATTCAAAAAATTCGGATAAAGTACCAAGTAACAATGACTGATTTTTTCATTAGAATGAAAAATCTCAGGCAGCATCGAAAATGTACACCATAGTGTAGACCATTTAGCTAGCTAAATTCTAGCTGTCCTTGAAGTCGATTGAACATCACATCTGATATTGAAAACCGCAAGTAAACCTACCGTGAAAAAAATCTGCGTTGTGTATTTTATTTGTCCTTTTTCCGAACCAGTACACTTTGTGTTCTGGTCAGGAATGATCAGGACTAAGAAATACCGAAAAACTATTATTATCCAAACTTTGGTATGAATGAGCCATTGTGTTAAAATAGGTGCTTGATTGTCGGACAGACTTGCTTGGATAGGATTTCCTGAGTTTTTTTCCTTTCTACGAAAATTGTGGAGAAGCTCCTGGTTTTTCCTCGCCGTGATTCTTGAACGATAGATTTCCCTGTTTTTCATCAATAGAAATTGCGTTTTCTTTATCTTCCATGACGAACCGAAATTACACAAAGGTTCGGGGAGAATACGATAAGAGAATCCGAAAAGCAATTAGGAGGGGTTAGTAATAATGACTTCACAGAGAACGGAAAATACGGGATCGAGTTCGAATCACGTCTATATAGGTTTTGTAGATTTCATCTCCTGCACAGAAAAGAGGAATATATTCTTTTCTACGACCATCTATGGTAACGGCATATACAAATATAAATAACTATTCATTGCATGCATTATGCATACAATTTTTTTTTGCATAGAAAGTAGCTCATACCGTCATGTGATACATCATTTAATACTCGAACGAAATCACCTTGTGATCATCATTGTGTAATCCCATGTAATCACCATATAATCCCATGTAATCACCGTGTAATCCCATGTAATCTCGTGCAATCACCGTGATATCTGGAGTGGAACCACTCGCTATATGCATCCATCTCAATCAGTAAATTTATCTTCATTTGATTACTAGGAAAATTCGTAAATATTCATTTTTCATAAGCTCCTGCTTGATGAAGTGATGCACGTATTTAAATCACATAGATATATTATACCCATTGAAATGAGAAATTCAGGTCAGAATCCAGAGGTCTTCAGGTCTTCAATAATATTTACTTAATTCCTCCTTATATTTAGAAAATAACACCATATCCAAATTTTATAGATATTTTTCGATATTTGAACTGAGGAAAAATTAATGAAATGAAGGCGCATTTCTTGAAACAGAAAGGAAGGAAAGACTGCCTTGTTCTACGGACTGTTACAAATTTGCTTCCATATACTCTCTAAAATATGCAGGGGCCAGAATAATACCTATTTTTTTTCAAATGGTAAACCCTATATCATTTCACAATACGATAGATATTTCAATAGGCTTCTCACGGATATGAGGTTTAGTCTCGGGTTTGGTACATCTGTCATATAGAAGAACACGAGACAATAGAGAGATTTTTGTCATTTTTGAACAGACTTTATGATCACTATGCATGTGGTGATTTATGGTTCCGCCATATATCTCATCACGAGTAACGTGATGTTTCAAAATCAACTTTTTGTCAACCCAAAATCAACTCATTTTCATATCGAACAGTATATACAAGAACAATGCATTTCATCATCGTGACCAAATTTGTGTAACTATCGTGTCAGTTATGATAAGAAACCAGAAATTCCACATGTACTGACCATACAAGGTATTCAAAAATGATAAAAGAGAAGGCTATTCAATAAAAGTGAAAGCTTGAGTTAGGAACTGATATTCGAGAAAAATAAAAATGTTATTCTGAGTCCATATATGCTCAAATATTCAAGGTTTTCCATTTGAACAACTCAAGTTTGATACGCCACGTTTTGTTACGTCACACTGTATAATAGAAAATGATTTCAAATTGCCGAGCATCTTGTGTTGCTTTGTCTCGCAGTATTGCTCCACCTCGTTTATTGACATACAACGTAAAACTTCGCCAAAATACATCGTCCTAATCTTCGATCATTGAACAGACTAGATAAGTAATCCACACCCCTGGCAATACAGTTTGTTTGGAAGCAACATCTATAGTATCTATCTTTGTCTAAACAAGGATAGCAGAACCTGATTATCCCAGCACCAGTGCCGTGTTGTCAGAGGGGGTCGAATTTATTATTAATTCATGATGAAACCAAATTGAAAATCCGTAACAATTTCAGTGGTACTTTTCAGCATTTCTTGGTAGGAAAATGAACATCTTTATACTTCCTTCACATTGTTTCGAATACATACAATCCTATAGTGATTTTTTCAACTTGCTTGTAATCAATAAACTTATTAGGACCACGTCACAAGAAAAGTTCAATTCTCAACGCCATATGAAACAATATACTTACAATTGAGTATACAGTTGTCTGTGTGAAAAACTCGTTTTCAAGGCAAAAAGATATGATTGCATATTTGAATGTAATTTTCAAATCTGAAGATGAAACTTTTTTATATCATTTCACGATATCGTCAAAAATGAAGGAGGTTTCATCTTGAGCAGAATTCATATATTTTGACGCAAAAAATTGATGTCTGATTATTTCATTTCATGTAGATGAAAATCGATAATGAATATGTGTTGACAAGTATTATGACGAAATGTTATATCAACAATAAAATCATGAATCATGTGAAGATGTAGCAAATAGAAGTGTTTCTTATTTAAAACAGGACTGAAATGAAAAACAACCATGGATAATCACACAAATAATTTATTGATTTTTGAACAGGATTGTTTTTGTTAACATACTTCTTACTCTAACTTCCGTTGAATCTTTCAATTTATTTGCCTCCTGATGAAGTCTTACAGTGAAATATTTCTCCAAATTAGTTTGACTAGTTCCAAAAACAGTCAACGGTAAATTTCTCATTGTTGTGTGTAGAAGAAGTATAGAAATATCCTTATATTTTTTATCAAAAATACTGATTGAGTTCATCATTATTCTCAGTGATTTTTTAGCAGCTTCGCATATTTTGACTACAAATCAGGAAGCATTTATCAGTGCTACATATTTTACCACAAGACACTGTCGCAGCTGACCTATGGGTATAATCAATATAATCTAATCAATTCAATTTAAATTCATTTTTATCCATTCCATCTGGGAAAATGCTTCAAAATCTCGAATGATACGACAATGGTAACTCACCTATGAAATGACGTGTTTTGATCGCCGGTTCAAATTGTCTTTAACACAACGTCTCACCATTATATCAAATCACCAAAACTGGAAATAAACTGAGTTTCTGATGAATTCTGAGTACACAAAACTGAACAAAAGTTGAATGATATCGATAAATCAAAACGTAAATAATGACAGATACCAAACAAAGCAATAATCGCCGTCGACTGTCAATATCAAATTGCAGTGTTGCAACGTTGAGCAAAAAGTATTCATGATACCCATGCTGGTCCTCGAGCCCCCAAGAAAGTAATATTGCTAAGTCTCAGAATAATGTAGCAATCTTCTATTAATCAGAACTGATTCATAATCGTCATGACCCAAATTTATTATTATATTTATTATGCATTGAACTACATGAATTCATAAAGGACTTGAAATTTAATGGACTCTATTCATCACTTTTTGATGATTGGATATGACAACGCTGGCGACGATTGGGTACTAATATTATGATAATTCTGGGAATTCATGTTAGCATCAGAATATTTGTTTTGTGATCCTTCTAGTGGGTTTGTTGTTCGGAGGTCCTAATCTTCTTAAGAAGGAAAAAACATGTGGGACCTTCGTGATAAAACTTAGGATTTCATCCCCAATATGATGCCGCTCGCTGTTTTTCCAGCGCGGAAAGTGCAAACAGTGATTTAAGGGTTGAGGGATGAAACATTGTTCGGAATGTATCTATGGGGAGTCATTATTTCTCATGTTATACATCGTATTATTTTCCGAGAGTGATGACTGGTGGAGTGCTATTTGTAGGTATACTCACTTCCTGAGGGGGGCGAAGACGATTAGATGTTGGGTGAAATTGAGGGGAAAAACTCATATTCATGGCGTTCTTTCATCGATGGTCCCACAAGGGAGATGTCGGTTTCAATAGAGATGTTTCTGATGGAATGAATCGACTGATATTCGAGAATCACCCCTCATAGATCGGGTACTTTATCGAGCTGATTACAATCTGAATAGGTGTAGAGAAAGCTTCAATGGGTCTCTATAGGAAACGATTTATAAAATCGTGATTTCAGCAGATATTAACCGAAGTGCGATCGTTTATTTCTACTCGGATGACTTGATGTTCGAGAACTGATTATTGTTTTTTTGAAATGATTGATAACCTTGATCGATCTTGTCTCAAGGTACGATACCAAATATTGGCATTCCCGCAAGTGGCATCAGTTGAAGTGAAAAATGAAGACCGTGGATGGTCGAATGGAAATATCAAAACTCATTTCGACTCCACAACACTATTTTTTTTGAATACACCTACCAAACTTTTCTAGTCTTTGTGTGGCATTTTCTCTACTCGTTTCTGAAAATTAAAAATAGAAATTATAATAATTACCTCAATATATCTGTACTAAGGACAGATATCTGCCTCTAAATATTACTGTGCTTGGAATTCAACCTTCAGATACCTCAAAGAGAAATTCTCTATTTGCCAGTAACATCGTGTTATTGAAAAAATGTTTGGTAGACAAATATATCTTCCAATATTTCGTTCCGCGTCTTGTTTCATGTTATGTTTTATAATTCCTCCCTGTTACTTTGTATTGTATTAGGTAAGTTACTCTTTGTGAATTGCATCAGTAACGTTCAAAGTAATGTTTATAATCGTAGCTCGTATTATTCTTTTATATTTCCACATTTTAATTTCTATTTTATGAAAATTGTACTAATTATTCTGAACTATTTCTGATCAGTCTATTCATCATCAAGAATAGAATTCCTTTAGAATAACTGTTAGAGATCATTTATTAGACTAGTATAAAAACACTAAATTGTCATAATTGTACAATAACAATTTGTTCGTTTTAAATTCATCTAATCCTCAACAAGTACTAATTACTTGAAGGTCCTCGTTTATTGTCGTACATTCAATATGTGACTTTTCATTTAATAAATATTATTATCATCATTGAATTATAATGATATATATTTATTGAATAGGAAATCCTGATATACAAATACGTAACATAAATCGAATAAAAATATATATATAAACAGGGTCTTTATGTGGAGAACCATACAATATTCCAGAATTCTTTTCAACTGGCTGGATAGAAAATTTATTCATGTACAATATTAATTCATTTCGAGATATACAGGGTGTTCCATAAAAAAGATACATATCGAAGTTATATTTTTTTAAATGAGACACCCTATATTTTTTGTCTTTTTCGGATTCCGCAGCACAAATGGGGGTGAGCTTCTTCAATGTTCCGTATACCTGTCATTTTTCTTTTTCGAAATATTTGAAGAATTGGTGAATTGTATGGGACATGAAGATAATTTTCATTCGGCTCTGTGAATAACTTTGAACCTTCGTAATAGCTTCAATTGTTTGAGAAAGATTAGAAATATACCTTCATTCATATTTCAATGTCGAAATTCATACGGGATGATAACAAAATTATAGTTGGAAACTTACAATTTATGAAGTTGAATAACTTTGTTATTTCAAATGGCACACCCTCTGGTTAGTTTCATATTCTGACGAAGAATTTGATTTCCTTTCGACCTGTATCATGGTTCCATATACCTAAACCCAATACATTTCTAGAAAGGCGATTCCATTCAAAACAGGGATTATAATTTATCATATTCATTCTCAAGTCGTTGACATTTGGACATGTCGAGAATATTATGAATAAAATAATAATAAAAATACCTTTGATTATCTGCCTACTTGATATTATTCCTGATATATCCAAGTAGCATTGATTTAAATGAATTGAATTTTGAACATGTGTTTTGGAATTTTGTTATATTCCGAAAGGAAGAATGAAGAATTCATGGTTTTAGTGTAAATTGTTCTTACATACTTATGTTCTACATAAAAATTTCTATTGTTCCTATGACAATAGGAACAATAGAATAGAATGACAAAATATTCTCCAAAGTAAGGACATACATTATGCAATATTTTAAAAATGGATACCAGTCAGTATCGTTGTATTAGTTTTTTGCACATTTTGAACTTATTGATATTCGAATATTCTGATATGTTTTTCAAAGAGTTATATCTCGTGTATTTAGATTTCGGTCACTTGCAACTTTAATAGTATCATCTGCAAAGATATTGTTAAACTCACATTCTTCAATGTAACGAATATCGCTCAAATAGAGAATAAAACACAGTGGTCCCAATACGCTACCTTGCGGTACTCCACGGTTCATTTCGGCAATAAAAATTTGGTGGTCGGACGATACGGATTATTCCTTCCTTCAGTACCTAACCCTCCCGTTCGTTCTCTTGCAGGTGAAGAAGATCTGCGGCCCCGCCGAGTTCGCGCAGCGCGACGACCCGCCGGCGCCGGACGCGAGCGCCGGCGCGCCGGCGGTCTCGGGCGGCGGGGGCAAGCCGCGCGCGGCCGGCGCGCGCAGCTTCGCGCCGCTGCCCGAGGAGCAGCTGGCGCGCTTCGCGTCCGCCGTCGGCCGGACGCGCGGCTTCTACGCTTCGCTCGCCGACACGCTGTGCAGCGACGAGGCGTTCGCCGAGCGCGAGGACGGCGCGAAGTGCTGGAACGGCGAGCGCATAGCCGAGTGAGTGCGAGCGACCTTCTCTCTTTCCGTCCCCTTTTCCGTTCGACAATTATTATTCATTTCATATCGAGTTTTATCTACGACTACTGTCAAGTAATAATGTTTTTTTGAATTTATAACCTACGAAAGCGCTGAACGGACATGATGACTTTTTTTTCATGATATTCGCCATAATTGTCAGTTCAGACTGGCATTTATCCATAATTGTCAGTTTAAACTGGCAATTAGCACTAATTGCCAGTTCGAACTGACAATTAGCCATAATTGTCACTTCAAACTGGCATTTATCCCTAATTGCCAGTTCAAACTGACAATTAGCCATAATTGCCAATTCAAACTGACAATTAGCCTTCATTGTCATGTAAACTGGAAATTAGCCCTAATTGCCAGTTCAAACTGGCAATTACAAGGAAAAATTCATAATGTCCGTTTAGCGCCGAGCGAAAATTTATAATTTCCAGTTTGAACTGGCAATTAGGGCTGATTGCCAGTTAAAACTGGCAATTATAAAAAACATATCATCATGTTCATTCAGCGCTGAACGGACATTATGATTTTTTTCATAATTGCCAGTTTTAACTGGCAATTAGGGCTAATTGCCATTTTAAATTGGCAATTAGGGCTAATTGTCATTTTAAATTGGCAATTAGGGCTAATTGCCATTTTAAATTGGCAATTAGTGCTGATTGCCAGTTTGAACTGGCAATTAACCATAATTGTCAGTTCAAACTGGCATTTATCCCTAATTGACATCTCAAACTGACAATAAGTGCTGATTGCCAGTTTGAACTGGCAATTAACCATAATTGGCTAATTGCCTGTTCAAATTACAATTAGGTCTAATTGCCAGTTTAAACTGTCAATTAGTGAAAAATGCCCGTTCAAACTGGCATGAAGACCTAATTGTCAGTTAAACTGACAATTAGTGCTAATTGCCAGTTCAAACTGGCAATTATATATGCAGCGCTTTCGTAATAACCGCACTAGTGCGCTGATGAAATCTGAAACAAGGCTATAGTCTTCAGTTAATCAATCATTGCATGAATTACAAAAATTCTCTCACACACTAAACGTTATTTTTTACTCGATTTTTCCAGCGAATGATTCAAAACAACACTGGATGCTGCATTTTAGATGTCCCGATTGCATCGGTAACTTGTGTTCTGCATTAGAAAATTACTCGATTTTTCCAGCGAATGATTTAAAACAACACTGGATGCTGCATTTTAGATGTCCCGATTGCATCGGTAACTTGTGTTCTGCATTAGAAAATTTCATTCAGAATTGAAATCCTAATTGGATATAATGAACAACTCTTGATTATATTAATCTTGACAGTTTGTTGTAGATAAAGTTTGGTACGCAACACGAAGGATACTGAATTATTAACGTCCTGCGTGATTACAAACCTCACTTGCGTGCGTTGATAATGTCTATGTTCCACTCGGTACGTAAATAAACCTCGCTGGGACAGTCACTAGGTTTTTCTGGCGGTAGAGAGCTCTCCCCGCTCATTGAATTTCTGCTTTTTTTTTGGAGGTTATAATGTAATATTCCATCACATTTACATTTGATTTCGTAAAACACTGAAATCCTCACTATCATTGCTCTAATTTAATTTTTTATTCGCTGAACTTCGCAAGAAATGTTATAATAGAAAAGAAACAACACACAGCTCATTTTCTCATGATAACAATGGAGTTAGATCAATATAATAATTATAATATAATTATTATGTATTCCGGATTCCACACGAATTTTTAATGAGCTTTCTGATTGAAATGTCAGTTTTACTATGAGCTCACTTACTTCAAATACGGTCTCCTTGACACGTATTTCGACACCTGAATTTACTGATCACTTGTAATAGTTGTAGGTTTCGGAAATGTTTTGGTCATCATCAAGATTTTGATCGATAGAATTAGAGATAGAATAATTGATTCCTGATTTTTTCGATAGGTACACGAAAACTGTGGTTGATGTTGGATTGGACATGCAGAAATATAATCCAGAAGTGAAGCCCAATACTAACATACAGAGTGTTGATCCCAAAGTAGCTGGCTTGGTGGATAAACTGCGGAGGGTACATCATGTAAGTAAAAATCAAATTACTCATCCCAGATTTTCCATTATCGTTCATTCTGAATTGAATATCATCTCCTATAGAGATTTGGTGAAATCAACTGGATTTCTGTTACAATCTTCATATTTTTTGCGAGCACTCAACCTCATTATTTGTTGTTAAACCTAGCTAGGATGAAAGATTCTGATGACATTTGCTTTTCCTAGTTGCAATTCCTTATTTCCATTTCAAAGAGATCAAATTAATATCTTGTTGATTTTCTTCTTCCCAATATTTAGTTTATTGTGTTACGATATTGATGAAGATGGTTGGGATAGTATTCCAGAACTATTGAATACAAGGTGAAGTGAAATAAGTGATGATGTTAATGAAGTAGGTATGTTCATTATATGATTTATAGGAAAATAATAATAAATCTGTGGACTTTCGGAATTTCTGGACGCTGTGAGAAAAATAATGTTCAGAAGTTGATTATCGTGTATAATTAGAGCAACACTGCTGCAAGTGATTTTCCATTTATGAACATTTCCGAATTTCATCGGAAAATTCAAGTTACTCATTAATGAAGACATTCGTAGGTACTTGACAACAACAATTTCGATTTATTTATTTATATTCTATTTGACACGGATCGATGGCATGTTCCGAATATAAGATAGTAATTTCTGGTTCTGTTATGAAATCTTCCGTGATGCTCTGATATATCTGGATATCATGTCATCATTTATTTCAAATATAGTGAAATTACTTGATTCATGATATTGACATTTTGATCTGGTTGCATAAAGCATTTTCTATAATCAATTAAATTTCAATTATTCAATAAACTCATATCTATAATTATAATAATGGTGAAATGATTATAATGATAACCACCTCAACTATCAACATCGTTCGTAATGTCGAAACAGTCGATGTTGTTTATATTGTTCACAGTTAATGTTATCTCCCACATTTTTTTCTTATGAGAGATATAATTATGAATTGTTAGTAGATTATAATCTATAGCTGTACTCCTTAACAACCGGTATACAAAGTGGAACACCCACATTGTAGAAATTATCGAAATATATAATTAGTGAAATTGTTGTTGTTATTAATATGACAAGGAAAGGCAATTTTTATACGCGAGGATTTCATTATCCTTCATTCACCTATAGATACAGTTGTTGTTGATTATAAAATTTGTATATTCTTTTTGCTTTCTGAATTACCAGTCTTGAAATTGAAACGTCGTGTAAATTTAAATAATTGTATTTTTTTTCGATGTCACCGATTACTGTATTGATTTCATCAATTTCGTACTTCTGTGGTACTTCTGAGAAAACTACCAAAAAATACCATTATGACCGCTCAGTTAACCATACCCATCTCAGCTCAATCACAAGAAATATCAGTCAAATCATTTGCAACTTTCAATAAAATTTGTATCGCTTCAAGAACGTGATTGAATTGAGGCAACCCAGGTGTCATCACAAAAAAAGGTCAAACATGGAACTTAGATTCATCACGACGTTTTGAAACACATACAACTTGGAATTTAAGATGCAACTCTTGCATCGACTACATTCTCATCTTCTCATCATAAGTTTCATCACCGACATCAAATCGATTCATCTCCAGACTTCATCACACGAGGAAACTTTGTTTCACCCAAGTTCCAGCATCCCTATCGAGATATTTCATGTTCGATATCATCACTTTGTTTACGGTACGTCTTCGGAAGTACAAGAATTGAATTTCATCTCAATATTCTGAAAGGGTAACGAGATGTACTTTTCCGACCACATCGTCGGATTCATCACTCGTTTTGCTCCAGTATTATGATTGAGTATGATGTGACGAAAGTTTTAGGGAAGTCTGTGTTTTCATTTAAGGTGGATATTCATCCAAGGTATATATCTCTGTTTGAGCATTTGAAATGAAGCAGGCATGAAGCAGCTGCTGCATGTCTTGATCAACTAGGTGACAACTTCAAAATTCGGAATATATACAGTTGCATCTTTGAATTACATTTTTCGTCCGATATTCATGAGAATCTATCACTAGGAAATATCCTTCAGAGATGGCAGACAATTTCGTTACATAAAATTGGCTGAAGGCAATTCTTCCGAGGAAAGACTGGGAACCGTCCGTCCTGTTCGGAAAGGGTGATATTATCAAATAAATGTCAAAAATTGTGAGGAAGTGTGGTTTTTCTGAATTTGCGACAATATCCGGAATGTATCAGACATAATTGAATCGACAGAAGTTACTGGGACAACATTGCGAAACACTATCTGTGATAGTTTATTGAAAACTGAAACCGCTCAACGGACATGATGACTCTCAATTGTCCGATTCCTAGTAGACAAACCAGACGAGCTCAGGCTGGTCACCCCTACACTGTCAGGCTCGAGACCTGTCGAACATCGCTATACCAAGCATCATTCATCAATAGAACAGCAAAGTTGTGGAATTCTTAGCCTAGTGAAGTCTTTCCTGATGCTTACAAACTCCAAACATTCAAGAAAAATTCCAACACCTTTCTTCTTTCCCAATATTCCACCGCTGGCTAACACGATGTTCCTCGAACATTATAGGTTTCCCTTTCGTGTTGTCCACAGATAAAAAAAAAATCTCAAATTCGAATCGTATTTTCCAGAGTTTCCAAAGATAACCTTCTAGATCGACACATGTTGGGAAGCCTCAGTGAGATATTAAAATTCAACAACTTTTTCTAGTTGCTGGGTATAAGGAGTTGGAACACCAGTCTATTCACATCATAAAGAATGGAATTGTATATTGAGTTTCGATTCGAAATTGAACAGATGGTCCCAGTTGCAGATTATTATAGATTAGCTATGGATTACCTAGCTGAAAAATGATACTGCGTCGCAACGGAAGGTTTACGATTCGCAGTAGCTGTAGTCTGTAATAACCATAAACAAAATAGTGTGATGCGTGTGGCATTATGTTATGAATACGATAATACGAATAATGTCCGGGAAATTGGGTGATGAAAATAATTTTCAATATGGCCAAACGCATTAGTTGTTGTTTCGCAGGACAGGTGTGGGATTGGAAAAACAACTTCATTGCGAAATGAAAGAGATAGTGAATATGAAGAGAAAGGATCAGGTTTTCTTAAAAGTGCAACTGGTAATTCAAAGATATGATCATTCGTGGTCGAAAAACTTCAATTATTATATAAAATTCATTTCGCCAATATCTTGTCTACATTTATGAAAATAATCTCAATAATATGAACACCTGAATTGAATGAGTGGTAAAATCAGTAGTATAAATCATCAGCTTTTGATCAGGGCTCTGATTATCTTACCTGTGACACTATATATCGAAATGTTTCCACTTATGTCGCAAAGAAATATTACTTGAAAATTTATGAATGGAGACGGTTTCACACTTCCTTTATAAACAACAAGGTACGACAGAATCAGAGAAAAACTCAGAAAATAAAGTCAGAAATAGCAAAGCAAAATTATGCAACCGAAGTACAAACTAATCAAACGAAACGACAAAACTACTATACTAGGAACACAACAGAAATTTATAGACGAAAGGAATATTAGAACAAAGTAAATTGAAAAAAAAAACATGATACAAGATACAATTTTGATTTCACACGAGAGCTTTTGACAACCTAATTGTTGTTACATAACCACAAATTACGGAAATTTTCGAGAAACAAGTAAGAATCATTTCGTCCGATACAGTAACGCTCTCGGGTGGTCATACACTCAACTGCAACTCAGCTCACTAGATATTTTTCTCCATATCCAGCCGACAATGGTTTGAGATTTTGTTTCTTCTTCCATTCTGACAAACCAGCGAACTATACAGAGATAACGATGTACAAAATACTGGTGCAGTCACTGATGGTGTTTTGTTTCATCAAAAACGCTAACGCCATTTTCCGCTATAATGACATAATAGTCATGAAACTCATAATATATGATAATAGTCATAAAATTGAGAAGTACCTAAATTACTAATTCTGAATCAACATTTTTATAACACTGATTGTGCAATTATCAATAATACTGATTTTGTTTTCACTTTTGTGTCGCCATCTAACAACTGACATTTGAGTGATTTTCCGCAATGACGAATAGAATGGTGTTATCAAGTTATATGTACGTTAGAGTTCTGGTCGAAGAAATTAGATAGGCTAAAAGGCAGAATAGTTCCACCAGTGCTCTGTACATCGTTACAGAGATGAAGCAACGATATACAGAAGACTGGAGCACTAACGGCATTTTCCGATATAATGGCTTTCAATTCATGAAACTCCCCTGAAGATGGCGATATTTTTGCAGATTTCTGTAAACATAGTTGATGTTTTGAGATTGTAATAATGTAGTTCGATCATTATTTGAGAGGTTACCTAAATTCGTACTTCTGAATCAACGTTTCATATAACACTTATTGTGCAATTGTGATTTTTCGCTATATTGAATGAAATGATGTCCAAATCAAGTTGGCTGTACGTTAGAGTTTTGGCAGAAAAAATTAGATAGACAAATAGAGAGAGTAACTGCACCAGTGTTCCCTACATCGTTGATTAAACGAACAAATGTCGTCGAATATTAATTCTTACTTTTTTTCCAGATGGCCATCAATTCCTTGGGCCCGAATTATGCCGACGCTGACTATATGCAGAGAGACGGCACAGACGGCTCTGGATCTGGCAGTGGTCCAGATATCGAAGACGACGACAGAGATGACGACTACATGAGGGGATCTGGATCGGGAGATGGCAAAGATGACGGTAAGAACGACGTGATTTCGAGAATTTTCTATAAGGGTGTTAATTAAGTTTGCGCAATGAATTCAACAGACGATTATTTGACAAGAAGTTCATATGAAGATGTGTCCTAACTTGCTCCATTTTCAAGATACAAGCTGTTGAACTTTTTTATAGTTTAAATAGTTTTTTTCGTGAATATCTTGAATATCCTTCCCCAATTAAAAGTCCAGCAGCGCCCCAAGCTCCACCTCTACGAATACTCTTAACAAAATTGACATTGACATTTTCGTTTAATTTTAATTGAATCAACGTAATTGCATTTACAATTGATTGAATTTATTTTTTCCCTCTAAAACTAAGCAATATACGGAAGAATTCGAAGATATTGAAAAGTTGATGCTCAGATACCTAATCCGAAGGAATACAGAATACAGATACATTTTATCGAGTTTGAGCTGAATTAGCCACATAACACGTAAAATTAGTGATGCTAAATTTCAACACATGAAAAATATTTGAAACATTTATGAAAGAAAATTTTTTTCTTTCAAGTTTAACACCTGGTGTCTTGAAAAAGATAGGATACATGTTTATACGAACGTTCTCTCAATATTAGTCTATGAATCGTCTGTTCAATTCATTGTAAATACTTGATTTACACCATAGTCATAGAACCTTACATTATTTACTACTTTTCGAGGCGTGAAGGGAATTTTCTTTACCAACGTAGTTTTTCACATTTCATGAACTGGTAGTTCATAAACACGAAGCCAAGTTGTTATCAACCTGAATGCACATCACTGTCATGGTACGATATTCGCAGGAATGGTATTTGCTGAACTTTCTAAAGATCAAAGAGATCCTGAGCCTGAACCAGGGCAAATAGTAGATAGTAAAACTACTAAGTAAATCAAACATCAATTTGATTGTTTTTCCAATCACCTAACCTAATATTCAACACAGAACACAGAACATCAGAAGAACAATCAACTGCGAGATAATTGACAGGCACGATGTAGAGTTGGCAGGGTTGCGCCATGAACGAGCTCATTGATAGCGCGCTGTGATTGGCGGTGAGAAGAAAGAGAGTGCCACTGTTACCAACATTTTGAACAGCAAAAAAGAAATATGTATGTTTTCATACTGTGGACACTAGAATTGGATTTGAGTTGAAATACATTGTTAGAGGTGAAAAAAAAAATACTTTACACCTTGGTTGCAAATCATCACCGCATTTTTGGTCTCTAGATTATGAATAACTATTATTTATATTTCTTCTAGATGCCACGGAACCGGTGGATGGTCGCAACGCCAAAGACCCGACCGCCGGCTCGAAACCGCCCTCGTACGACCAACCCCCGACGGTGCAACACACGGCTGGCGCCAGTTCGACCGCTTGCTCGCTGGTCGTCGCGACGCTGCTTGTCTGGTGCACGTGGACGCTCAAATAATCGGAGACTATTTTGTGAGGAACGCGATAGTCGAAGGAAGGATAGAAGGAAAGAGAGAGAGATAACGAATATTGTATGAGTATATCTGGTACTGATATGTGGCCTGTGATGATATTGAAACGAAATCGAATTGAGAAGTAAATTTTTTCCCTTCTAGAGGGTGGAGAGGTGAACGTGTGTCGAATGTTTATGTGGTTTATACAGTATCGATTAACAAGTATCAAGTAACAATTTATTATCCATTATAATGAGCATGTTGAGCAGACTAAATTTACAATCGAATGAATATTTCATTTACTTTTATACATTCTATCACAAAGAAATAGATTTGATAATCAGTGATAGTGCACTGGTTGTACCTATTTTCCTATTTCGACATCAGGAACACGAATTTTACAGTTAAAAAGAGTGAAAACTTATTCGAGTCAATCCTAGAAAACTGTGTGAGAATTTACGTTGTTCCTTCGGCCCCATCTGGGTATATATCATAGCCAATCGGCGTTCCATTTGGCACACAGAATACTTTTTATACCGTTAATATAGATTCGAGACGTCAAAAATAAAATATGACATCCTCGAAGAAGTTGACGATTTTTAGCATCTTGGAGTCAACTTCAAATTCAGATTCAGTACTCAGTACACAGAAGCAAGTTGCACTAAATTCAATTTGAAATTTCAAAATTTGCGTCCATATTGGATTGACACATTTTGAATTTGAGGTTGCTGCCGCTGTTTGGAAAGTTATACGCCATATATTAGTATCAGATATTTGATTGTATATGGACCTTGTGTGATAGAGCAATTGTCAGGTTGATGGAATATTGAGAGAGGATTTATGAATATTGCGCCAAGAAAATCCACATGTTTGCTTTTATTGGAGACTATAAGATAGTCCGTTGAGTTATAAATTGTGGGATTTCATAGGAACTCTGTATATTGTTCCAAATTCGCTTCAGGTTGACAATCTCAAATTTCAGAGGGTAACTAAGACTGAAGACATTCGTGATGCTTTCATCTTTCTTTACTGCTGGAGTCGTTGAATCCATAGCTTCAAATAAAAATCGCTCAAGTTTATAAAAAACATATTTTTTCAGTAATTACATTGACAAACTTCGCAAGATGCTGTATCCATAAATTCATTGAGAGATAATTATGTCAATTGACTGTTTAATATTGCGAATTAGGAATCTATTGACCATTGAAAATGAGCTGTCTAATACCTTTACAAGATTCAACTTTATCAATCACTCCTTTGTCTGTCGAATTTTATTGATGTTATTCTGACCTTGCATAGTATGGGCCGATCCTCTTAGTATTCCATCCGGCTGGCAGTAGATAGATATTATTAGAGAAGAAGATATTAGGTTTTTTCTAATTGCTGTTGATGTTTGGAGTATTTATGTGTGAGCAGGTATATCACCTAGGTTTGGTGCCATTTAGAAGTGTTTGGAAATTTCGAATTTCTGGTGATTATTCGTTTGAAAAAAGAATGTGAATGCTAGGGAACATTACATGCTTTGCAAGAATTTTTCCCTGTGGAGTATGTGACGTTTCTGAGCAAAATAAAACCTCGTTTGTTTTGACATAAATGATGCTCGAAGTGAATTAGTATTGATGTCCTATATCGAGCAATTTCGTATTCATAATTTTTTGACATAAGAAAATACAATACACTTGTTAGAGGTACGATACAGGATCTAAACCAACATATTTCGACCAGTTTGATATTTTCCTTCTATGAAATTACATGCTATTTTGGCCAGTAAATGATATCCTGTATGACATATTTCTAACGCCTTGTATATATACATATTTGCTGAATTCCCGCGAGACTGTTTCTAGGAATAATGATGAATTATCCCGTTTACCGTTGCCAATTGAGGGTGAATGGCATTTGTTGGGAGTTTCCTATACTCTGTACATTTAATTTTGCTTGTTGAGAAAACTTGTAGGAGACAAGTATAATCGATAATAATTGATTGAGAGGTATCGGTAATTTTGCAATTATGATGCGATATTCATTTTTTTACATTTTTTTGTGTGAAAATCTTCTGGTACTTACCTATTTTTTCAATGAAAAAGGAAGGAAACCTTTTCGAGATGATTCATAAAGTGTGGAAATACATCTTCTTCAGCTTGTTTTGGGTAGACACCGCCAATCGCCGTTATATTTCTCATACAGGATACTTTTTATACTTTCAGTACACATTCAAGAAGTCCGAACAAAGGTAAAAATGATTGAAGGAGCTGATTTGATAACTTTCTGTCTAACATGAATGGCGATTGATAGCCCGGGTTGGCAACCCTGTGAAGGAATTGAATCCACGTTCTTTAGCATTCCAGAGGAAGGTTCAACTTTTTCGATATGAGAAGGTGCTTTCAAATGACAATTTGTGTCAGAACAACTAGTTTGTGACTCTAAATGTCAGAGATTTTCATTTGACAGCGCCTTCCATATGGAACAAGATGTTTTTCCTTTTTTTTTTGACTCCTTGAATGTATTGTGAAGGTATGAAAAGTATCATGTGTGAGAAATGGAAGGCCAATTGGCTATGACGCCTACCCAGAGCGGGCAGGGCAGGGTAGAAAGGTTTCAGGTATTGGGAAATTCGGATCTCTGAGGCCAAAACAGGTATTTTTCGAAAAAATTTGGATCGCATTGCAACTGCAACATTACCAAGACACATTGTAAGTCTTTGTCTTGTGTTCAAAACACAAAGCAAGTCATCACTTTGATAATCAATAGTTTCTTGTTGATGCTTCTTGAAGATATATATTATTTTAGACTGGAAATACTTCTCTATAGGACTAGTTCGGAAAATCTAAACAGGATACTTTTATAATATGACAGGGGCTGTTATTTTATAAATGGTAAAATTCCAAACATTACCCTTATATTCTAGACTTTTTAGTCTCAGCTCCTTGGAATAAGTCCAGACTCATAACATTGAAGGAGTAGTCAAGTAATGAGTCTGGAATAGGAATCTTTACATAGCATGTAGGCAAATTTCAGGACTACAGGTCTTGTAGAGAGATTTTCCCTCTATACATTCAACGTTCATCAATATAAAGCAATATTTTACATTGTCCCTGTTAATGATTGGGTTTTCTGTACTAGTCATGTGAACGAATTTTTTTTTGTCAGAATACATCATGAAATATTGAGTACACAGTCTGAAACACACTTGTGGAATATTCAATTTATCTTGGTGAAGCATGAACCTCGTAACCCTCTAGTTGAACCTTTTTTGCCTTTTATATTATTTATTGATTGATGATTCATTAAGAAGTTGAAAAGAATCAGTTTTGACTATTTTGTAATGGAATGAATGTGTGAAGTGTAGATAGTATATTGAATTAAGATATATATTATACCTTTAAATTATTTTGAGAATTGTCTGTGATTAATCTTTATTATTTAATTATTATAAAAATAGGTATCGAAATTCATATTATTTCAATTTGTTGACGGATCATCTGAATTTCAGGTTTCATCAAGTAAAAATCTAGAAATCAACACATTATACTTAATTTTTCAGCTTTAAAAATCAAATTCATTGTGTTGAGTTTAACACTGATTCATAGTTGTTATGTGCTATTACTCAGAGGTACATTACATAGGCTTTCGACGATTTATTCATCTCCACTTTATTTGATGAAACTTTGTGACATCCTCATTTGAAGACAAAGTTCCAGTTCTCAGCTCCAATGAGATTTGAACCACTTTAATGCAGATTATTTTCACATACAGATTGGATAGTTGATGAATGGACTATTTCTACAAATCTCAGGTTTTATAAACTCATTTCAGTTCAACAATTTTTCATCTCAGAATGTTGAGATTAATTTTTTCTCAATATAGTTTTTCCGGTAATTATGATTTTTTTTCTGGTGACAAGGAGAATAATTTCAATTTCTGTTCGAATACAAACTTTTCATTTTCGGAAATTGTGTCCAATACATATTTCTGATAAGTCAGTGTACATGTAGATAGCAGCCATATTCGAAAATAGTTCTACGCGTAATATTTAGTTTTTTTTATAAATATTGTATCATTACCCAGTTTCTTGATTCACTTTGCAGCTTCGCCTTTGTTTTATTTATTCATCGATAGGTAGACCGATAGTTATAATAACGATGATGGTGGCATATCAAACTAGGCAATAATGAAAGTTTGAAATATAAATAGTGACACAATTTGAATAGGTTTACTAACAAAACATGATGAAAACCCACAATTTATTGTTTTTTCTTTGTGGAACTTGTCAAACTAACTAGTCCTTTAGCTTTTGTAATCGCTGTTTTTATTTGAATGATGATTTTCATTTGGATTTTCTGTATACATGCCTTTTGTTTCTATAGGAATAAAAAAATAGTTGCCTTTTTTAATATTACTTTTGATTCCCACATCCTTAGAACACACTGTCACAGCCTCGCAATAACGAATCTAGCCCAAGTAATTTCTACTTATGCAACTACCGGAAATACTATGTAGTTTTGCGTTTTTATGTAGTTTTCTTCTAGTATTCCTAACAAAATCAATCGCCCATTGACTTCTCATTTGAAGTATTTGTGAAATCCAAAATCATCAAAACACTACTTCAATGTTTGGTGAAATCCGAAAGAAGTTTTCATCATTCGCCAGTAGGTGTCGCCATTTTGAATAATAACGATATAAAAAGCATTGTAAATTAAGGTATAAGTATAAATGTGGATTCACTTCTCTACAGTAGTACTGGACATAAATATAGTCAAGATACTGGCACTTTATTCAGTGTATATTAGTGTATATAAGGGTGAAACTTGAAAGTAGTTATCGTTCCCTGACTTGTCATATAATTTGTATATACTGAGTGTCCTGAGAATGTACCGAAAAACTTTTAGGGGTGATGGGTGCCATCAAAACAAGCATTTTGTTTATAATATAAACACATGTCTGCAAATGTATAGGTACTCAGTTCTATTCCTGTATTAACAAATAAATTATGCTTCACAATAGTTGTATAAATGTTGACTATTTACTTCAATACAAAGATTGCACCTCCGGGGTATTGGCGAATTGGCAAGGTAGGAATTTTCCAAATATTCATGATAAGTAAATATTTTTGCATCTCATGGTCAACTATTGAAAACCCAAGTAAAAAACTTCTTCATTTGTTCACGATTCAAATAGCGTTTTTGCTCTCTTGCAAATGCAAGCCCAAATGGCTTGCATGCGGATATATTCTTATTCAAACAAAAATGCTTGTTCTGATGTCCCCTATCTCCCCTACAAGTTTGTCGGTATCTCAGAAAACCCTGTAATATGATTTCTATGGGATTATTCTGGAATTTGAGGTTCATATCTTGAACCGGATTTCATGGAGCATAGAAAACACCTCACACGGAACACCTCTACCCGTGCTATATGCTGTGGTGCTACGGTGCAATTGCAAAGGGGTTTCTTTGCAATAAGCAAAGAAACCCCTCTTCTGTGGCATAAGCATTATAGTGATGTTCTATTCCCTAGACGTAATCAGAGATTGTCTAACTAGTAGATGGTGATCTGTGACCTCTGTGACATCTGTGACTATGAGATGGTCTACTTCTCTCCCTCATCTGAGATTTCTGCCTAGTCCATACATACTCTTTGTCTATACTCTTGCTCTTGGCCACATTGAGCTAGAGGTGGGACATCAATTTTATTCACATCGATGCTATCTTTGATCTTGAGGAACGCCAACAAATGACGCGACTACAAACTACATAACTACTTACAGACGTGTTATGTATGCCTCTGTGAAGAATGTGTTACTAATGCTAGGCGAATGGCAAATGACTACGTTTCATTTGGATAATCACGCGATTTTTCGATAGAATTCTATATGATGCAGCTCTCTATGCTCCCTTATGTATTCTCTATCTACTATCGCAGGCAAGATATATTTCGCCCATCTCTATCAATCAAGGCGACTCGAAACCATCCAAAACTTATGTGACCTTGCACACTGACACGTGACAACGACAACTAGCAAAGCATCTAAAGCAAAACCAAGGTGAAAAGAGGATGGTGAAATAACTCAAAACATGTAGACCTGTCAACAACCTTTCTAAGACCGCATCGCTTGAGTATACAATACCTGGCGATACGACCATCGAGATTTGTAGAGTTGATTCCCTTTCACTGGCGATAACGGATAGTTGACAGTGCTGAATAGCTAAACGTCCCATTTTTGCCTTCATGTTGAATTTAATTCAACACGAAGGCAATATCCTATCAATAGAAGGGTGACGCCATCTAGTGTCGATCTGTCTCAGTAAAGTATTAAAATTCGACGTTTTCAAGAAGGCAGCAGTCTACAATTTTTTCTACTGGAGATAAGAAGTTGGAACACCAGTCTATTCGCATCATAAGCAGCAAAAATCGAGCGTAGAGAGCGAGCACAAGCGAGTACAACTCGAAACTCGATTGCTAGGAGTACGAAACGAGAGACGAGACGAGAGAAGAGTTGAGAGTGTCGAGACTGTCGAGTGTCGACACAGAGGGTGCGCCGAAAGTATGTGTCGTGTTTTTCCGATACATTTTTCTGATTGATAATGTTTTTCGCTTCTTAACAATAGTGCGACACTACTTTTCGTCGGATCTATGGCTACAACTCTACATATTACGGTTTCAGCGTAGTGTAGGTAGAGTTTCAGTATCGGGAAAGTGTTATTTTTGATGTCGAAGTGAGTGAACCCAATCAAAATGGCGCATCAAATGCCCCCATCGGTGAACTGTTCACTGGATGATATTGACTTGACGGCCCTAAAGGTGAGATTTTATCTTTGAGAGACATTTATATAATTTTTTGAGATATACACATCACAAAATCGACCAATGGGTGCTAATATGATATGTAAACATGTTGATTTCATGGGTGTGATTCATCGTCAGTCGGAAGATTTGCTTTTGTATTCAAAACATTATTTTTGCAGGATCCAGCAGGAATTTTCGAACTTATCGAAGTAGTCGGGAATGGAACATATGGACAAGTCTACAAAGTAAGTTTCATCTCATTCTTCTGTGAATTCTGGCTTTCATCAATGTGTCATTTGGTTTTTTCTAAGAACAGACAATGAGGAACGAATTGAATTAATTAAGAGATGATAGAGTGTTTCAGAGTGTTGTGAAATTGGAAGAACATTGACCTTTTGTTAAAAATTCCCATGACACAATCTGTGACTATTCAAAAGAACGTTCTCCTTTTTAATTGGTAGGTAGCATCACAAATTTATCATCTACTATAGGTTTAACTGTTTCAACATCAACAAAGTATTATCAGTCGAGTCAAGAATATGATAACAAGGCCCTACTTCACAAAGATGTTGATTTTTTGCAATATATTTTCTATATTTGGTATACTTAGTTCTGCGAATTCCATCTTTGTTGTTGACTGCAATAATTGTGTAATTTTTTAATGATATACTAGGAATATGGTATATTATACTATAGTACATATACCTATATACTATGGTGTTATATATGGTAAAAAATTATATCAGATATTCAAAGAAAGTCACAGTTCATTGCCTATAATATTTAAGATTTTCATTATTATAAATGCATGAATTCATCAATATCAATAAATATCAATAAAAATATGTTTTTCATTAAGAAACTGAAAATACCTCTCGTAATTTTTGTTATTTCTGATAAAGAGTTGATGTATTTTCAGTAATAAAATGATGCTAAAGCCAATTGAACAATATCATTGTGTTATGTTGAACAATAATTATTCATAAAAAAATTAACTTTTGGCAGGTAGTGATAATCACGTGATCCAGTCCGAGTGAGCCTTTTCTTTTTGAAAGCAAAATTTAATGTGCAAGTTGATTTTTGAAATGAATTATTGATGAAAGATTTCTCCATATGATACCAAGTTTCTGACAGACTGTATAATGAAGTCATTGTGACAACCAAAAGCATATTGTAATAGCTCAGGATCAGGATAGCTGATTTTATTTTCTTGACATTGGTATTACTGAATTAGCCCCACATCAGAGATAGGTATGCCATTTCATAATTTTCTGTTTTCACATTAAACTCAATTATCCTAACACAATCTCTCTAGATTTGATATCTGTAGATCTCTGAAGATTTGATCATTTCATCAGTATTGCCAAGTGTCGCCAATATTACTTGATATTATATTCGGCACTGATTCCTCGTGTTTATTGAAAATTAATTCGAATTAGAAAACATTTAGACATATTGTCACGCATTACGTTAGCGGAATAACTTCAAGAAATCTTTACACAGGAAAAAATCAGCGGTTTGTCACCATTGGATTGCCAGAGGTGGAGCAGTTTCTTGGCCTCCTAGGTCACCCGATTTAACGTCGCTAGATTTTTTCCTGTGTAAAGTCTTTAGTCTACGAACTCCAGTAGAAAGAGAGCAAGACTTAATTGGACAAATCACAGCAACATTTGAAATCATTCTGAACGAGAATCAAATTTTTAGTCAAGTCCGCCGAAATCATGTGCTACGTTCAAACCAGTGTATTCAGGTTGGAGGAAGACATTTTGAACAATCGTTGTGATGATATCATGTACAAAAGGCAAAAATTGAATGCATCAAGTCCTATTTAGGCAATTCATCATCTTTCTAAAACTTAAAGTGTCTTAGGGCACTAGTGCCGTATTGTGACACTTTCCCGGACTGTTGCACTGAATAACCCCTAGAAGTTTGATCCCAAAGTTCTATAACACCCTGTGTATTATTACAATTTGTTGTTTTGAGTATATTTCATTGTGTGGCCATGTAACTAATAGGTCCTTAGATTATATATGATCTAAGAATAGGATAATGTGTAACAATTTAACAACAATACTGGGTGCCACAAGATTGAAACTCGACACAGTTGTTCTAAGTTGACATTGGTAACGCGCTACTATGGATTGTACGTCTAGGTTCCAGAATAAACAATTGTAAACAGAGGACCTCTTGCAAATAGATAAATGCGCTCATTTCAGTCGGTACATTTGATTCTTCTTAGTGCTGGGTTACCTTTTATTGTTTTGTCTGTGTTATTCATGATTCAGGCGAGTGAAACCATTTTTGGTTCAATGTCTAACTCATGGTAAATATCAATTCCAGATTGTTTTCTATTCTGTCATGACAAGTGAGGAATAATAATAATAAGAATTCATGTGAGTGTTGCATTCACTATTCAAACTATTCAATAGAATGTTACAAGGGAAGTTAGGTAGAGATATATTTCATGATAGCTGTAGAAAAAAAATTGAAAATCAGAAATGTAGAATCCTCATCGTTATTGGCTATCAGAATAGATGTTGAATAATCTTTTGAATTGAATAAGACAGGTAGGTATGTCATTGAAATTCGTAAACTAGCACCTGGTGTTTTTGTGATCCCTTATCTCCTCTATTATTACATGGGAATTCCTAGCAATGCTTCGAAATCTCAGACAGATCCACTGCCACTGTTTTGTGGTTCATGCACAGTTGTTCAGACAGGCGACAGAATTCAAATTCGATGACCCCTTACCGAATATGGTTCGACCTTGAACCGTAAGAGGCTCGTCTGCTCACTGTTTTAGACTGCACACTAAGAATGGGGTTATATCCATCAATTTACATGGAATTTATTTCTTTCCCAGTCTAGCCAATGACCATTTTTTATTTGCTCTGCAATAGTTGTTTAGCAAGCATGAGATAATCTCCCATAAACCTGGCAGAACCATTTTGAAATCTGCAATTTTTTAGTGGACCATAATTTGTCGATAATTAATAACCGTATCGATAGAAATTGTCCCTCGTTGTTCTGAAAAACTCATTGGTTTCGCTAAGAGGAAACAAGTCATATGATTTGTCGCTAATTAATTACCTTTTCTTGAAAAACAATCAAAAGAAATCTATTCATTCTTTCAGGCTTCATGGAATTTTCTCTACTCGTTTCTAAAAATAAAAATAGAAATTATAATAATTATTTCAATATACTTGTAGTGGGAAGGGATCAATGATCTGTCCCAAAGTGTCACTGCACTTGGAATTATATATCTGAAAGAGGAATTCCAAATTTTCAAAATCATGATGTTACTGACTATATTATCAGTAAATTTTTGGACCATTAGTGTGGCAAAGCGAAATAGCTGTTCTAATATTCGAGATGGAAGAACACAATTTGTAGTAGGAATCGGTGGTAGGTTGTAGGAATTGGTTGTAGGTGGAGCTGTAGGTTCATGGGAGACATGTTTTGAAAATATTTTCCAGTATATAGGATCGCATGGCTATCGGTAGTCAATACCATATTCTATAACATCGAACTTCCATCTCTCCTCCCTCGCCTCTATCCCTGAAAGCAGAGCAGCTATTTCATTTCGCCATAGTAATGGTTCACCCTGTATAATCGAATAACCTCGCGAATATCTGAATGCACGACTGAATTCCACTGATATAGGATTAACTATATCTGACTCATTTATCAGAGTTTCTTTATGAGAATGTTCATCGAGAGAATTTCAGTTACATGCTGAGAGCAATGTATTGAGGATGTATTGAGAAAGAAATTCATAAGATGTCGATATGCAGCAAAAATTTAACAATCAGATTATTTAAAGAACTTTTTTTTTACGAAAAATACTCCTAAAATATATTCGAACTGGCTAGGATTGTTACAAGTAATGCTTTGATTCTCAATAGTAACATCATGATGAGAATTATTATTCTTCTATACTTCCGATAAATCAGCGATAAGTTATGGTCTATGTAGTTGAAATTTGCAAATTCTAAAATTTTTCTGCTTGTAGTTAAATGAAGACTCATAATGCAAGGTAGGATTACTTGTAGGATTAGTATTTTTGGTATTAATTAATTGAGAACACAAGTTGTTAAAAACGACATCAAAACCTCAAAATTGCTGCTTTCACTTCCCATAGGCTGAAGAAGAATCACAGGAAATGGTGAATTTGGACCGAAATCAAGAAAAAATGTTTCTCACAGTCGGTGATATAGACAATCTACATGTTATATCCTGCACTTCACTTTCTTCTTCATTGTCGATGAAAAACTCGCTTAATTACTACCTACCTACCTTCATTTTTCATGCGATAATAAATATCGTTTATCTTGCATTATTACAAAAAACATAATAAAAATGTCACTGGATTTGTCAGCCTATTAAACAGAGTATTCAAAGACCCTGTTTTGGTATAATATCCGAGGAATGTCTTCTCTAACACTTTTTTCTTCAGAGTCCGGTTATATTTAACCTGTTTTCATTAGGTATCTGTGATATTTCACTACATAATTGTCATTATAAGTGTCCGAAGTACCAGTATTCAAATTATTATTATCACTAGTATTTCTGAGTTTTAATGAGAATGTATAATTCGAACTTTTCTTAGTCATGATTCGCACTAAACTGCGTGATTATGTTCATTAATCGGCAGAAACTTCAATTGTAGACAGTGTTGCCAGGTTATTATTTAGGTTATTTTTTAGCTCGACAGCCGGAGACTATTTTAAAGAAGTAGGAAATCTACAATTAATTAAATTAATCAATTAATATTGCAACTGAACATGTTATAGATACCTATACAAAGTTTTTCCTCTCAAAACTTTTGATGCACTGAAAAAATCAATCTGAATACTAAGTTTGTCGGTGTTATTCTGATTCACCCAGTAATGTTTTTCAATAATTCATAATCCTTTTCATACATTGATTTATACAGGGTAATTTCAATAATGTTTCACGAAACTTCAAGGTCAGATTTGTTGGGTATAATGTTGAAAAAAATGTTCAGTGTGTATCGGATCATATTTTTTGAGATATTGTTTGTGACTAGATTGGTACTACAATATTTTTTTTCTCTACAATATTTATCAACTTCGGACTGTATGTAACATGTATATTACAATAATTTAATTTAAATTTTTCCCAATTTTTGGCAATTTGGAAATTTTTTGTTGTTGTTTTCTCATTTTTCATCTGCTATCAACCGTTAACGACGACTGAAAATGAGATATTATTTAATAAGATCACGACTGAATGTTTTTTTTTCTCAGGAAATTGAACCAGTTCATTAGAGGTGCGTAATTATTGTCATCTATATGATTCAGTATTGGTAGTTTTCAATTTCCTTCCATTAAAGTATATCGAGGAGATCTACTGTTGCAACAATAAACATGGCAACTCTGATTTTAAAATTTAATAGTCTACCTGATAGCTTAATAATTAACATCATAAAGAGTATAAAACATGTGTTTTCTCTAGTGTATTCCTGTACATGTTATTTATTATTATGTATTTTCATCTTGACATGAGATGCTAGAAAACAGCCAGGTTCTTTGTTATTTTTCTGCTCGCATGAAATTTGAAGTAAATAATTTGTAAGTTGTTTTTTTTTATCTGTAGACAACACGAAAGGGAAACCTATGATGTTCGAGGAACATCGTGTTAGCCAGCGGTGGAATTTTGGGAGAGAAAGAGATAAACTTCAGAATGCAGGCAAACATTTTCACGAAATAGTTGAAAAACAATAAATTTCTTTGCTTTACACTTTTGAAGTTATATGAAAGTTTACTGAATATATTAGTGTGTTCGGTAAACTTTGGATGTGGGGTAAAAAATAATTCGTTCTAGTCAACAACATTAATGTCTTTGGTAATAGCAAATAAAGGTTCCAATCCAAGAAATTTATTCAAGAACCCTGTTTATCTTCTTTTACACGCACTTTCTCAAGAATAATAAGGTCAGTTCCAAATGTTCTTTCTCCTCTTCTTCATTGAATATACTTTTTTACTTTTGTGTTTATTCATGCTCAGTGAATTTTCGAGCATATGAAAAAACTGAAGACTCTCTTGGTATTGAACATTCGTTTCTTTCAAGAAATGTAGAATTGGTCCTATTCTTATTTTTACTTCCTCAAGGATGTTTTTTTTATGTCAGAAAGTTCAGGTTTCCTGCAGGAATTCGAGTAGTGAGCCAATTAATAATAAATTATACAGTGTGTTCCAAAATACCAAGATAACGTTCGCATGTTGATTTTACTACATTCTAACATTCTTATGAGGAATTATATTCTAATCTTTTTATTGAATTGGAAGTGAATTTCGCATGTCCCTGTATTCAATTTTAGGTTTTCAATATCACTAAGAGATTTCTTTCATATCGCATTTTTAACATCGATTAACATTGTCAGAAATGTAATATAATGAAAATGGATATGGAAAATATTTTTTTGTTTCGTTCGCCCCGATACAGGGGAGGTTTAGGAGAACGGAAAATTAGGAAAAACCCAAATGATGATTATAGATTGGCGTTTGGCGTTCTATTCTGTGTTATGGATATGAAAAGTTCAACTTGGTACTGAATTAGCAAAATTGTAAAATAGAATTGCCTTCATACTTTCAGAATTCGTTTAAAATCCATTACAAATGATTCATATTGTGAACAACTAATCCGTATTGCTTACACAACGATACATAAATGCAGTGTTGTCACAGAAAGAAAATATTATACGAGATTTAGGGAAAATGTACCAAAACTCAAAAGACCGAGAATTTTTAAATTTTTGAATCAATTTTTTTGATTTTCGTTAGATTTTCATTCAGATTTTGTGAATAATGGCCCAAGTCGAAAAGAGAATTTGTTAAATGTCAAACGAGAGATACAGTTTTCATAATAAATTGTTATGCATATATAATCGATATTTTTTTTTTCAAAAACATGTATTTCTTTGTAACTTTTGGATTAACCACTATCGGCAAAAGAAAGAAGAGTAAGCCTCGCTAAAGTTGAAAAACTGTACGAGTGCCTATACAGATTTTTTTGTTGATGATGATTTTGATATTCATATGGGTAGATCGAATTCAGAGGTTTATTTATATTTATTTAATACAATTTCAATAATTTTGTACATTCAGTTTTTGAGATCATTATATTCCCCAGTATTGATAAATATATCTAATCTACTAATGATGAGATTATTGATAATTCAATGGAATAGGTAATATCATATTCATGATATTTTTTGACTCAAAAACAAAACTTAGAATACCACTAGAACATTGAATAATGGTAGACGAATTCACTCATTCTGTGGAAGCAAAACATAGAAAGATACTATACTATACATATATCTTAACAAAAATGAAAATGTGTATTGAACTGAATAATGAAATATTTTGTGTTTTTTTTATCAACTTTTGAAAGTATTCCGTAGTAGAGTAGTAGCAGAACTACTGAACCCTACTAAACTATTTCACTGTATTACAGTGTACCAAATCTGGTACACTAGCAACTGTGGCAACACTGCATAAATGTGAAATGTTTGAACGGTTCTTCGGCTTCTCGAGCTAAAAATTTCTATTTATCCATTATGCGTAACAGTATCACAGTATTATCACCCTCTGAGCCATAGGAAATCCCGAGGGAATCCTATCGTCTTGCGAAAATCGAAATTATCGTATTTCCTTGCCCATTACGTAATCCAAAACAGTTTTCATATTATTACCCTCAGAACAAACATGTGGGGAATGGTGGGAAACGATAACGGTGAACAGTGGCGTAACAATTGCTGATATGAAAGGGACACAACAATGTATCATAAAAATGACACTTATTTACAAAATCTTTTTAATTTTTTGTTTGAGAATTAAAAAAAAATCTTTGATTTCAGTGGTACCAACATTTGAAGAGCTCTCCAATGATGTATCACACACAAGGTGGCAAAACCGGATCGATTAGATTCCTCAGATTTGAAGTCGTGAAATTTAAAACAGTAGCGTTATAAAGATCAGTTATCATTTTTATATTATGTTGCTTTCATTGGTGATCTTGTGGCTGAAATGGGGCCAGAGGGGTGAGAGGTTCGAATATCGATCATATCGTCCTGTTTCTCAGTGATGAAAAATTATCTGAAGCACCAAAGATAACTCTGCCTGTAGTTATCTTGTGTATACTCAATTCTTAAACACCCTATATGATATGAAAAGAAATCACAGGGAAACGAATTGAATTATAAAATGCAAATTTCAGACATGAACCTCGTTGAAATGAAGAAAACATATAATAGAAAAATTCATGAGATACTGCCACAGGAGCCGAACAAGGGACTCAAAGTTTATGATTTAGCACAAAGAAAAGAATAGCGTGATTTGATTCTTAAATTTGATGTCTTAGGTGCCAAGTGGTCCTATCGAGAGACACATTCACATTACAAAATAGGGTGGTCACCCGGGAGTTTATGATAGCTTATTATTTTCATCTTTAAGACTTATGTTCCAAAAAATAACTGTTTCATTGTAAATGTTTAGTAGAAATAATAACCAATTCCTACAAAACCATCTCGCAGATGACATGAAAGAAAAGTACCTTAATCGCGACATGAGCCTGGTCAGAATCTTTTCTCGTGAGAAGGGTGACAAATGACATCTCCTTAATGTATTTACTGATACTTCAGATGAAAACTACAATGAGAATGAATTTGGCAAAATAAAAATATAAAACATACAAAATATGTACGACACAATATTTCCATCGATATTTTCTCATTATGTGATGAAAAATTGAATGCACAAGTAAAACGATTGTGGCTATCAGCCTTGGAGGGTGAAACTTCTTGACATACTGAAACTTCTCTTCACATTGCAAGTTGTTGATGACCAAGTAAAGAATATTCGAATAATGTGATTTATAATCGAGTTTATATAAGAATCATTGCATTGATTCAGCAGATCTAGATAGATAGATTTGTTGGTCCAGTTATACAAGCTATGGGATGAGTCATGAAAAAATTCATAACAAGGATCACAAATGAAAATATTTAAAATAGTATAAAACAATAACAAACATGATAGCCATCAACACTAAACAAGTCTTATTTGAAATGATCACTAAGCTCTTTGATACTATGGGACAATCTCTATTATCACAGATTCAACCTTCCTCTTGAATTTACTTACCAGTTTATATTCATTAAGTAATTTATTATAAAGCCTTAGTATTTTCCACAAAATGACAAAACGATTTATGGGAATGTGGAGATGTTTTATTGAAACTTTTAGTTTTTAATTTTTTCTATTTACGAAATTTCAGGAATATAACTGTTTCATAATCGTAGTTGTATCAAGCTACTGATTCTCATCGATATAATACTTCTCTCTAATATCGGTTTCTTGTGAAATGAAGATACCGCTTTAATTTTTTGTTATCTTTGATGCGAAGTTGATGTATCATTATCACATATAGTGAAGCAGTTTGATCATCTTTTGATCCATGACTATCATTTTCGTACTGGAAAAATCCATTTATTTATATATTATATTTTGAAACCTATTTTTCAAAGATGAAATTATAATATAATTGGCTGTATTTTTTTTTTCTCTTAACTGTTATTTGGATGAATAATTCTTTACATAGTGATTGTGCCTCGGATTGTGCATCTCGTTGTGCATCATAAAAATTTTCATCAAGACTGAGTCAGACTCTTATCAATTCATAATTCTCAAAATTTTGTGAATGATGTTCCATATCGTTAATTAGGTATTATCGTTATTTTTTCTCTGCAAGATTATACTTATTTTCCAAAAATAATTTTGTCAATTGCTCCACTTTCTATATTAGTGTCGAGAAATCCCAGAGGAAGGGGTGCTCCCGGCCCGCCCATGTTTTGTGATGCTTTCGGTAATTAAATTTCCTGTAGGATAGGTTTTCCAATAAAAACGAATTCGGTTACTAGAGTTATTAGGGGTGCATTAATAGGTATTGAAATATTCAGGAAAACTGTCAAAGGACTATTGAAGCTCAGACCATATTACAGCCTTGAAGAATTCAACGATGACTCGATTTGAAAACTTCTCGACTGTCCTAATATATGAGTATGCTGATTAGAATTCTTGTGATTACTTCATTCTTATTAGGTTTGCTTATATATTCATGTTTGTGATTGTTTTTATACCTATGTATGTTATTATTTTCATATTTTGACAAAACATATGTTCTATTACTGTGATTTTAATATTATAGTTGTAATTTTTGATTTCATGCTTTGTCGACAAGAAGAAATTCTTTCATGATAATACAGTATATTTTTCATTATTATTATTATAGGTATTTCATTACATGTCATGTGTTCGACTTATACGAGGAAATCCCCTTGTCTTTATGGTATAATGAGAATCCTAACAAAAACTTGATTGGAATCAAGTGAACGACTATTTGAATTATTCACAGTATCGATTGTTTTGTATCAGTGAATAACACGTAAATGGACCAAATACCTGAATTAGTCATACAGATTGAGAAATGCTATCGAGAGTACAATGACCTGGATTTTAAATTGCCAAGGATCCTCGTTTTTCAAGCTCAAGCATGTGTATATTGTTGATTAAAATTACAACATAAAATAGGTAGGTAGGTTCTAGTTAGTTATTCAATCAAATATGTTCATTATTTTTGCTAGGTATATATGTATTGGAAGAAGAATGATTTATATTGGGAATTTGGGTTTCCAGAAGAGACTATTTGAATAATATGCAGTGGCGATTCAATACCATAAGTGGGCCAAGTGATTATTTTGAAAAAGGAACAATATTGATTATTTTGTACTAGTTCAATTAGTTTTGAAGATTATTTCATGCTTTGTATTGTTATTCTTATTAAACTATATCTTCCACCTGTAGTTCCTTTATTATAAATTATTATTGATCACTTTGGTTTTCTTGTGTTATGAATATTGTTTTTGTATGCGATGTTGCCATTCTCTGATCTGAGTCAACTCTTTTTGACAAAGTTTGATTCATTATCAAATAGCTGAAAAAAAGCAAATCACTAGTTCTACCAAATATCAAATATTCGTGCAAATTCATCGAAAGCCAAGTTTCCCATCGTTACTATGGAAGAATATCTAGAAAACTAACATTGTGAGCTCGACAAGTAGTGTATGGTATCATAACTTATCCATATTTCCAATATCCTATGTCTTGATTCGCTCATCTCGTGCAGGAAAAGTGATATTCAGAGAATTCAAAAACCAAAAAATAACTTCATCAAAATATTACGGATGATCGAGAGGTCAACATAATTCAAAAAATTGTGGACAAAAAGGCTCCTATGTATCTGCAATCTGTCCTTAAAATAAAGGCCGGAAATACATACATTGAATGTTTTACACAAATTTTTCTTCATCCAGACATTTCATCCCAACAGCCTTCCACTTATTGTCACCCAATCATGACCAGATTCATCAAGTTATTCGGAAGTCTCTTTGAAAATTGGCGCAACTAGAAATCATTTTCAAATTTCCATATTCTTCTAGGGCCGTCATACAAAAACTGGTCAACTCGCGGCCATCAAAGTCATGGACGTTACGGAGGACGAAGAGGAAGAAATCAAGCTGGAAATCAACGTTCTCAAGAAATATTCCAATCACAGGAACATCGCGACGTACTACGGGGCGTTCATAAAGAAATCGCCGCCCGGAAAAGATGACCAGCTATGGTTGGTCATGGAATATTGTGGAGCAGGTGAGATTATTTTGGTTGTACATGGTGTTCATCATTATTGTAAAAAAAGTAGTGTCGATATGCGGGGTATCAAAATTTTCCAAAAAAAAAACGGACCTTAATTTTCATAAAATATCTTCTTTTCATTGTCTTGAAATTTGTTAGATTTGATTGCAATGTATCTGAATATATTAGGTTTCCTTAAAATATCTTTAGTCCTGGAAAGTCACCAATACCAAATCTATCTATTTTCATTTATCAAACACTGAATGAGAGAGAAAATCACTGGAAAACTTGGAGAACTTGATTCATCCACTTTGATCATTGTGATATATTGATGTCACTGATTCATTTTCATCATTTGCAATTTAATTTTTCAAAATGATGTCATAATTGTCAAAATCTAATATTCAAAAATATGCATGCGAATGGTCACCAACAAATTTAAATTGTTTCATTTTGTGACATGGTGTATTTCCTGCGAATTCTTAGAATATAAGTGAAATTCACAGTTCTGTTTGACCAGTATGAATTTTTGCTGATTCATCATAATCATAACATGTATTTATTGATGACATATCGTGGGTGGAATGGAAGAGAAGTTATGTTGGATAAAGTACCTATCACATTTTTTGTTTTTAAAGCATTTCGAGAGTATGAAATACAGACAGACAGACATATTATTATTATCATTATTATTATAATATTGAAAAAAATTGATATTTTTCAGTTCATAGGCATCATTTCACATTTCTTTTACAAATCAGAAATTGTTACACTTTGTAAAATATACAATTGAAATAGTACAGTTTCAAAATACATCCTTTGTGTTATAGGATCCGTGACGGATTTGGTGAAGTCCACAAAAGGCCAATCATTGAAAGAAGAATGGATAGCCTATATTTGTAGGGAAATTCTGAGGGGCTTATCATATTTGCATTCGAATAAAGTCATCCACAGGGACATCAAAGGACAGAATGTCCTGTTGACAGATAATGCAGAAGTTAAATTGGGTAAGGTCAATGCTCTTTCTCACTGTGATTGTTGAAAACTATGATGGAATTCTTGTAAAATACTGAACAACAAAAAATAAGAGTTTCACTAAGATTCAGACTTTATATAATTTTTCATTCTTCATATTGGGTTCGTTTTATATGGATAATCTATTTTCAAGAGTGCTTTGAAGTAAGATAGTAGTAGTCAACTGGCGTTTGTTGATAAGTGTCCATAGCATATAGATATAATGAATGAATCAGACTTGTTCAAGGAATGACAGATAGTTCTTATCTTTATTGCTAAAGCAGTGATATGTTTTCATAGTTAGTTTTGATTATGATTAGAAGCAGGGATTGAACCTGTTGGATTTTGAATGGTATTTATAATACACGAATATATAGTTTGTGAAACGATCGGTAGGCGAGTGAATAATAGCCACGATTTTATGCTATACTTTGTCCACGACTATTGTATCTATTGTATTGTATAATGCATATGCATGCATGATAAATAGTACACCATACATAAAACATGGTGTACTATGAATACAATTTGTGATGTCGAAAATTTGTTGTTGTGACTAGTTTGTGCAGAAAATATCATGAATATTTCAATAGATCTCTTATACACCTTCACATTACAAAAATGCTGAGTGCAATTCTGAGAGCAATAGCTGTGTTCGATTCCCGGCTGACAAATGGATTTTGGGCTTATTTAAGCTCCGCAAGATGTATATCATACAGTTCTACATTGAACTAGCTCAAAATGCCAAAGTGCTTTGGGTTCCACTTCTATGAATTGTAGATCTCCGTCTCCCTTAGAAACACAAGCCCTTAGGGGGCCTCGGATTGCTTCCGCAACTAAGGAGCTGAGTAACAATAACAGGGCATTGCAGAAATGCGTGAAAGTTTCAAGTTATATTTATAATTTTTGAAAATGTTTGAGAAATTTCTGACTATTCTTTTTAAAACATACCTAAATATAATAATATCTGAAGTATGCGGCTGAATTACCAAAAATTGCATTCGGTGATCTTTAAAATTCAAAGAAGCATATTTCATTTATTGTTTGCAGCATTATTTATTCAAAAATCAAATCAGTCCCAAATCTGTAATTGACAGTAATAAACGAAGTTTATGTCTCTTCGTGACTGCCTCATTCACGGTCCCAATAAGAACTGGAATCTATAATATTTCAAAACCAAATACATTCAGGTATAGGATATGTTTTTCATAAAATATCGAGTAACACTTTCTGGTACTGTGAGAGTGAATCTTACACCAAGTACTTATAACAATGGTGAAATGTGTCCCTCTATATAGTAATTATTTTCCCGAAAATCATCATCTTGAAAGTTAATCAAGATAGACAGTTCTCATTTGAATGCATTGTATTTCACAAGCATAGCACAACTGTTACAGAAATACTTGAAACAAACAAAATGTTGGTAATCTATATCGAAAATGAGCCCTTGTTTAAATTCCTATAGTCAAATATTATTTCAAGTCAACAAACTGATGGTATCAGTATGGTAAATATATACAAAAACCTCGAGGGACCCGAATAGTGTATTTGGTAATCGATGGTGAATCTCAAAGAAAACAAATAACAAAGGTTTTAGTAAATAATGAACACTACCTACAGGCTGGAACTAGAATCGATTGCACCGTTATTCGGTAATATTCTGGATATCGATGCATGTTTTCAATTCAGCTATATATAATCCAATTTGAACTGTTGCCAAAATCCACCCATCTGTTCAATAATGAGCGTCATAGTTTTACATTTTCTTTTTTAATAGATTTTGGTAATTACTCGGTATTATAATTTATATTTTCCAAAACCTTGAACATACATTCGTTTCTTCAAACTTCATAATTTTTTTAATTAATAATTTAATGATTCTGTTCATATTATAATTTTCCCCATAGTATTGATATTCTACATGAACTTGAAAGGTCAACTTCTTTATTATGATAATAATAAAAATAAACAAAATGACAGTCATCAATGAACAATTAAGAATGCTCGGAAAGTTGCTTTTGTGTTTGTTATTTATATACGTGACATTGAAAATCTTGAAAAAAAACTGATAACTGGATTGAAAATGACTCTGGGTCAATAGCCTGATTTGTGAAACTTAATGAAATAATAAATAATAATAGCTGTGACTTCATTATATTACCTTCTTTTTACCCAAAATCGGATTATATTAGTTTAATGATGAAGTTTTCAACAGGTATCCGTATCGCCCGAGGGTTCCCTGTGTTTGAGTTTTTTTGTGGAAATACAGCTTCTTGAGTATCTTGTACAAATTTTTCATGTGAAGTATACCAAATGTTGATTCAAGATATGAAGAATATAATGTATTCCATTCATTTACATATAGCTTGTTAATTAAAATTAAAGTGATAGAATTATACAAAAAAGTGATATATTGAGTAAATGGCTTCATACGAGTCTCACTGAATGTGACCAGTTTACCGTTCTAGTTTCATAATTGTAAAATGTTACAATGGGGGAAATGCTTCATTATGTTAATTAAATTTCCTTGTATGTACAAACGGAAAATTCGCTGCGATTTTGTTCTTACAATTCAACACCATATAGTATTCCAGATATACTTCTTCAGGCTTTCATTTTTATCAAAAAAACTGTCCACAGAGTTTTATCAAAATCTGCCCAGTAGTTTCTGTTTGATGTGTGCACAGGCGGAGGAAATATAAATAGTTCAAAGTAGAAAATCACTAATTCAGTGAATCTAGATAATAAAACGAAATCAATCATGAGATCTATTCTGATAACAGATGACACTGAACTTGTTCATCAATATCTGGTGAACCAGTCAGTAACTCTTTCAAAGTAGAAAATCTAGTTGAAACAGGATTTCTAATGGGCCATTCTAATCCTGAATGGATGTTGAACTCGAACAAAATATAACTTCCATTCGGATGTTGTTTTGTGATGAATATTATATACGCTCAAACTTGAATAAAACGTCAATAAGCATTTACTTCAGCATTTACATATTATGCTAACATAACGTTTTATTGTATATTTTAATACTCGATTAAAAACTCAATTTGGTAACTTTGAATGGATTCAACTTTGAATCGGTGTTGAATTCAAAGTTAGGTAGTTTGTCATACAAACAGCTCAATAGAGCACGAAATATTAAGGAAAGTAACCAAAGAATACTATCTGCTTTCAGATTCCTGAAGACACACAGTTATTTTGTATAAAGGTTGTGTTATATTTTAACTGAGCGATATATGAAATCCAACAAAATATTCTATAGACAATTTTTCGTAGTATCGTCAATTTAAATATACATTTCGTTTCGCTGGTACCCCAAAAAATAAATGCTCTGCTCTGATGTCAGTTTCCATTTTTGTAATTTGCCATTTCTTGTTGGGTTTTGATGCATTCTATCACCCACTGGAATCATGGCAGATATATCTGGAACATCCTGAATACATATTAAACAATTGTCTCGTATTTGAAATGACAAATTAAACACGGCAGTAAAAAAACTCACATGAAACGAACAACAAATTGGTGTTATGATATGAAGGGAATTTATTGCGCACGTGCTCAACACTGTTGGTATACAGGGTTTTCCTGAAATATATGGACAAAATAGTACCCCTAAGTACTGAGATCAAAATAACAGGATTGAACTGAACTTTTAAAAATATTTCGGACGTATTTTTCTGTTTCTCAATCCGTTTTGTTGTTCGCGAGATATTTGGGCTGTACGGGTGGTCTGAAACACCCCATATACCAAAATGCTCAATTGAGCTGCTGAAATTTAATATTTTTCCTTGAATGTTTCCTAATATTCTCTATTATGTATATAACATCATTATACACAAAAAACATAGCTTTTCTACTGACATACAGGGTGTTACTTATTCAGTTTACTGTTGAATTAACAAATATATAAAACTCTTGAGATATACTTCTAGTTTTTTTTCGTTCCATACCTAATTTGGCCCTTTTCAGTATTTTCAAATAATGCTCTTTTTTTACGAGATAATTGAAAATTCAATTTGATGCAATTCAAAATTCATACTATTGAGAATGCCCTATAGTGGCTAAACTAGAAATTTTGTTATGGAGATAAGAAGTTCATTATCAGTTCAGTTCATTGGTCATTAGGACTCCGTGAGTCCCGTAGAGATATTACGGTTATAGTATTATTGATATTGGAGTCTGGTAAATAAAATAATAACTATAGTAACTCCCATCACCAACTAAAAATCTCACCAGAGTTTCTATTTTTTATAGTGGTGGCAAGATGGATAATTATTTGGTCGGATGGGGCGGCAAATTTGAATGAAAGTCAATTTAAAAAAAAAAGTCCCTCTCGGATACCCTACTGCTCGTTGCCAGGAATTCTCCCACTCATTATATCAACAGTATATACCACATTTTATATTCTCTGAATTATTTGATGTTAGTTTGTCTACACTATTTGTATATTGCATTTTTCTTGAATTCATTCTTGTTTACTTTGTCTTACATTTTATATATGCAAAATGCAGTTGACTATAACCCGAGGATCCTACGAAATTCAATCGACCAAGACTTTCGATACCGGCTCTCAATATCAATTAGAAGATACTTTTTCCGTCCTTCACCTTCATGAATATATTTAATTAACCTATGAAAATTCGGAGTTAAATGTTTAGTATTTTCGTGCAAAAAACCTGATTCAGAATGTTTTTTTGCATCATGTATCAAATTTGTTTTGAAACCATTTAGTTTTAAATCAGATCCAGTACATTTTATATACATTTTATCACATTCATGATTATTATCATTATCAATATCATTATTATTACTTTACGCCCAGTTGATTTTCAAAATGTAATTAACGACGTTCTCTCGCCAGTGGATTTCGGCGTTTCGGCTCAACTGGACCGCACGATAGGCAGGCGCAACACGTTCATCGGCACGCCGTACTGGATGGCGCCCGAGGTGATAGCGTGCGACGAGAACCCCGACGCGACCTACGACAACCGCAGCGATCTGTGGTCGCTCGGCATCACCGCGCTCGAGATGGCCGAGTCGCAGCCGCCGCTCTGCGAGCTGCATCCCATGAGGGCGCTGTTCCTCATACCGAGGAACCCGCCGCCTAGGTAAACATCAACACCACGATGGGATATTATTTTTTCATCGTTCGGATACTACCTATACCTAAATTTTTCTGTGATCACAAAATCTACTAGGTATCGTTTATTCGTCTTTATTCGATTTGCTCAAACAAATACAAATACAAATATCTTCACTTCCATTGACTGGAATATTACATCAGTATAGGTATTTTCAGAGTCAAGAGATAGCGAAGAACCTAAATAATAAAATGAAATGGGACACAGCAAAATGACATTATATAGACTAGCAGTAGTATAACTGATATAACAACATCAAACACATTGAAATTGTTTGTCAAAGACTCCTGTAGAGAGTAAAATGGATAGGAACGTTAAAAAATTTGAACATTCAATTGATACGCCACAAAAGTACACCTGCAACCGACTAAATACGTAAAAGCACAGTAGAATAGGGGTTCACTTCTCTATGGTGGTTGAAGATTAAAGAGTTATAGAGTATAGATAGGTACTCCTACGACCTATTCATGAAAGGGTCGGAGACAGACTACTTGTGTTTTGGGAAAGTTGAACAACGTTCCAATCTATGAATAAAAAAGGGCAAAAGATCCAACATATTCGTTTTATTTTCAATATATTGGATATTTTTCCAAAGCATTTCTTTTGAAAATAATAATTTTATTATAATTGTGTGACCCTAGGCGCTTTCGTAATCACTGACACAAGTAATTAATATTTTCTCAAATATCACTCACATGTTTCTATCTAAGAACACAATTACATTGCCCAAGACAGATGTTTAATGTAATTAAACCTTTTGTAAATAATGTATCACCAGTAGGGTTTCTTATTTCCCAACTTCTGTTTATTCCGTTTATTCTGTTTATTCTGTTTATTCCGTTTATTCTGTTTATTCTGTTTCTGTTTATTCTGTTTATTATTATTATCATTATTATACAAGTTTTTTTTTATTTTCATAAACTATTCAGTTATGTTGTTGCAACAACCTCTCTTTTGTCGGATTCTTGTTCTTGACATGAAGCACTGAAGATGACTTGATAGTCAATAGGTGAAAGTGTTTAAAATAATAGAACTATATGAGGAATAAAACCTATCTTCTTATTAAAAAATTAAAGCATTGTTATGACTGAGGTACACCTTTCACAACTCAAAATACTCTTACTGTATGATTTTGAATCTTTCAAGTGTATTTACTCATTCAATATTGAGGAAAGTTAGTAAAGTGCCACAATAATCGATATGTACTGCAATTGAAGACTTATAAATTTGATTTGAATATAGGAAATGAGGCGGCATAATTCAAATAAAGGTGTAGAGATTATCCGGATCATAAAATACCAAGATGCAAAAAGACTAATAAATAATTCACTTTATTGAAACGTGGTATGATTTCAGCAATATTGTCAAGTACATCAAGTGATTTGAGAACTCTTTATTCTGCCAGCATTGATAATGGATTCCTCTATGAGAAAACATTATTAGTGGAAATTATTTCCACCGCCAATTTCCACAAAAAAAAATGGCGCTCGAATACCAAGTTTCAAGTTTTTATTCTCTTCCAATATACCAGAAGCATACATGATATTCATGAAATATCAAAATACATATTTCAATTACTGAGATTATCTTTGTATTCATACAGGTTGAAGAGCAAAAAGTGGAACAAGAAATTTCATGGTTTTATCGAAACTGTTTTGGTGAAGGATTACCATGAGAGGCCATACACGGAACAGTTACTAAAGCATCCTTTCATCAGGGACCAGCCAACAGAAAGACAGGTTTGAATTCTTGTATTCACTTTCCAAAACTGTCAATTTTTGTAAGCCATTTTTGTAAGTGTTTTATATGTTTTCATAATTCATGAGTTTGTAACCTTTTATCAAGGTGAAGAGGTGTTATCAAGCTAGGGGATATTGATTATATATTGAAAAATTTTTGATTGATCAGTATGTTGATGATAAAATATATAGTACCTTCATTGTTTGAAGAAGCATTTACAATCTCAGTTAGTTCCTTCCAAGCAAATTTTTACTTCATTTGAAACAGAGACAAATAGTGCTGAAATTAAAAGTGCAAAAAAAGGTCTAATGAATATTCCCGCTTCATATCACATATCCTGCTTTGAACATGGCTTCCGATTCCAGCAGGTTATGTCTTTTGATGAAATCGAATAAAATACGCTCAACTTCAACCATTCAAATGGTTCTTGAAAAATACTTTCACTTATAGGCACAACTTTTTTTAAATTGCTATCAAAATTATCAATTCAAAAATAATTATCTGTGTTAGGTAAGGATTCAACTGAAAGACCACATAGACAGATGCAAGAAGAGGAAACAAGAGAAAGAACGCGAAGATTACCGATACTCGGGTTCCGAAAACGAAGAAGAAGAACCGCAACTCGCGGGAGAACCGAGCAGTATAGTGCAAGCGCCAGGGGGCGACACTTTGCGCAGGAACTTTCAGCAGATACAGGAAGGCAGGACGTTGAGTCAAGTCGACCCACCGCCAAGGTATGAAGAAAATTGAATTGATAAAGGAAAAACAAGGGTAGCGATTCAATGAAACGCAACAGATATATAGAAATATCATTTGGTCCTGTTGTAAAGACGTTACACGGTAGAGAACGTTGCATACTTGTATCTAATTGTGTAAATAAATGAATACAAACATAATAAATAGACAAAATGTTTACAATCAAAAGTGGAAAATTTGTATTTCCTGCAAAAAATTAATTATTAAAATCGCAGTAGAGCGCTTTCGACTGTTAAATCATCCCCAGTGCTTGCCTGTGAGTAAGTAACATAGATTGTAATCGAGAATATGAAAAAGTTATTGAAATTTGGTAAAGTGAAAGTGGGATTACTAAACTTGTCAAGAGTACAAGAAATCCATGAGTAGGTAAATCCATACACCTGACAAGTAAGTAACCCGACTTTATATTTTTGAAATATCAATAACTTTTCCAATCATTTTCTCAATTTCAATCTATGTTACTCACTTACAGGTAAGCACTGAGGATGACTTGACAGTCCGAAACGCTTTGCGATGATGATGTAATGAAAAAAATTCTGCACAAAATACAAAGTAGCATGAAAATATAAATATCATAAGACAAACAACAATAATAAGATAAATGTCGTGACCTCTAGGCAGTGGTAAACAAAAGTTATAGGAAAACTTTCAATCCATTATCTACCAGAGTGTTCTTTTCCACAGAAATGTATCCTTTGATTCAGTTTTGTTTCTAGTTTTCTAGTAGCCACTTCTATCACTCCAATTTCGGAAACAACTTGTATAAACCGTAGTTTGATATATAAACTTATTATAACTTATAAATATATAACTTATAATAATATATATAATATATATATATATAATATATATATATATAATATAATTATAACTTATAAATATATATTGACTTATAAAATAAAAACAAATCAACAAATAATGATCTGAAATAAGTGTTTGTTTTTATTGCAGGAGTGGGAAACACAAAGATAGGGAAGAAATTCCGGAACCTGGCCCTCCTGCGAGGCCGCCTATTCCTCAGAGAGATCCCATACCACCAAGAAGGTAACGATCATTCCAACCGATTTCTTTTTCTTCTTTACTAAACATGTACTCCTGTGGAATTTTCAATGTTGCATACCACACAAAGAAGTCTGAACTCTATATCTCTCGATCAACTTTTTGTTTTGAGTAATATTACCTTGGTCTTAGTAGGCTTTGCAGTTTAACTTTCTCATGATATTCTAATAAAAAGTTTCAACCTACCTCATTTGAGGGTGTGCAGACCATAGATTTATCCTGAATAAGTCTTTGGTGCAGACTCAACCAGTAGGTACTGTTGTTTGATGTTTATAAAACAAAAAAAAATAATGGCGCCAATGCCAACCAAGGCAATATTAGATTTACTCGGAATATTTGTGCTTTGAAGTACTCGTATTATAACAAATTACAACAAATGAAGTTGATGATGGTGACCAAAGATGAAACGTCGGATAATAAATCTAAAAGTGTCACCACTGGTCAGTAAAAATGTTTTTAGTTTTGGAAAGTGAAATGAAGTTGTCATTGTCTATTCTTCTTTTGGCAATGTCTGGAAGTACTCAGAACACAATGTAGATAAGATGGTTTTTTTTTTTTGTCAAGAGGCTAACAGCTTTTTCCACTTCAATGGCATATCAGTTATGAAATTCCTCAGAAGATGGTGACGTTTTCAAAGATTTCTCTACAATTAGTTTTCAGATTGTAATTATGCCGTTTAATCATTGATTGAGAAATAAACTAACATCACTACTTCTGAATCAATGTTTTTATATAATTGATTGTACAATCATCAATAATACTGATATTTCAGTCATGATGAATAAAATGCTGCTATCATGTTGGCTGTATGTTAGAGTTTTGGCAAAATTAATAAGATGGTATTTGAGTAGAGTAGCTTCACCATTGTTCCCTATATCATGATTCGGAAAATCGAATGTTTCAACACGGATTTTGTTGAGCACGAAATCGCCATAGCAGCTAAATTTGTCATAGTAGCTCCTGAGAATCCAATGGTGAGGGCCGAATTTGTAATACAATAAGTTGTGCTGGGTATTAAAACTAAATCGAATGATCATTTTCAAAATACTCACTGATTTCAATGTTCATTTCCTACTGATAACCACAATTTTCAGGCCTCTACCTCCTCCCCCTGACAATAATTTTGGGGCATCAAAATCTCAACAGCAGATACAGCAGCAAAGGAATTCCCAGCATCAGTTCAAACCTATGGTATGTAATGTCTTGAAAAACTAATACATGTCCTTTCTGTGAGTAGCAGATATTAACCTTTTCTGTGCTGTCAATCTTTTTCTCCATTAGTTATCTATATTTCTATAATCACACACAATTTCAATAAATTTCAATACAAGTTCATTTGTACACTTTTTTTTTGTTTGAGATATATTTGTTGGTGGCACTATTTCTTATCTAATTTAGTTCTTCTGTTTCTTTCATGTCCATTTGTCACTCCTTACTACAGGGTCCTGCACGTAAACCTGAGGTATGTTCATACATGTTTCCTATGTCCTCTACCCCATATGTGTTTATTTTGTTCTAACATTTCTTGCTATATTTAGAATTGATTTTTTTCACACATTACACAACACCTTTGAAAGGATAAATGAAGATGAAGAATTTAGGATCCGAAACAAACTCTGTCTTTATCAGAATGAAATAATCTATTCAACTTTGATTCATGGGGAGAAATTTAGAGTTAACTTGACTGGTTTGTTTACTATTGAATATGGAAAAGTGATTAATTGATTGAAGTAGACTTACTAGTGTTATTTTCATCACACCGTCAGTTGTCAATTGTAATTCAGGGAATATCAGTTAAATTCAGAAAACATCAATCAAAATTCACAGAAAATCATAGGTAATTAGGGAAGCGTGAACTCAGTTGTAATTCAAATTCAGAATAATGATAATAATAACTTATTACTTCTTATAACTAATTTTCTGAAACGAGTAAGCAATGAAGAAATCTCATGAAAAAGCTCTCAAGTGCTTGTCTGTGAGTATGAAGACTTTTTACATTGAGATTGTAATTCATACCTGTACTTACGTTTCATTATGAAAATGTGCTTTTCAATATGGTGTAGTACATATAAACTTTTGTGCTAATTTACTAAAATTATGTGTAGAATATTCACAAATATAATATGAAAACAGAAAAGCTGAAACTATAATATACATGGAATGAAATGAACCTAATTATATTCGATATAACAAACAGCAAAAGAATCAATTATAATCTAGTGAGCGTTATGTTCGATCAAAAAAACGTGAACTCAGATATTGGGTGAATGGCGAAAAATATGCGCCATTTCATGACTATCTCAAATATCGATAAAAGTGGATATCGTTCATGGTTCCCGGAATATCCTAGAAGAACTGAAGAATGTCGATTTCTGTAATCATCGATAACTTCTTGAATATTCCTGCAAAAAGTCTAAAATATACATTGTTGTATTTAAAAAAATTACCCACACTAGATTCGTATATATCAAAATCAATCTTACTTTCACCATCAAGGAATCATGAATATTTTTCCTTGTAAATCCATATTGAAATCGGATATTTTTTTTTTGAGTAGTAGATATATTTTCTTCATCAGTCACTGACCATACTGCGATACATGCTGTAATTTGAATATAATGGGATCTACATTGATGAATAGAGCTTTATGAAGTCTTGCTACTAATAATATGGAGAATGATTGATATGATGGAATGTAACTTGAAATGTTCCAAATTCATCATAATCAACGACATGGCAGCATTACTCCTCGATTAGATTAATGTTGAGATGGATTGTTGTCAACCAATAAAGAGAGTGCTTAACAATCGACGTTACTACGGAATTGACGAATCCAGCATGGGTCGATGTATGCGTGCGTTAATGATCTCGTTTGGAATGAGTTCGGATATTCATCGATTTTAAAGGACGCTCTAGCACCATCTATGCATCAAAATCATATTCTGATATGATGGATGCAAAAATAAATTCATATCTGTAACTAGTTAATAGAGTGAATGAATGTCTACGATTAAACATCAGTCCACTCGCCTAATATGAATAAAAAATAACTAAAAATGGTAGGACACTTGTTTACAGAACAGTTGATTTAAGAACATTGGAAACTGAAAAATATGTGTCGAAACAGTTGTGAACTCTTGAATTGAGAATGAACATTTTTTCCAGTTTCAATTTTCTCTTAAGGTATGGTTTCCTTCACACCGTCTAAATGGAATGTCTACTTAACTGAAATTTTCGGCACGAGATGAAAATTGAGCTCACGCAATGGCCTCACATGAGTCGCCTCCATTCTGAGATCTTCTTAGATCTTCTCCAATCAGACTAGTTACGAGAGGAAACTGTGGACATTCAACTTCATCTGTTGGTCCTCGGTTTTCAAACAAGTCTTGGTGGGATTTTCTTTTTCTTCTCACAAGTATTTCATCATCTTCCTCTTCTTGTAGCAAAACGAGGCAAATAGCTTTCCTCTTTTGGTTATTCCTCATTTTGCACTCGGGCGACCCAACACAACCATCCATAAACTAGATAAAATATACACTGTCGGCGGTGCGGGGGAAGCCAGCTAATAAGACCGTCAGCGGCACGCTGTCAACGGCAGCCGCTGCCGGCGTGAAGGAAACCATACCCCAACGAATCCTATGCGTTTTCCCAAGGAGCTGGACGCGCTGGCCGCCCACCTGAACGAGCTCGGCGTGCAGCAGCCCGGGCAGCCGGAGGCGCCGCCGCGCAATCGAAACTTCAACCATAAGCAGCAGTCGGCGGCGAACAACAACATCGTCGCGGCGGCGGCGTCGACGCCTCCCGCGGCGGCCGTCGGCGACGCGCTGGCCGACAGCGAGACGGACAGCGAGCCGGAGGACAACGGGCGGGCGCGCAACGACGGCACGCTGTTGGCCAGCGATCCGCCCAAACCGCTGTGAGTACGACGTGCGATTACGATGCCCAAGTGCGATGTCCCAGATTCGCTTCTCGACACACAGATCTCGGATCCTATCATACCTACAGCGAAGGTTGAACGGGGTAAGTTTTAGAGGAATCTCTGTGCTTTCGATGACCGGTTTCAGATGTACGATAAGTTGATTGGTTTTGGAAATATCGGCAAAAAACCAAAAGTGGCGGTTTTCGTTGTTCGACAGAAAATCCGAAACGGTCGACTACTATCTGATATTCATGACTACAAAACAAGAATCGGAAATCTCTGTTTACCTCCTTACAAAACAACTATGTTTCGCAAATCCCCCATTTATAAGTGTATTCTTTTTTATAACGCTTTACCAGATGACATCTAATCATAACCCACTTACAATTTATTAAAGATTGGCGCGAAAGCATTCTTCCAATGATACATTAGCAGCAAAAAATATTTATTTCCTTTTTTTCTCCTATACTGAGTATACTTTTTATTATATTTCATTCTATATTTATCATACTCTTACATTTTACATTTTTTTTGAACTGGTAATATTTACATATATTGTACCAATTTTCTGTTTGACTCACCTTCTATACTTTCTTTATTTGTATGAATAAATTTCTATTCTATTCCAATAAGACATTATATAGACACTTTTTTGATATGAATAAGTTAGCATGTATGACATGTCTCAATCGTCTGTTATACCACAGCCCGCCTCAACTTTCATTTTTCTATATCTTTCATATGGCCGCCATATTGGAATTCTCGATTTTTCAAGATCGTAAAATTTCCAGTCTAGCGATGTCTCCTTAACTTGAGGCTTAACTTTACGAAGTGTGATATTTTGATGAAACTCAAAACTTTTATGAATTTGGGAAACATCACTAGACTGGAAATTTCACGGTCTTTCCAAAAATCGGATTTACTGGCGAAGAACGAGATCCGCCATTTTCGGTTTTTCGCCGATATTTCCAAAATAAATTGACTAATCGTTAATCTGAAGCCGGCTATCGAATGCACCAAGATTCTTCTGAAACTTTCCCCATTTAACCTTTGTTGTAGGTCTAATAGGAGCCGAGATCGCTGTATAAAGAAGCGAACCTGAGACACATTGTATTTGCAGTTAAGGCAACCACAGAATTGTGGTCACATCGACTGCACCTCGTGGTTGACCCGGCAATATTTTTGTCGCAAACGCGGTTCATATGACCGCAAATCGACCATAATGATGTGGTCGGGTCAACCACGAGGCGCAGTCGTCGATCACAATTTTGTGGTTGCCTTAACTGCAAATATGGGGTCAATCAAACGGAATTGGATAACTCAAAGTCATCTCGACCAATGAAAAGGCTACCTATGCTTTTTTGTGATCTTTAAAAGGGGTGAAACATATAACCAGTATTCCAGTAACCAGTAACTTTCTCAACTCCTGTGTTCGTGAAAGCAATAGTTTCTTAATGACTTAATAAGAAAAAAATAAATTAAATACCATTCATGTGTGTTCATCTGTGGATGAAATCTAAAAAATCTAATATGTGACTGTAACGTTTACATACGGTTCTTATGCCTACATCAAAAGTTGAAACAAGCAGAATAATTTCAAAACACAACAATTGAAGTCATAATTTGTGCAAACAAAACGTGACAGCCATCTACTAGATTTTTTCGTTTTCATTAAGGATAAGATATTATATTTTATTTTTCCATTAGGAAACTATTGCTTTCACAAAAACAACCCAAGTGTTGAAGAAGTTCTGGTAACAAATAGAATAGTGGTTACATGTTTCATCCCTTTGAAAGATCACAACGAAATTAAACACAATAATTTATAGGTAACCTTTTCATTGGTAGAACACGCCTGCAAAATGCCATTTCTCAACTCTTCGATGATTTCACAAAAGCAAAAGCATTTTTTTCTCATTTTCGAAAGCCTGAAACTTTACAAGGACAGGCCTAAGAGCTTGTTTACATAGAAGACCACCTTTAATTATTAACAAGGAAACACCCCCTGAAAACTTGAGCACTTATTACACCATGTATATTTGAATACAGGCATCGAAATTTAGTCTAAAACGCGCACTTTCCCGCTTGTATGAAAAATATGTAGCACACGGCAAGGCTCGTACTGCAACATTCTATGCAGGGTGTCTCGAAAAGATTCCGACAGACTTTCCAACAAAATTTGTGATCAGTTGCCGTTATAATATCAACTTTTAATTTGAAAATTCGCATTTAAAATGACAAATAATTTCTTATCTGAATCTGAATTTATTTGTTGGAGCAAAGTTGATTTAATGCTTAAGTTTTAATGCTCTAGAGCCCGATACTTTCATTTGCGGACAGTTTATATAAACAAAAATACGTGAATCGCCCCTTAAAGTTTGTCGGTATTTCTTCCAGACACCATGTAGATACTCGTGAGAAATGAAAACCATTCTGTGCTACGGTAGGTATATCTATAAATATATAAATACTATTCTTGACAATATACTAATTCAAATTTATCACCCTTCTTCTTCCCCGACACCGTTTCATTATTTTCTCATTTCGTTAACAATGAACATTTCATCCCATTTTTCGTTCTTTCCGCCATTTTCTCTCCTCTCCCTTCCCCTTCTCTTTATGATTTCGTCTGTTAGTCCCGAATTCTCTTACAGGGCCGGCCTCGGCGCGGTGCCGGAAGGGGCGGCGAGCGCGTCCGGCGCCGGCGCCCCGACGACGGCGCCGGCGGCCGCCAGCGGCGGCGGCGCGCCCAACAGGCCGCTGCCGCCGACGCCCGACGACGACGACGTGCCGGGCGATCGGACGCTCGTTCTGAGGAAGGTAGGTGGGCGGGGCCGGCGACGGCCCGGTAGTTTTATGTGTTTGACTTTCTTTTTTCTTTGTGTCCGTGTGTTGTGGTCGCGATGCAGGATGCTCCTCTCAACTCTTTCGTTTTCTGAGATAAAAAAAAATCGAATGCGATATTTGTTTTGCATAACTCAGATTTCAGTTACACTACAGTTACAGTTAGTAAGTTATTACTTTTCAACAACAGTCTGCAACTCTCCCTTCATGTAAATATGAACATTCTTCAATCATAACTCTTTGTACAGGCTGGACTAAATTCGATGGGTTTCGAGGATTCCTGCGAATTTATCAGTACTAGACAAAAACCGACTCTTGTGTCCCCTGCTCGATTTCCGGGAAAAAAGCAACGTCGCAATCTGTTGTCTATTTTTCTCGGATTTTGAAATTTTAACGTTCATCAAATCAAAAATATATATAGGAAGTTCCATTTGAAGAATAAAACTTGATGTACAAACCTAAAAAATGAAAGACCAGAATCAAAAAACATCAAAAATCAAAATTTCACTCTTTTCAAGAAATTAGTGCTCTCTGAAATTTTTATATCTTTGAAAACAAAAAAGTTGAAAGAATAATTCCCTTATACAAAACGCACCCTGTACATATCGAGAGCGGTCGATTAGGTTTGGTTTTGTTCTACATTTTTTCCAGTTGTATTTCAGAAGGTTTCACTTGAAGAAAAATCGAAAAGTACTTTTGTTTTGTCGAAGATCAGCAATATCATGGAGAATAGATTGTTGGAAAACGTAATCGAATCGTCCTGTAGAAACTAGAGCAGACAGCTTATGTTATATGAAGATATTTCAGTTGTTACATATTGTCATTTCTTTGATTTTGAATTTTTGAAATTAATGAAGAAGTAATTACAATGACGGTTAATCATAGATATACTTCAGAAATAAATATTTCTTCAGCTCTTTAATTTTATTTTTCAATTCTTATAATTAGCAATACTCTTGCATTTATTTCTCTCCATGTCTGCATGCTTCAGATGAGCATTGTTTGGAATTTTCTCACATATTTCCCAGATGGGATTTTCGCATTGAAAGGATTTGGTGTTCACTTCTAGTTTCACCTGGCATTATTGTTCTTTATGCATAATTGTTGAATAAAATTCGTATCATGTAAGCTCGTAACACTCGTTAAATCAAACTATTTTTTCAGAAGATTTGAAGGAGTCTTGTAGCTTTGATAATTTTAGAAAAATTAGTTACGCATCTGAAATACAACTGAATAGATGTAGTTGCCAAAATGAACATGTATGAAACATCTTCAAATCGGAGTTATCAATTCGATCGGTTGAATCAGAGATCCTGTTGGATTTGTTTCGGACAATAATCAGGTTGACTTGCGAAATATAATAAATAAATAATTGAATTATTGCTTATCTACATATTTTCCTCAGTTTTTATTTTGGGATCTTGAAAATACCAAACCATTTCTAAATGACCGGCTGCTCTAGAAAACAGTTTTACGTGAAACTCATGTCAGATGGCGCCAATAGCTTGTAAAAACAATGCCACTAGCTTATGCATATGACGCTCATAAACAAAAATGACGCCAACAGCTATTAAAATGGCGTCACAGAACGATGTCTAATCAACATTTGGTTCTGAGGACGCTGATAATAAAATGGGTATTAATTCATCAATCATGAATTTCCATGAAGGAAATATAATTATTTCTATTTATTCAAGTCTAAGCTATATGGCGATGGCGTTACTAGTTGTAAATTCTTAGAAAATTTAATATCATGCAAGCAATGAAATGTCCTCATGAGGAACAACCACCAGGTAGATTTTCATCATAATACCAAATATTTGAATAATTGTGAGGTGTATGATTGAATAAATTGTATTGTATGTGTGCTTCTCATTGAAAATTCTGTATAATTCTCGATTCAATTTCTCCGACTTCTCTTTGATATTCTTCTATGCATTTTATTTCTCTTTTCCATGCGAGGGTTGTCTTTTTGTTCTACTTTCATGAGAATCAATGAACGTACTCTGACCATCTCACAGAATGCTTTAGTATGATATTAGCAGTTATTCATCACACTATCAATCTTTATTGAACCACCCCGAACCCTAATCAGTTTATTGCTTGATTGATTCTGATTGTACTGAAATTCATTTTTATAATATTCCTGATTGAGTAATATACCCTTAATTTTGCATTCCATCCGCTATTTTGGTAAACAACAGCTGTCGATATTGTGCTCAAAACATAAAAAGGACCTCTCATTTTCATTTCGTATTCGGTTCGAAATAGATGGTATGACAGAATGGTATAGTTCTACTCATTTTGTAACCTTCAATAGACGATGGGATGTTGAAGTTTGGGTTTGGGAAATATTCATTGTTTGAGCTTTAAAAAATACATCTAACGATTAATGGAGACAGTTTCGAGAGGCGTAAAGACACCCCTCGCTCGTTTAGTTTGTGTAAATATTTTTATGTTCAAAACCGTGTGGCAGCAGTCCGCAGCTAATGTCCGGCAAACGGCCGAAGACATCGATGAGGCGACTCTCCTCAAAGACTGGGATTTCGACAAATTCTTCCCGAACAAACTCGCCAACAATACGTCCTCCTCTTCGACCACCGGGAGCTCCAAAAATAGCGAAAAAGACAAGAAACAGGGCCACCGCCGCATGGAGAGCGACTCGAAAATGTCGAACCCCTTCTTCAGGGGGTTCCGCAGAGAGAACTCCGACTTTTTCCCCATGTCCTCCAGGCACTCTGCCATCTACATCGACAAGAACGCTAGATCTAGCGGCATATTTAACAATAGAAGGGGTTCCGAGGCGGGGGTTTCTAAAAAATCTAACGGCGAGCCTGTTTTGATGGAGTATATCAAAAAAACCGATTCGCTGGCCTCTTCTACGCCCAAGAAAGACGTGAAGCGCGGCTGTCAACCGGAGAAAGAAGGTGGCTTGCTGAAAAACTTTATGCGTCCGAGACGCGAAAAGACAGAGTCAGACATCGTTCTGAGGCATTCTGAGGCTAGGACGAGCATTCGGGAGAGTTTAGAGGCGCGCAGGCGAGAGATTGAGTCTCAGTTTACGCAAGAGGCGGACAATATGCGCAGACGCAGTTCTAAGCCGATCGAAGTGAGTTCGTTGAATCTGTCGAGCATGTCGAATACTTCGACCGGCTCGAACTCCACTGCTGGGGATGAGTTTTCTTTTATTCAGGTAATTTTTGGTTTGTTTTCTCGGGTGCTTTTAACCTTCGTCGACGGTTGTATATAGGGATTTTCTATCGGAGGTTAATATCTAGAGTTAGAAGATTGCTATTTAGACTAGGCGCTAAACTGAAAACTTGACTTGGATATATTGATTTCTTGGTGATGGATCTGCGAATCGATAACAGCAATAGCTATTCATTCAACTCACACGCTTGATAATGACCTTGTAATTTTGTCTAGTATATGACTTGAAATTCCTGGATGATTTGCAACTAAACTAATACTTACACTTGTTCTACTTTTTAACCAAATCAAACTTGTGAATCCAAAATAGGTAAATATTGTTTAGAAGATATTTTTTCGTATCCATCAGGAAATACTTGTATTTATGTGACATGAAGACAAAATTCCACTGATTCTTTAAATACATTCTAACAAAAATCATTGTCAAAATATTCTGCAACGTATATATCAATATACTTGCTATATACATTCAGTGCGCATTTTATGTCCCAATTGTCAGGAACAAACCCCAACATGTACGGGTTTTCCCTTCTTTCACTCTTTCGCTTACTTTTTATTCTCTTCTACATCTCAAGTTATCAGAAATAAAATACTAATTACAAAAGTTTTATATTTTCTTCCGAATCATCAGTATTTCTTCTCTAAAATGCAAGTATGTTGGATCATTCCAGCACGAGCGATTCCAGGTAGACAATCTAGTCGAGCTCAGACCTGCCAAACTTCGCCCTACCAATACCATTATTCGTCAATAGAACGACGAAGTTGTGGAATACTTTGATTTGTGAAATCTTTCATCAAACATTATAGATTTTCCTTCCGTGTTGTCAAAAGATGAAAAATCATCAGATTATGACATGTCGTCAATTTTATCACCCTGCAATATCTGAAAAGAGCCTCCTTTTCGAATTTATATATATATATATATATATATATATATTCACATACCGTGTGACAAAGTATTCTTTAGACAATTTATAGTTGCTGGTGTTATATGGGTATCAGATTCAACTTGGCAGGGTTATTCTCCAATATTTTATACTTCTGCACCATTTTTGGTCTCAATTTTCATAATGATCGATTCCAATGATATCGGTTTTAATGGTTGTATATCAAAATGATACTGAAATCCTATTTGTTACCTTTTATTTGCTCAATGAGTGTGAGCAGAGGTGCCTGAATAAAAAATCCTTTCTTAGAAAATATCTCTAATGCATAATATCTTGAAATGAGCTCTTTTGTCCACGCATCAGCATTGTTGACAAGAAATCAAGATAACTCCGTTGAAAAAATATTGAACCTTCACGTTTTTTTAAAATATACGAGAAAGCACTGTACAGTCTCGATTAGTTATCGAAGTCTTTTGGGTACTTTTCAACTGTAGTATAGTTTGTGTCCTAATAGTATTCGTTATATTCTGAATGTTCCATCGTACGTTTGCCATTAGGTCTAGAACATTTTGTCATGCTGTCATGAAAATTCGAACAATGCTAAAATGGAGTAGGCATCACAATTATTCACTTTCATTCCCGTATTGAAACAAATTATCATCAGCCAGTATATCTACCAAGGATAATTCTCTGTACAAATCAGCTTTTACTAAAAAATATATGCATGTGTTTAACATATGAAACATAACCTATGAATTGTAATACAGTGTACCAATTTTAAAAGTTGAGATGGCCTTAATCTCACTAACAAGAAAAATATTCCAAAATGCAAAAACTCAAACAATTTTACATGCATATACAAATTACAACATAAAATAGTCATCTCCTGGGTGGAAATTGATGCAATCGTTCCGAAGTTATGTCCATTTGAATCTTTAAATTTTTGGTTTTTTTCCTGACGAATGGAAAAAATATGTTTGGACAACTTTTTTACTCTATTAAATTGACTAAATGGTTTCTGTTCTTTTTCAAACAATATTAAAGTAATAAAGTGGTCGTATCATATATTTTCACTTCGTCATAAATGAACCAGCAACCCAAATTGATTCATTTGAAGAAGCACACTTGCTTCGAATAGAAAAAAAAACAAAGTAGCATATTGTAGGTAATCAAATGACTTTTTCAGCTCGTTTGCAGCCTATTAAATGATAATTTATATTTTGGAATACCAGTTTTTGTTAGTAGAGCTATAGAACATTGCTTCTTTTCACATTGTCACCTCTTATAATTAGAAAATATCTTGGTGTTTCTGCTTGAATTAACATTCTTCTTTCCGAATAATCGAAAATGATTCCTAACCAGTTCGGCCCTCTACAAAATGGAGATTGGACATCGGCATCGTCATAAAAAAATATAAACAGTCTTCAGCATGTCGCAAATTGTTGAAACGTTCTCTACGATGAGCATGAAGATAGATGTGAGCTGCGGGCGCTGCTGCCATCTGTTTTGAGTAATACATTTGTCTTGAGTGTGTGTGTTTCATTTGTAACTTTTTGTCTTGTGTGCTTTATGTAGACGTTATATTAGCTTAGGTTTGCATTCAACCATTTTGTCGATATTATATTTTTCAACAGTTGTTGATAATTGTATGATCACATGATTTCGTTCGTGAATGGAAATTGAAGGCACTAAAAAAATTGTTGTGAAAGGTTATTTTTTACAAAGCAAGGCAGATTGAATGTAACCAAAAAAATGTATGTACAGAAGATAGTGGATCGACTTATCCATAAACTGAATTTCTTTCAGCAGCTCAGTACATGTTGCTTATTCGTCAGATGGCGACACAAAAATGTACAGTATTGGTAGAATTTATGATCTGTCCTGGGATCATTTTAACTCACAAGTTTGGGTAAGAAATGATGGTTAGGAAAGTAGTCAAAAGAAACTGCTGTAAAATCCTAGAAGTTCCAGGGACGACCGCTAGAGGGCATATTGGCAGTCGTAAATTTTCATGTTTTCTCGAACATTTCAAACAATTTGGACTCGAAAAAATCCATCTAGGTCTATTAACGGGGGTAACATATGATGAACTTGGATTTGTGTGTCTACAGTTTCCATTCAAAGAAGCTTCATACTTGGTCATAATCTCCGATTTGAATCATCATTTATCTCGAATATCAATAATCCAGATAAAAGATATCAAGATCAAGATAGAATACAGTGTTTTATTTCGAATTTTACTGATTCTATATTCATGTTTTATTCTCCCTTACTTATGTACCACATGAACAAGTATTTTTTCAAAATGAACCGTACCGTCCGAGTTGTCAACTGTAGGAAGGCATCATTTGATTCCATTATCGCGTGAATATTTTTAATCAATAAATTTCAAGTATTGAAATGATACACAATGGGAAAGTGCTCAACTTTATTGCTTTTGAACTGTTGTATTGAGTGCAACTTAATGCACTCTGGAACGATTTAGTGTTGAATGTTAGGCTCTTATTTCTTATCCATAGTGTTGAGTGCATCCATCATACGATAGATTTTGTAACATTATTTCGAACTCAATATTATCAAATCTTCAAGTACGTATGACGAATACTTTGGAAATATCTCCTTCACAGGAAATGAATCAAATGAATGTAATCAAACGATTACAAAAACTTCGAGATCCAAGTGTACGGAGATTTCCCGAAAAATGATCAAATTTTTCAATAATGGCTATGAGCACAGAATAATAAACGAAACTTGACGTTTTGAATTTGCTTGTTCTCCACTTGATGGAAATTCAATGTGTTATATTAATTTTCCTTCTGTTCTTACAGAAAGAAGCTTCTAAATTTCCATCAGAATATAAATTATGCGTATTTCCATGAAAATTCCTTCATTTAATTCTCATATACAGACAGAGTAGAATGTAGGCTACGAAGAAGGCACAAAACTGATGCATTGAAAATATGTTTTTCCATTCAATGTATGAGGAATACCAACTTTTATCCATATAACAGAACACACTCTGAATATTAGTTCATTATGATTCATTGAATTTTCATTAAAACGATAATGAATTATAGGTGTGAAAATCAAAATGAATTATAATATGCCTGGTCCACTACTGACAAAATAGATAACTGACCTACTTCTTACGAATTTCTGGATAAGAATACCTTAATAAAATAAGCCTAGATTTTATGTACTTTTGTGAGAAATGTAATTCTGACAGAAATGCTTGACCAATAATGAGAAAAACAATAACAGCTCTGAAGTACAATGTTATTATCGTATTTTGTTCACTACTTCATCATTCCAACATCAAACTTGGGGTTCTTCATGAACGTATCGCTGATAACTTTTTTTGTAGAACGGAAGAACTAGTGGAGAACATCCTAGACAAAGCGTTTTGCCGGATCTTCTTAGCCAAGCAGGTGGTAGCCCTGGTACCCCTTCGTCCCGGGATAAATCCACGAATGAGGAGGTGTGTATATGGTTTTTATTATATTTTCAATATCTCGAAGGATGTCTTCAGTGACTCGTTGAATATTGTTACAGAAATTATACTATTCAATTTATACACGTTGAAGTGTTGATTGGTAAATAGTTTCTTGCATATACATATCATTTTGTTTGTTTAAAAAATATATTGAAATTATGTGGGTTTCAAAAGACATCCTTCGACGGCAAACCCGCATATTTCGAAGTCCTGTTTTTTTTGTTTTCAATGAAATTTACCAATTTTGAATGTATCATTGTGTGTCCTCGAAGTCTACTTGAAACCACGTTTTGTTGCTATAGTTGCTATGATTCAAAATGCCTCTCTCATGCATTCATTCGAATAATAAATAAGTTTCTTCTCAAAAAAAAAAGTCACTGATCAGAAGCGGGATTGCAAGTTAATCGTGCTTCTGGACGCATAATATTTTCTAAAATCAGCCAATTTTATTTGTGATACATTCCTATGTGTTTGTCGCTAATTTTAATGTCTTTCTCTTTGGTTTTTGCCTAACGAGTGACGTCCATAACAACATGTGTTACTTTTGAAATGTAAGTATAAAACATTCGATGTTGTTTGTAGTAGTTGAAATTCAAGTTAATACTGACATTGATATGGAGGTAGAGTAGTAATAATATGCTTCGTTTGTTGAAATGTTCTAATTTCTTCATATTTTACTTATTCATGAATCATTTTCAGTTAGCGTTGCGAACTTCTACTGAAATGGGTGTAGACATTTTCAATGAATAGTGTGATGAAAATACCTGCGTTCTCAAGAAATTTTTATGGAAGAAGTATTCTAAATAATTGTGAAGCTGACTTACTTTGCGGCATTCTCTTTTTCAAGAATATATTTCTGATTGGAAAATTATGTTGGGATTACTGGTTGCAAATTTCACTATTTAAATATAAGAAAATTATTTCCACAATTTCGCCCTATTCTTGAAGATGTCGGACCTATGAAAGTTGAAAGTCATTTTCGGATAATCCATAGAGGAATGATTCATTCATTTGTCATTATAATTTAAGGTAGCATAAGTTTTATTTTTGATTTCATATTCGTACATTTTTTGGTTTTGGAAAACTAACGGGAAAGACTTCATCCTCATTGCAGTTTTACTAACCCAACATTTCTAACATCTAACATGGTTCTGTCAGTAATGAATTCAGAATATTTGTTCTATGGATTAATGTTTTCTTGAAACGATTGTGCTTGTTGCCTGTGAATGTACTAAGATAAAATTTAGCGAATCATCATAACATCAAAGCATACTTGGATATTTGCCCAAATTACGTTTGATGCAATTTATTTTTATTTCCAAGTGTGTATTTTCTCACGCGATTCGTATGATGTGTAGTCTTTTTTGAGATGTTATCAACATCAAATTCGAGTAGGATTTGTTAATAGTTACAATGAATGTAAGTGATCAGGATATTTCATTGACTGAGTTTCTGTTTTGGTTGAATATTTGAAATTAGGTTCATCAAATTTCATCATCATCAGCTCAGTTTCCGCTTTGGTTAAACGTTTGAAATTGAATAAAGGTCATCAAATTCAGAATAATCGAATTCTGAAAAACATTATTTATTTTTTGGTCAAAAGTACATTTGGGTAAAAATGATTTTCGTTAATCATGAGAATACAAATTTTTGTAAATGATACGATGAAGATCAGCATGTTTATATTCATTTACAGTTCTACAGAGTATATACAGCTTACATACTCATGTAAAAGTATGTTTTTTTACGTTCGTGCAAAAAGTAACTTGCTTTTAGACTCCATCACGAAATTTGTAAGTAATCATAGAAATTTGCTCTAATACCGACCGTTTATTCGTACTCATCTATGGAAACCATCGTTTGAAGTGCCAATTTCAACAATTAATTTGCGTTGGTCAATTTGGAATCTGAATTTTTTGAAGGAACACATCAAATTGATTTAATCGCAGAAAAAATATTGTGAGCAACACGTGCAGAAAGTATTTCTCTGGATCTGCACATATGATGCTTTGTGCAACATACACTTTTTGCATTATTTTCACAAATATCTTTTTCCAGATAGTCTTCATATATTGCAAGGTCAAGTTTTAGAGATATATTGGTTTATCTGGTATCTTATTTCTTCAGTATGAATACATATAAGTGGATATAGAATTATAGATCCTTTGATCTTATTGAATATTTGGAAATGATCATAACTCATCTAAATTATCAGATGGTGGCTACGTTCAAATATTCTTGAAAGTGGTATTAGATTACCAAGTTGATATCAATGACTCGAAAGTAAGTTAGAGTGCTTCAAAGCGATTGATTTTTACCCTCGCTGGAGCTCAATGATGGAACTTTCAACTCTGATAGTATTCTCGATAAGTGACGATATTTTTCTGGGATGGTCGAATCTGTATTGAGAGTAATTAAAGCATAACAACTAAATTTATATTCAAAGTATTTAGGTTTAGCTGCGACTTTAGAAAATAAACCTAAGGGTAGAATTCATTGGGAATGAGTTTTCTGTATCTGCCTTATTTCATTCCATAAAAACAGCATCACCCGATCATCACAAACAATTCGCATTCAAATCAGTTTTGGTACAAATACTTGTCTGTGTATATAAGCTGGATATGTCTGTACTCTGTAGAACTATTGTTAAATGTTCAAACACACCTGTAGCTATCACACTCCTCGAAAATATCATCACAGCTCAAAAAACCTAATATAACACTACAGCAAAAAATTTAAGTCAAAGGCCAAATAGTTGAAAAAGGAGTTACTGAAATATAGTAACTCACTCATGTTATGTACTGTACAAAACTTCATTTCCAAATCAACTTGAGCTATGTCACTCTTCTGAACAGAATTTGGAAATTTTACCAATTGTGCCTTTGTTCCCATAATGCATTCCATTAGTAGAATATCAAAAGTACCTTCAACTGTTACCTTAAATCACTGTGAAAAATTGTATGTCACATATAGCTAGAGCAGAGTATACTAGACGTGCTGCAACTATTTCTAATTAATCTGCTACTATTCGAATAATATAAGGGCTGTTTTTGTATTATCCATTTCTATCTATCCATTTCTTGGATACCAAGAAATTTGCTGGAATCCTTACTTTCTATCGTATCATCGTTCATTTTGAATGTGGAAGATAAAATTTGTTTTTAGTGGGTATCTGAGTTATGACGTTATTCTTGTCGAGGAACTACAGATACTATGTCTCAGATAAAGATTCAAAGCTTGGGGATCTCTGAAACGGTGGGAGATACGAATTCCGTTAATTGCGCATTCATAGCGCCATTCCAACATACTTCCGAAGGTCAGTCAGAAGAGTTAATTTTGGAAAAAAATCTATTTTTTTAGCGTAATTTTTAGAGATATAGAAAACTGGGGTGATATTGATTCATTTCTTCTGCTACAATCTCATCAATTTTTCTATATAGCACGAATTTTATAATCTTATCTTATTCTGAACATAATGAGCTTCCGGCTACTGCTCCTACCATATTTGTAATTATAAAAATAATAATAATAATATCAAAAGTTGTTATGGGGAAGTACATATTTTTAGTTTTTCTCTATCTCTAATAATAATTGTAAAATTCAAAAACTATGAATAATTTTGTTTGTTTGTTGGAAAGATGCTGTCGGAATGCGCAACTCTGTTCCCGTCGAACCGACTTCGTATCTCCCACCGTTTTCGATTCCCTCATGCGGTGCATCCGTATCTTGGTCACAGATCGTTAAAATTGACGCCGCCGTATCCGTTCTGTTTCAGCTCCTCATTACCCCGCCGTTCTCCTCCTCCGCCTCCCCCCACCACCCGCACCTGCACCCGAACGCTAACGCTCTGGCGCTCCAACAGAAGCAGCGCTCCTTCCTCGCCTTCGGCTTCGGCGCTAGTTCCGCCCCCTCGCGGCGCGAGTCGCACGTCAACGTCAACGTGACGCCGACGTCGCACGACGTGTCGTCCGACACGCCCGAGATCAGGAAGTACAAGAAGAGGTTCAACAGCGAGATACTGTGCGCAGCGTTGTGGGGTTAGTATTAACGCTGTATACAATAATATTGAGACTGCCGGGTTTCTCGGTTGTTATTGACAGTGTTGCAAACAGCCAATTTCTAATGTGGCTAGATGATTGTTGGGGAAAACTAAATTATAGCAAAGAATGGAATCTTTTTTAACAAGAACAATAAATATGACCCAGGACTACGAATCTGATATTGAAAATTGTGTGTAAACGGCTGTTCAGTGAGTCTGTAATATAAAGGGTGGGACGAATTTTTTTCGTTTGAGGAAGGCGTTTGTGACAGAGGTGGCAAATCTGACATTTTGCTTCTACTGTTTGATTCCTTCATATTTTTTCTGCAAAAACGATTTACCTCATGTTAATCCATATTCACATCGCAACCTGAAATTAAATAGTATCCTGGAAAGAAAAATTCAATCTTCAATAGTTCTCATCTCAAACAGTGACAGATGTTGAATTCGCTGAATAAATGATGATAAATTTTGTTTTTCGATTGAAAAAAAAGGTTATGCATTGGCCGGGAATCGAACCCGGGCCGCCCGCGTGGCAGGCGAGCATTCTACCACTGAACCACCAATGCTTTTACTTTATATACAGCGTAATCAACAGTGTGGTATACGCTGAAGATTTATGTCGTCTTGATAGATACGAAAAAAATTCTACGTAATGCTAAATGCAAAGAATTCCACAAATTTGCCGTTCTATTGATGAATGATGCTTAGTATAGCGAAGTTCGACAGGTCTCGAGACTGACAGTGTAGGGGTGACCAGCCTGAGCTCTTCTGGTTTGTCTACTAGGAATTGCTCGTGGTGGCATAATAGACGATTTATGTTGAGGACCGACCATGGAAATATCTATTAAAAAAAGGATGATATAAGAGTGGACAATGAATCCGTGAGTGCAGTATCACCGAATAGGCGAACAGCTCTGTTCTGAATCGATTCTAAGAGCTTCAAATTGTGTTTGGGAAATGAACTCCAAACATGTTAATATTACGCCAGTACATGCCAAATTTGCGATTTATAGATTGTGAGCAATGGGGTACCAGTTATCAGAGGTCACTAGATTTCGTCACATATGTTTGAGGTGTCGACAAGATTGTTATTCTCAGCGGATCTTTATGAACGATTATATATATGCCGAAATAGCTCAGTTGGGAGAGCGTTAGACTGAAGATCTAAAGGTCCCTGGTTCGATCCCTGGTTTCGGCAGAATTTTTTTCGGTTTGAATTCAGCAACAAATTTTGTAAACGTGCAATTGTTACGAGGAGAATCATCAAGCAAGTTCTTCAAGTTATTAATTCATTAAATTATGTTAGTTGAATAGTAAAAGAGTTTATTTTAATTTTATATACTGTACTCTTTTATGACATCAAATTGAAACAAGTACATTTTGGCTATTTTTCCGTCATGTTGTAAGTGTTTTCATCTGGATCATCATCTGTTATTAATTTTGCAATGAGTTCTGATGAGTGTGATGTTATGCAGGGTATAATCGAAAGCTGCATTCAACTCTGATATTCTAAACATCATGTGGAAAAAATCCTATGTCTCTGTAGACACGATGACGTTTTTTTTATATTTGATTCTCACGTCTTTTTTTTTCCCAACATTCCTTTCCTTGATTTGTATCAATATAGATAATACTATGCAAATTACAATTATATTAGAATATCATATTATTATTAGAGAAAACTTTACAACGCTCGGAAATTCGAATTGATCGAAAATTTGATGTGAGAAGAACAACAATTGTGCAATTATTGGCGATTGCAGTTTGAGATATGTTTTCCCACTTCTCAAGAAGTGCTTGAACACTCAAAACACTCGAATCTTTCAAAAATTGAAAAAGTTTTAATGATCGATTTTTTAAAGAACATATTTTGTCCAGGAATGCAATTAATTTCAGGTAACGAAAATATTCCTTATTTAATGATCAACACCAGATTATAGTTTTCTTCTACGAAAAGAATACTTTGAAAGAAGAATCGGTTTTTCACTCTCATCGTGAAGCAACTAAAGATGATGCAACGAAGCAACGAAGAAGTTTATTGTTTACATTAGCACAGTTACACTGTGTAATAAATCGTAATAAGTTGGAATAAGTTGCTCTATTCTCAAAAACGAGTTGGGACCTGATTAAATCTAATTTTTCAAGATCCAAGAAACCTAAAGCGGTTTTTATGATATTATCAATTGATTTATTATTAGAATAGTGGGTCTTTTGAAGCGGATATCCATATGCGAATATGGCAAAAAATCAGGATCCATTTCTATTCAATTCCAAATGATCTTTCAGATTCGTTATCGAAGTTCTCGTGTTATTTTCTGTATTGAAAACAACACTTTGGTTGTTTCAAATTTAACCGAGCGCAGATTTTGAGAGCATACTCGACTACTTTCAGAAATGAAAATTCACATTACAATGTAGAAATTTTTACAAATTCTTGGGATTTTCGCTCCTCGCTTCTAAAAATAAAAACATGAATCATAATTGTTTCAATATATTTTCAGGAAGGACAGATATTCAGATACCTAAAAAGATATTCTTCATTTGTCAGTTTGTTTTTCAAAAAAATCGGAAGACAAATTTATTATCATTAACAGATATCAAAATTCCTAGTTCTCTTAATGGTGGACGTTTCGGGAACGAATCTTCTTCCGTTCTCAACACAGTGGAAAAATCGTTTCGCTGCTGTGTCTTTTAACACTAATCAATAACAAGTTGTTAGACAGAAATAATGTTGGGTATCAGATGTTTTTTGATTGATCTTGAATTCACCATTTCTATAGTCAGATTTAAGAAGTGAATGCCAAGCTCTATCTATATCGATTGAACAAGAAGCAATATTATCGTCTCATGCAAGCAAATACTTTGATATTTCATTTCTCAACCTACAGGCAGTATTCAACAACGCAGAAAATATGGTTAAACTACTCTGCCTGATTCCCACCTAATTTATCCGAACAAAACTGATTTCTCCATTCTTCTCTACGTTGTGCTCCACATCAAAGTATCCTGTTGTTTTTGTCTCACAATATTATTTTTTCCAGGAGTAAATCTTCTGATAGGCACCGAACACGGTCTGATGTTGCTGGACCGAAGCGGTCAAGGGAAAGTCTACCAGTTGATATCCAGGCGAAGGTTTCAGCAGATGGAGGTGCTGGAAGGCCAGAACATCCTCGTGACGATATCGGGCAAAAAGAATAGGGTTAGGGTGTACTACCTCAGTTGGCTGAAGAGCAAAATATTGAGGACGGACGGCGTCAGCGATGTGAGTGTAAGTGCATTTTTTATCCACTGATTAATTGTCTTTTCAGCAGAGACTTCAGAAGTATCTGCGATGCTTAGAGAAGTTCTCTCTAGATATGGTAATTAGGAGTTTTTTTTTGTTCAAGGAACTCCATAAGCACTAAGTTATTTTAAATCAGTATTAGTTTTGTTAAAGGATGGATGATGTAATATAATCTCTGGGGTATCGATATAAGCAGGGTGTTCCTTGAGGAAATGTTTATATAAATCGATGTAGAGAAAACTGTAAGTATGCGACATTTGAAAACCTTCTGATGTGTCTATTATTGATGGGGCCAAAAATATTTTCAAGAATCTGACATTTCTGATTGTAGTAAAAAAATGTCCACTTTTTCTGTGTTTGATTGCGGACATGAAATATTTTCTACAACTCGTTTTCATGAGCTTGTTTGTTGAATTTGCTAAGTACTTCATGCTCTGACATTCAAATAGAACCCATTTTTCATGAAGGTACAGAAAAAATTGAAAATGACTAATATGACCATTGATTCTATGTAAAAAAGTATGTATGTGATGTGTGAACAGAAATCTGACTTCATTTTCCACTCAACACTAGAATCTCAGTAATGAATTGGGATGTAAAATAATGTACATGAAGTATCCAACGCCATTTAGACTGAATTACTGGTGAAATCCTCCAAATGGGGAAGTAATGATAGTCACCAAAAATTCCCACCAAAAATAATATCTACTCTTAATTCGGAGTAGTAAGAGTTGTACAGAGTTGGAAAATTTTTGTTGATTTAGCATTATTGGCCTCGAATTTTGAATTTCTCAGTTCCATTGATTCCATCAGCATTTAATATTCCTGTATACAAAACAGCATATACAATGCAATCTTGAGTCGTGAAAACTAATTTTTTGTATGAATCAAACATAACATTTTCTTAACCGTGAAGACAAATCAAAATTGGTGTTTCTAAACTTTTTTTTCATTTCACGTATTTTGTTAGAGATGATAATTATTCAGTGTAACGAATTTTGTCATTCTGCACTATAAACATATCTGTAAACAAATACTGTGCAAGACTTTAAACTACTCATTTAGTTTTTGCATTGTTGATGACGAAATGAATCTAAGATCAGTATCCATAGAATTTGTTTCCATCAACAATAGTTCATTTGCAGCTCACCAGCATTCATTTCTACTTGTCATTTTGAAATTTGAATATTTTGAAGCGACGCATAGAATGTAATAATGTAAGATGGTATTTATTGAACTGTCACACGTAAAAATTACCTCATCTGACAGACAAATTGAAAAAAAAAATCACCTTGAGATTTCCAATGATCATCATAATTTCAGAGTAACCATTCAAAAGTAACATACATGCCAGCAACTGTAATCGTCAGCGTTGTTTATTCTGTCAATTAAAATCATTTCGATAAAATGTAAGAAGATGAAGAAGAAAATCCAAGTATGTTGAAAAATATCGATAGTTACACGTCCAGAAATGAACTTTTCCGTTCTTAAATGACTTCCTGTGTTCCGCTTCGCCTCACAATTCCAATTTGTCTTACACGCACGGAAAATCCTTATATCCCGACTCTTAATGAAATATTATACTAGTTAGCAACACGCGCAGAACATTTTTGTTGCGCTTAACGAATAATTCGTCTAAAGTATCTTGCACTAATTACACGACTATTTTGTACAATACCGAAAAAATCATTATTTGTTCAGTTACCATGGAAATTTTAAAAATAACCTGGATAGCCAACATTTTGAAAAACGTTGAAGTAGGTTGTGGCTGGAAAAAATATAATTATTTCGATTGGTAATGATCGTTTAGTTAATAATTATTGTAGGAAAAGACCTCAATTTGAAAAAAATTGCGAGTACTGGCGAAAGAAAATATTTCACCCATGCCATAGTTGCAGATACTTGATGAAAAAAGGGTGTCGCTTAAGAAATCCGCTTTTCCATATTCCAGCAAGTGGAGCGAAGGAACGGCTGGATAAACGTGGGCGATCTGCAGGGCGCCGTCCACTTCAAGATCGTCAAATACGAACGGATCAAGTTCCTCGTGATCGCGCTCAAAGACAGCATCGAGATCTACGCTTGGGCGCCGAAGCCCTATCACAAGTTCATGGCGTTCAAGTCGTTCAGCGATCTCACTTACAGGCCGCTGCTGGTCGATCTGACGGTGGAGGAGGGCTCGCGACTCAAGGTGATCTACGGCAGCAGCGAGGGCTTCCACGCCGTCGATCTGGACTCGGCCAGCGTCTACGACATTTACTTACCCAAAATTGTGAGTCGATTGTAGAATAGAATAGTTCATTGTGCTTACTATTTGAAGTGATATACGATATCAGGGCTTCCACGCCGTCGATCTGGACTTGAAATCGATCATACCGCCACAAATGTGACTTTTAGATTGTCTCTAGTTTGGATTCCTTAGGGCTCAAACTCAATTCGAAGACTCATTCCATCAATCTATGATATGCGAATTTGGGAATCTTTGAAGAGGAATTTCATTCGTTAAAACATAATATTTAGCGTTAACCCTCGATCTGGACTCGGCAGCGTATACGATATTTACTTACCCAAAATTGTGAGTCGATTGTAGAATAGAATAGTTCATTGTGCTTACTATTTGAAATGATATACGACATCAGGGCTTCCACGCCGTCGATCTGGAATCGAAGTCGATCATATTGCCACAAATGTGACTTTTAGATTGTCTCTAGTTTGGATTCCTTAGGGCTCAAACTCTATTCAAAGACTCATTCCAACAATCTATGAAATGCGAATTTGGGAAACTTTGAAGAAGAATTTCATTCGTTAAAACATAATATTGAGCGTTAACCCTCGATCTGGGCTAGGCAGCGTTTACGATATTTACTTACCCAAAATTGTAAGTCGATTGTAGAATATAATACTTCATTGTGCTTACTATTTGAAGTGATTTACGACATCAGGGCTTCCACGCCGTCGATCATATTGTCACAAATGTGACTTTTAGATTGAATTTTTTAGGGCTCAAACTCAATTCAAAGACTCTTCCATCAAAATATGGAATGCGATTTTGGGAATCTTTGAAGAGGCATTAGAGGCGTTAAAAAGTAATAATGATAAAAACATTTTCCTACCACCAGCGATAGAACCTGCCAGTATTTACTCATTTTCAAAGTGTGAAGGTAGTTTTTCACTTTTTTCGAACTAGTAGTTCATAAACACAAAGCCACATTATTATCAACCTGAATTCGCATCACTGTCATAGTACGATATATGCAGGAATGGTACTATAATAATGTGAAGGCGTATTGCTGAAAATTCATAACTTTTTGAAGGTCGAAGATATCCAGAGCCGGTACCAGACAAATAGTAGGTAATAAAACTACTAAGCAAATCAAACATCAATTTGATTTTTTGGAGGACCTAACCTTATGTTTAACACCGCACAGAACATCAGAATGTATCGATACCTTCAATATATATTGTATAAGTTTCATTTTATTGATTTCATAACATTAACATTTTCAACTGTAAGCAAGTTGACATCGAAATAGCTATCTATCGATAAGATTATTATGGTGATGGTAATACGTATGAACTTTTCTTCTCACTAAGTTTTTTTTTCAGTTCATACATATCGTTATTATCATTAATATCATCTTCATTTGGTATGATGAATTATTACATACATAAGGTTTGATTCTGCCTAAGCTTTTTAATGGCTCTGAATATATTTTTCCTATTCTGTAATTGGCTTCGGCTGTTGAATGGTGTAGTCAATGAATAAATAAATGAATTAATATAGCTTCCCTTGAAGTTGACAAAACCCAAAAAAATTAAGAAAATAAAAAAAAAGGTCAAGTTCTGACTTCTCCCTTAGTGTGATTAGTTTTTCTAAAAGAAGAAAATTGAAACAACGGACTGGAATCCAATGATAACCAATAGAAAAAAGCTTCGCAATTCATTATTGGCAATACTGTGGTGAAACAATTTTGCATTCCACATAGTATCAAGACTTGAAGGAAAGTTAATCTCTCATATTCCATAAGCTTATTCCTCAATATTACTGGCAATAAGTAAGATCCTTTCATCTGGTGTTGTAACTGTATGATATAAATCTTACTTTTGACAGCAACTGTCATCATTTATGTCATCATACGTCAACTTATGAAATTAACTAATAGAAGCAAACTCGATGAGCACAAAAACTTCGATAAAACTGGACAATGTTATCAACCTACCTGAGATATACTTTGAAGAAGACCAAGACAATATCATCTACTCGATAAGGGAAGAGCTCATAGAGCAGGTCATGTTACAAATCGATGAAATGGCTATACAGCAAAAAGCGATAGAATTCGTCGTGGACATAGCTTGCGAAGCACTAGTGAAATTCGTCTCGATGGAATTCTATTTCCACAACCCTACACCCAATCCGCTCAGTGAAGCTTGGATGCCAGACGAACCATCATCACCTTCTCCACCAGATTCATGGGCTGTCTGGAGAGTACCGATTCGCCCTAAACGCAAAGAATCTGAGGGAGAAGAGCCTGCAGAAGCTGTGTCCCCAGAGTGTCGCTGCAAACTCGAAGTGAAGTGCGATTGCTGCATGAAGCCAGAAGACAGAATAAAGGAGCACATGGAAATGTTCGACCAGCCTGAACCTCAAGAGGTTGGCAGTGCGAGCACCGGCAGATTATCCACTTTCAGTATATCCACGAAAAGTACTTCGAGTAAATATTCCACATCGACGTTGAAGAAGAGCGCGACGGTATTGTTACAGGAAAAAAAACAGCCGTCGTCCTTGTGTTCTATGAAAGAAGGATATTCTAAGATAGGGATGACAGCCAAGCCGGTGGCGTTGCCAAAGTTGGATATTTCTCAGCCTCTGAGACCTGCGCCTATTTCTAAGTTGGTCGAATTACCTCCGATAAGGATAGATGCGAAGTTCGAGTCTGCGCCGGATGAAACGGACAAGAAAAAGAAGAAAAAGAAGAAGAGATGATTACTGATGCAAATTGAATGCTGATGAAATTCTATATAGTTAGAAACTGTAGTGTCACGAAAATAATACATTAACACAAATATTTGATTTTTAGTCCTTTACATGAGTTGAAACTTCATATTTAAATCATTAACCATTAATGAAACCAAACCACATCAAATAGAAAACATGGCTGCCGACTGCTCATAATTTGAGTTGCATAGACATGTATCATAGGCATTCAGAGTTTCATTTAGAGTCGATGAATGAGTCGACTGTTTCGTGGGTTATTCAGGTGCTGATACGATCAGTTTCAATGTCATTTCACTGGTCAATGAATGCAGCATGTATTTCAATATTGTTTCGTTGTTTCAGCCACAAAATGGAATTAGCCCACACTGTATAGTTACCTTACCGAATACGAATGGTATGCAGCTTTTACTGTGTTATGACAATGAGGGTGTTTACGTAAACACCTATGGTAGGATATCCAAGAACATGCTGCTCCAGGTAAGAACGATTTTTTTACGATTTATTTAAATATTATATTATAGATAATTATCGAGGTTATTGATATCCTCAATAATAGGAAGTAATTTCATCATTCATATGAATATTTAGTAACGTCTCCTTCATACCTCTGCTAAGTGGGTTGATATGCCGTGGCAGATTGTCTCAATATCAAATTTAATGGCGAGCTGTCAACAGAAGTTGAATTTTTCGGCCTTTTGACACATGTTATTGTGATGATTAACTTTCACATTCTCCGGGCACTCTTTATTTATATAAGGAAGTGGCGTAAAATGTTTCCTATCGAAAATAGCCAAATAGTGTTTCTTTCTGGATAGTGATTGAAATATATTTCAACAATATCACGTTTTTATTAATCTTAATGAAGTTTTCAAATGCAATCATTTATATTTTGGAAATGTTTTTTCCACTTTCTGTCTCAGAAGACAAACGCCTACTTTTTATTGATACTTGGTATTTGTTCGCCTCTTTTATATTCATGTCTAGTAAATCGAGCTTAGAGAGAGAGAGGAATTGAAACAACCATGAGAAAGAGACGCTGCGTCAAAACATTTTGATATTATTAATTGTATTGAGTAATACGACATTTTCAGTTATTTCCATTCGAATAATAACGATGTACAGAAAACTGGTGCAGGCAGATGGTGTTTTGTTTCGCCCAAAACGCTAACGGCATTTGAGTTATGAAATTCCCCAGAAGATGACGACATTTTTGCAGATTTCTGTTCACATTGTTGATATTTTGAGATTGTAATAATGGAGTTTGATCATTACTTGAGGAGTAACTTGAATTCCTACTTCTGAATCAACGTTTTCATAACATTGATTGTGCAATCATCAATAGTGCTGATTTTGTTGTCATTTTTGTGTGAGTGATTTTCCGCTTAACGAATAAAATGCTCTTATAAAGTTGACTGTTCGTTAGAGTTTTTGCAGAAAAAATTAGATTAGATAACAGATAAGCTGCACCAGTGTTCCCTACATCGTTGTGCTAATGCAATTATTTGACATGGGCCGTTCGTTTCGCAGTGGGGAGAGATGCCCACCTCGGTGGCGTACATCGGCACCGGGCAGATCATGGGCTGGGGCAACAAGGCAATCGAGATCAGGTCGGTGGAGTCGGGCCACCTGGACGGCGTGTTCATGCACAAAAAGTCGCAGCGGTTGAAGTTTCTGTGCGAGCGGAACGATAAGGTGTTCTTTTCGTCCGCCAAGAGCGGCTCGTCGTGCCAGATTTATTTCATGACGCTGAACAAGCCCGGCATGGCCAACTGGTAACTGGCGACGATGGTGCGCGTTCTGGACTCTCGGGTGGGAGGGAGAAGGACATCGGATGTGTTGTACGGCGTCCGTCTAAAGTTCGTTTCATCCTACTAATTTTGAAACCATCTGGTTAATCGGAACGAAATTTGGTGAGAAGGCAGCGGAAAGTTTTAAAAAGAGCGGCTTAGAGCTATCTTCAAGTCTTTTTTTTTTCAACGGAACAGCTTGTATTTTATTCTATTTTCGAAATCTGTTCATAATTCCTAACAGTTTTCTCCAATAAACTTCACACCGGGTTCCAATTTGTTTTCGAAATATGAAAGTGACATTTTGATTCCAAAGAAGTATGGACTTTGCTCACTTCCAGTGAAACATTCTGCTAATTATATCTTCTTATCAATTTGTAGTTGAATCTCATTATGAATTCGACTAAATTGTGGATAAACGATACCGCTCACCTTTTATAACCAAAATGTCACTTTTCAAACGTTGAGAATTTAGAAAATGGAATAATATATTGGGTGTTTTATTGAAAAAAAAAAATGTTTCGAGATAGCCCCCGGCCGTCAATTTGGAACTTTTTGCTGTCTTTTCCCATAAAAAAGTAGGTTCCGATATAGCAAGTGGGGCAAAAGTTAGTAAGGAGGAAACGGACTAGAGACGGACACTATATAACGCAGAAAAACAGAGTCGCAATCGAAATTGAATTCGACAAATTGGAAATCATCATCTCATCAAATTGAAACTTTCCGAAATAATCCTGGTCGATTTTGTTGAATTTCTTTTGCGCAGCGGTATTTTGTATCATATACAGTGTGTGCGATTTCAAACTACCACATTCTCTCATTCTGAAACCTGTTGATCAAATTTTTAAAAAAAATTATCTGATTGAAGAATACAAATATTGTTCAGAATAATATCTTGTTCAACTTCAATTTCATAGTTTTTTGGTTGACCTACAAACATACACCCTATATGAGATAATCTGTTCAAATTTTGCAAGGGTCTATTTCAGCTATGCCTAAATCGAAAAGGGTACCGATTTTTGAAAAAAAAATTGCCTAATAGTCGTTTTTGAAATTTCGACTTATTCAGTACAGTATACTATGCGAAAAGGAATATTTCGGATTTGTCCACATTTTCAAAGGAAGCTTGTGGGGTTATGTCACAGAATTTTTGGTTCTAGACGGTGAAAACGGCTATCAAATTGAGAGGGTGTTGCAGTTTTGAATCACACGATTTCAATTTTGATGTTTCTGTTGCGTTTTTCGTTGAATTATGGTTTGATCATTAATATTTTGAGAAGGCACGTGTTTCAAATTCTAGTACTGGAGATGTTAAGATCTTAACCTAGAGAATAATTGCTTCTCAATACTTTTTTCTCTGTATTTGATTGATTGTGATTCTGTTTTGTTTTTGGTATTTTGTGACTGTATCGTTTCCCGATACCCACCCTTTGGTTACGTCGATTGGTCAGGGACGAATAGTGAGTGAGATTGCAGAAAAAGTCAACCTGGTTTACTTTCTGTTGGTTGTTTAGGTTAGATTAAGAATTTTTTCACAGGACTAGTCTGTTATGCTTCATACTACAGGTAGAATCATGGCTCTTTTCTATTTGTAGTGTACGAAAAATATTTCAAACCTCTGATAGGATAGATGAAAATCTGACAATCTGAAATCATTCTTAAGATTTATTCAATATCACGAGTACTTATTGACAAATCAATATTATGAGTGTTGAATAAGGCGAGGCTAAACAGCTATGATTCACCCTGTACATACCTAATATGGTGATTTTTGGATACTTTGGATTTTTATCGAGATCTTGTACTCAAAGTTCATCGTGATCTTCCAATTATTTGTGAAAAAAAAATTCTGAAATGTGTTGGTGTCAATATTTTTAGTTCCTTTTTTTATATTTACTAACAACTTGATGATGAAAATGTGGCATGTAACAAAAAAATGGTGCTACTTCCAGATAGTTTTTAGCGTATACATGTTTCCTATAGATATTTTTTCTTTAATGAGAAGTGTTAAACATTATATTGGCACTGCATATTTCAGGTTTAAGTATGTCAACTCTTTGTATTTGAACAAGTATAAACGTACTAAAAATCCAAAATGAATTTTCACACCTAAATATATATTCGGTTTTTTGCTCAGAGAATGGAAGGTGGAATGGAATGATGAATTTCATGTTTCGGATCGATAACCAAAAATTCGAAAGGTTACTTCGTTCATTGTTTTCTTATAATCGAAACAGGTTTATTTCACCTTTCAATTTGTTGTTTCTATACATTGGGGTGATTGTTTCGTTTTTTGTTGTTCATTAAAAAATGCATTGTCAGGTGCCAACCATATTGTGAGGATTGTGGAAAACGCTCATATTGTATAGGTAGGTTCAAAAAATCTAGTTTAATGAAATACGGCTTACGTGAAATTAACATTCCAGAAAAATGATCACTTTTGCTGAATAATAGTTGGGAAAATTTAATTTTTTTTACTTAATTAATTTTACAATTTTGAAGTTCTTTGATGCAACCCAATAGTAATTGATAACTGCATAAAACTACTATACTTCGACAAGAAAATTACAATAATTATTTTTCTGCCTTTCATGAACCTTGTATACTCTTTGGATATAGCAAAGATGAACACCCTATTCTGATCAATGATATTAGTAAGTATGCATAATGTACAAAGAGTGCCCCAATTTTTTTTAAACATCTCTCATCATGCAATTTTCTTCTTGATTTCGAGATATCTCCACACTTCTATCATCTGGTCCTTCTAGAATCAAAAATTATACAGACAATGTTTTGACATGAGTTGTTCTTTGAATACAAACTCATAGGAATATTTAGACATTATATTAGTTCTTTCCATTTTTGGTCCATTTATGACGTATTTCTTAATGTTGTAGAGCAACTGTAATGAAGAAAAAACGTACATTTGTATTCAACAGTGAAAATGTGAAAACCTCGTCGAAACATTCCAATATATAAACAATGATACACAACAACAAGATTACATAAATCAATTTTACGCGCATTATTGTGCTTTACAGAAACCAAGGTGAACTATATCCCAAATTCGGAATTCCAAATAAATTATCTTGAGCATGTACTTATAAGACTAGATGTTCTTCAAACCTGGTTCGTCCTATCATATTTTTGTCATTTCAAATAGATTTATCAATTCCTGAATGGATTATGAAGTGAATATTTCGATCAGAAATCAGAGACGTTCAGAAAATGTTACTGCTACTCCAGATAGTATACGAACATTAGTTTATGGGCTTCAATAAATGAATTATGTCAGTTATATGAGTTGGTATATATTAATTTTTGTGGAATGTTCATTTTGGCGCGAAAAAATATCTGCAGGTTTAGACAGAAATTGTCCGACATTTGTACATAGTTACTACAGTTTATATATAAAACTAGGATACAATTTATAATGCAATATAACACTTTGTAACGTGTTATTTAGACAAAATTAGGATAACCATTTTTTATACTAGTCGAAAAATGTAAGGAAAACAACCTGTTTTTTTTAGTGAAAACAAGTGCAAAAGTTATAAATAAGTTTTTCACAAAGAAATATCTTGCTCATTCGATATTCTAAAAAATATGGGATCGACTACTAAACGCATCAAAGTTACTAGAAAACTCTCGATATCAAAGTTTTGTGATCTGTCAATCCGTACTTATAATGAGGAGAAATTCTACCTTTATTGAATCACGAATTGAGATTATAATACTCGAAATTTCTGATATTTCGACCAACGATGCCTCCTTTTTTTGAGAAGGAATATTCAGTTTCGGGTCGCCCAGTACTTTGAGTATTTTTGTCAACCATCATGTAGTGAACTTCCTTGGTGCACTTAGATATTTTTCTTGCAAAGGTTCGCATAGAAAACGATGAATATTCCAGATGTTTCGATCAATCAAAAGAGTAGGCAATATTAAATACAGAAAGCTTTGTTATCATTGGTTTTTCAAGAGATTCTTTGTGTTTTTTTTGTACTACTGAAAAAAATAATATCATCAATTGGTTTTTCTTCAATCTCAAGAATTGCAGGAACACGTATAGCAAAAACCAAAAATGGTTAGTTTTTCGTGTTGAACCTTGTGTAAGTCTCTGTACAACCCACGCCGTTCTCTAATTTTTGGTGGACCAGTAGTGGATTTGATGTATTTCTCTCCCTTTGTATTTTTATTTGAAGATTGCACACAGGTTTCGGATATTTCTAATGCAGATAAGTGATGTTGGTGAATTTGTGTTTAATATTTGGTGCAATTGAAGACTTGTTTTATATGAATTGATTGTTTTGTGTTTCTTCAGACAGAATCTGATTGTGAAATGCGAATTCCTCCATACTTGAACCATGATTTTCTCACTTTGCAGTACCCTTGTTTCTACATTTTTTGCATATGATGCCTTTATTGTAAGCATACAACTCCTTTATTGCTCTTTTATGATTATTTCCAAAGAGACAGTAATATGTGTGATTTTTTTTATTGAAGTAAATAACATTTATATAAATATCATTTTATTAATATTATTATCCAAAATATTAAAAGTTTATATTATGGAAGGTTGTTTTTTTATCAACAGGACATCTTACCCATTGTCATAGGTGAGTTATCATTTTTGACTAGAACTGAAGTATTCTCACACATAGTAGTAATACTATGTGTAAGCAAGTACAGGGTGATAAGAGATACATGATACAGATTCGTTTTAATTATGGCAAAGTTGCACAATTTGTTGTCCAGCAAAATGCCATTATGACATTCCCTTTGATAATAAATATGAAACTACACTTCTTGAAAAGATAAACCTGACAATTTTCCTTGTCTCGATAAAATCCAGAGGTCCGTGGTGATGATCTCTGGAAGACAAAACGTCCAAGTTTGAAAACGCGTCTTGTAGGAAATGATGTAGCCATGATGACATGTCATCATTCGTCGAAAATTTCTTTGAAGAAATGAAAGAGTTTATACGAAATTTAGTATTTTTCTGATATCTCTGGAAGTACAAATTTGGATACGCTGCACAACTTTGCCAAATTCAATCGACCCTTTGTTTCTTCCTTCACTGTTCGTGCTATACATAAGTAACTTATTGCATAATTAATTGATTGATGGTTGCAGGTTTTGAGTTGAACTCAAATGAATATCAATTTTTGGATTTGTCATTTCCCATATTCTATGAAGAACAATAAAAAGAAAAAAAAACTTGCGCTTCAAAAGCTATTATTTCAAATAATGTATCAAAATCAACCCTAATTGCACCCTATGATTTTTTAGTAAAGGAAGGGACAAATGCAGTAGTTTTCTGAAATCAGTATTTATAGTAAAGAATGAAACAAGAACTGAACAAAATAGGACTTGCGTAACTTCTCGAGAGTGAATTGTTTGGAGATTGGAATACACTCACTCTATATTATTCAATTTTCAACATATGCAATTTCACAGATGAACCTCACGAAACATGCCTATAATAAACTTGATTATTGATGAGTGCAGATACCTATAATGAAAGTTATTATTTTTAAATAAGATAAATAAGTAGCATGCCAATATCCATTTCTTCCAGAAATCATAAAGCTAATTATCAATTAGATAAGTATCATTATATTAACATGAGATATAGTTGTCAATCATCGACCCATAATAGACATCAATGGTAATGTCATCCATTTTGTTTAGGTAGATAATCATAGCATAGATAATTATAGCAACTTATCTTGATCTCCCATTTTTGTTTGAGAAAAATAAATGCGAATACATTATTCTTCCTAACGTTATCTGAAGAACCAATTAACTTTGAATGATTGGTAGTTTTCAAACCTACCATATATTTTTGGTTCTTGATGGCGTTGAGATGAGATATTTTGTGTTATCCCAGTGTTTTTGTTTTCAATTGTTCAGGCAAATCAAGGAGAACTGATGAGCTCTTGGTGGGCCAAACAGATCGCCTGTGACTTCTGAGTGGACTATCGATCACACCGTCATTCTATTGTATGAATCTGAAAATCTGAGTAACGTTATGAATATCACTCTGATCACTATTGCTGCTTGTCATGCATTACTCATTAGCGCTCTTTACTAAAGTCATGAATTTTCCATGAGATTCTTGAAATTTCGAGTTTTATTGTTTATCCGGGTTCTTCGTGAGACCGACTCCTGTGGTTCTTTTCTTGCATCTCAACCTATACTGGGTGGCCCAATGAAAACGAAACAAGGCCGATTTGACATAGTTTTCGTTCTCAGAAAAAAAAAAACGCTAGAGCCGGTCGATTTTTGTTTCGAGGGGGAAATATTTTGTGCATGTTTCCAACTTTTTCACTTCAAACCCCTCGGAGGGTTGAGCTCCAACCCTTGAATCTCAAGTGATACATCATTTTGAAGGTAATAGAAATCTCTTACCAACGCTTCCTTGTTTTTGAAATTCAATGCAGTAGTTCTCGAGAAATCACGTTTATGAAAATAATAGGCTAGTGATGGAAAGTAACGCTTTCTTCCCTTTCATCACTATTTCTCATTCTGTAGCTGGAACGATGTTCATTAAAGAAGTGCCTCATGTGTGTTTTTTTTTTAAATCCTGTCCTATCCAACAATACATAAAGAATCATTTATTTTAATGTCAGTACCATGATCTCTCAGTAAAATGCAAACCTTGGGCCACCCTGTATATTTCCATTATTGATCTCACACAAAAGGAATTTCACTTCTTACGATTTCCCTTCCCCTGATCGTCTGTTATGAAAATGTTACATAAATCCCTGTGCTGATTCAATCACAGGAATGTTTTGGGTGCAACGTGTTCATGTTGTTACGCAAATTAACAAATTATATGGTGATTCAAAAACTTCCTTACTAAATAGGAATCTGATAGGAGATGGCTCTTTGTGATGTTCAGAATGATTATTTTCTTGGTTCATTCAGATAATAGGTTTGCACAGAATCTCATGAAAATGTACTTTTCAATTGACAGAAAACCACTGATTTTGTGTGCTCTCTTTTAGAAACTGAAAATTTGATGTTTTATTAGAATATTCATCAAGATAGGCAGCATTTAGATAATAATTTCAACAAAAATTTACAACATAATTTTTGTTGTCATGAACATTAATAGTAAAATTGCTATAATTTAAAACTAGTATAACTGACAGAGATGTTGCATAACTTTGTCAGACTTGGCTTAAACTACCATTCTTGTTAGACAATCTATTATTAGGTACTGGAAATGAGCAATTCAGTCAGAAATTAAAAAGAACATATTCTGCTTGTCAAAAAATGAAAAAAATAAATAATTCGAAACCGAATTTCCGTTGTGAAATAAAAGTTTAAAATCTAACTATCAATCGAGACCTATTGTGGATGATATGCATCTGAATAAGTATCATAAATGAATTTTGCTTCGATGAAAGCAAGAGAAATACATCAGTCATTCCTCAACTTATCAATACATTTTCTAGTTATTGTCTATTAACCGGAACAGAAAACCCAAAATTTCACAGATCTTTTACGACTCTCTCGCAGGTACGTGTGTTATTTTTTATCTGTGGACAATACGAAAGGAAAACCTATAATGATCGAGGGACATCGTGTAAAAAAGCTAATTGTTTACTGCATGACATGTGTTATAATGAGATGTTGGTATTTAATTATATTTTTTTGTTAATAATCAGGTTAATGGTAGAACACAAATTGAGGGAAAAAGTGTATAAATGATAATTTTATTTCTCAAAACTATATTTGTGACAAGATGGAGATATCTAAACCTACAGAAGCTGTGAGTATTTCTTTTGCCATTCATATTACAAAAATTTATTTCGGAAAAACCATTCTGAGAATCAATCTTTATTCACGTTATCGATGTTTTCACCAGGTTTTATGAACTAACTTGTCCCATCTCTTTCTCAGATTTCTCTAGGAATAGCAAACCAAAAATCTATTTTTTTAACACCACCCTGCTTTTCATTAGACTTTTTAAATCTCATATTTTGCGATCATAAACATACGACTTTCGTGATTCCAAACAGAACAAGATTCTCAGTTATCTCGAGGATGTTTTTGATGATGAACAAGAAATCAACGTCAAAATGATTTTTATTCATGGCTAAATTCATGAAACCGCATGAAACAATCACTCAAAAATGACAAAACCTGTTTTTGAAGTTCAAAAGTCGTACTACAAATGAAACAGATATAGATAACATACTATAAAGATATATAACAGATTTCAAGCTAAACAAATGGGATGAGCTGATAGAATTGGCAGAGATCAAAAAAAAATTAAAAATAATGGACGATCCACGACTGCGCTAACTATAAACATAAAAAAATAATGTTATGCCTTTTGCGCTGATCAAAAATAAAATCCTATGAATATTTCGATATTTTTATTGTATATATTATTTTGTATTTAATTATCATTAGAAAAAAATTATTGAAAACTAGTTTTCTTTGTTTCAAAAAATTCAATAAAAAGGATTATAATTATTATTTCATTAGATTTCTAGTGAGGACAGATTTATGATCTGCCCGAAATGTCATTGCGCTTGGAGTTCCAACATTTGCGAGATTTGTAGACCAACTTCAAACCGCCCCGTATAACTTCTAATAACGACGATGAAAAGTTCACGCCGCTGCATTTGACTACCCGACCAATTTTTAAAAATTTTCAAATCTTTCACAATAAACTAATCTCACATTCTATTATTTTCCAGATCCAAAACAACAAAAATGGAATAACAATTCTCGTTGTATTCACTCTAATTTTCATTTTATACAAATACACGACAAGATATCACGGCTACTGGAAGAAACGGGGTGTACCATACGTGGAGCCCAATTTTCTACCAGGCAGCCTTTGGGCCGTATTCACGGGAAGAGAACAATTGGGAAAATATCTGGGAGTCCTGCACAAGAGCTTCAGCACGCCTTACTTTGGGATATACATTATGGGCAAGCCGTTTTTGGTCATTAGAAGTCCCGAATTGCTGAAGAGAATCGCCATCAGAGATTTTTCCCAGTTCGATAGTAGGTTAGTTGATGGAAGTAATGTGCAAATAAGATCGTTTCACCAACAATTTCTTCTGGAAACATTGGGTCAAATGTCTTTCACGGATATGAACTCATAGACAGAATGGAGAGTGGTTTATTCCAGCTATTTATACTAAAAAAGTAATTGGCTTCGGGCGAACTCAACACGATATGATTTCATAGAGTTGAGGGAAATTTACTACCTTATTTCCAATTTTTTTGCTACTTATCTTCAAAAAAAATCTGTGGTTTTCTCAGCTTCTGGCGAACGCAGCACAGCCATGAAAGAGTCATATTTTTTGATGATACGAGATATGATGAATCATATACCACTTTCAGTTTGAGGCTACCTCATACTCGAATGTATTGCCCTACGGTTGCTGCGAAAAATTCGGAGGTAGGAAAATATGCGGTTCTGCTGACATTTTTTGATCATATGGTATGTGATTTTATAGAATCTGATCCATTCTCTTATTCCCATTCACTTTTTGATCCTTCAATCCGAAAACATCTGTGGCTCTGTTAGTTTCGGACAATAACTGAAAAAACGTATTTTATATACAAGAGGATTTTTTGACATTTGGATCAGCGAATGGTAAATTATTGCTACAATATCCTGAACCACCTGTACATGTGGGATCTCCAATGAATCAGTGAATTGAATCGAAATGGTTCTCACAACAATTTAGATCATTTCTTTGAACGAACAATTTGCAATGCTAACTGCTGCTGAACATTTGTCGGAACACATGAAATTATCTTTCTTAAATGATTACGAATATGTTAGGGCATCCAGACACGCAAAATTTAGAAATATCATCAAAAATTGAAAAAAAAAATGTATTATTCGAGACCAGGATTTTGTATAGTTTGAATAATTCGTAAGAGACTCAATTTTGTCAACTAACTCGCAAGTTAGTTGTTAGTTAATGAAAGATAGAATATCAATCAGCATTGAGATCTGGTCAGTGACGTACTCGAAAAAAATCTATCAATGTTTTAATAGACCGTACATCTTTCATGTCAACCTAAATGGTATGACATGTTTCTCATGCATAATAATCCTGGAGAATATCGAAATATTAAAAAAATAAATAAATAAGAAATATTAAATTTCAACGCCCTACGGAGCATTCAGTATAGAGGTAAGTTTAGTTCAATAATCATATTTGGGTCTTCCTCTAGTAGTCTGTTTTATCATTTTGTATAGACATTTCAGGGACAACCTGTATATACAGGTTTTTTTTTCAAAAACGATTTCTGATAGAAAGGTACAGCCCATCAAAGTTTAATAATCGTTTTCTGCTATATCTCTCAGGACGATAACAGTTTTGAAATATCGATTATCGATATTCCTAATGTATCGATATTATCGATATTATTGAAATTATCGATATCATCGGAATTATCAATATTATCGATATTGTCAAAATTATCGATCTTATCGATATTTCGATAATTTCGTAACCGCTCATAGTTTTGATAATCTCAATATCACTGATGTTGATTCATCATTTTGGTCTGATTTTCAGTTTAAGCAAACAGTATATGATTCAATATCTGACCTCTAATATATTTTTATGATATATGAATTCAATGCCTACTACATGAAAACACATGAATGAGCATCAGAAAATTATTAAAAAAATAGGTTTGATAGTCTGTTCAGAAAGAATATTCAGACAGTAATTGTTTCAGTATTTCTGGCCACCGGCTGACTAATCTTCCACATCTCAAATGGAACACTAATATTTTGATATTTTTAAAATCTCCAGGAATTTCTTATAATATCGATAATATCAATAATTTCAATTACATCGATGATATCGATAATTTCCAAGATCATCGTTAATTATCGATGAAATCAATAATTTCAATAATATCGATGATATCAATAATATCGATGAATCCATATGTTTTCCCAAATTATTATCGATAATTATCGATATATCGATAAATTTTCCCACCCCTACACTGGACATTTGAGCGTTTTCGACCAGAATTCGGTACAAGTATCATGAAATAGATACTCGATACTTGTAGTAAGTATGTTGTGAAAAATGTGCAGTGGCGTAGATATAGGAGGGTTGTTACACTTTTCCCGCCATATTTACGACGCCACTGGATATTTTTACAAAGTGACATTTTTTCTTCTCCGTTGAATTTAGGAAAAAAGTCCCTCGTCTAAAATTTTGATATGAGGTTTCGATTACGTGTGTCAAGACATATCTTTACGTTTTCGCAAATATCTCGGGAACCTCTACATTCAGACATGTGGAATGTTATTACTTTCATGACAAGTATCTATAAGCCTAACTGATGTCATACAGCACCATCGACATCCCATGTGTATAGCAAGTTTGAATTTTCTTCCTACAGGGGTTCCGAAGGAATTAATATAATAATAATAATAATAATAATAATAATAATAATCGTCTTTATTTGGGCGAAATTTAGCCATAGGCTATTCTTACATTTAACCCATATTTAAATAACTAACTTAACCTAACTAACTAACCTAACCTAATGCACAGACGAGAAACTAAATTTTCATAAAGATTGTGTTGAACAATACTCGGAGTGAGAACCATAAAAATTGAAAAGGGGTTCAAATCAAGAATTCAACAACTCATGCTTCAATTTGTATTTGAATTTCGTAGCAGGTAAACATTTATGGTCAGTATTCATTTGATTATACAAAATAACTGCATTGTATGTGAAAGATCTCTTGAATAACGAAGTAGAGTACTGAAAGTTTTTTCGTACATTCGACACCCTGTATCTTAGAGAGAATGCATTTTAGGGCATACATTGATAGGGAATTTTCACAAAAACTCGGTTTCCTTTTCCGTGCGAAGAGATACTTCACATCCCAGGAACTGCTTATGATCTACAAAGCACAAATTCGACCTGTCCTGGAGTATTGTTCACATGTTTGGAGCTCAGCCCCCAAACATACGCTTAAGCTCTTAGATTCAATTCAGAAGTGAGCTATTCGTCTAGTCGATGACACAACACTCACCAAATCATTGACTTCTCTAGATCATCGTAGAAAGGTCGGCGATCTTTGCCTTTTTTATAGGTACTTTCACGGTCGGTGCTCAACGGAAATATCATCTATTATGCCACCACGTGCGATTCCTAGTAGACAAATCAGACGAGCTCAGGCTGGTTACCCCTACACTGTCAGGCTCGAGACCTGTCAAACATCGCTATACCAAGCATCATTTCTCAATAGAACGGCAAAGTTATGGAATTCATTGCCTAGTGAAGTCTTTCCTGATGCTTACAACCTCCAAACATTCAAGAAAAATTCCAACACCTTCCTACTCTCCCAAAATTCCACCGCTGGCTAACACGATGTTCCTCGAACATTATAGGTTTCCCTTTCGTGTTGTCCACAGATAAAAAAAAAACCTCAAAATGAGGTGAGTAATCCGATTTCGAAGTTCGTCGGTCTTATTCTGACCCACACATTGTATATTATTTGCGGTGTTTTGAAATATTGCCATCTTAGAACGATCGCTTGCGATAAGGAAGCCGACCATCTGATGGCCAACAGCCTGGTGTCGATGAAGAACCCCGAATGGAAAAGGCTCCGCCAAAAAATCAGCCCGGTCTTCACCAGCGGAAAACTAAAGCTGATGCTGCCCATCGTGGGAAAGTGCTGCGAGGAGATGCAGCGCCATGTGGAAATCTTCCAAGGAGAATCCGTGGACGTGAAAACCGTGTCGGAGAAGTACATGACGGACGTAGTGGCCTCCGCGGTCTTCGGATTCGACACCCATTCGTTCCGAGAGGAAACGGAGTTCCAGAAGAACGGCAAGAAAATGTTCAGCGTCGGGGTGTACAGGGCGTTCTGTATTTTCTGTTTCTTCTTCGTGCCCAAGTTGGTGACTTGGTTTAGATTGAAGATAGTCGATGCGAGCTATCTGAAAGGCGTGTTCCTTCGGGCGATTGAGAATAGAGAGAGATCACAGGTGAAGAGGAACGATTTCATAGATTTGTTGTTGCAAGTGAAGAAAGATTTCGATGGCAATGATCAGAACTTGAAATTTGGTAAGTGTGCTGTGCAGAGTTTTCTGAATTTTTACAGTTTTCACATTACTACTCGTGATAAGTCAATATAGGGTGAGTCAAAAATGTGTACCGAGCTTTCTGGGGGTGATAGAACAGCAGCATTTGCATTTCCGAAGCACTCGCCAAGCATTAGAAGCACATCAGTTTGTTCATAGATCGAATAACCTGCCATATTTCTTAAAATCTCAGTTGATAATCGCAGTGATAAATGACACAGAAAAACCACACGAACAAATCGACTGCAACAATGTTGACTCGAATGTTGATGACATGAACGTCAAAATTGAGAACAAAATTATTCATCATGGCCTGCTAAAATATTGTTACCGATGAATCTCGCGATGAATAAAATCAATCATGTAACTACAAAAACTCAAATATCTCACGAACGGCTCAATTTTTTGTATTTGAATAAGAGTACTTTTTTCATGTAATTTTCTCCATCAAATGCTCCTGTTTTTTCACCGAAAATAATACAGGGAAAAAAGTTTTATACAAAAAATCATGACTCACGCTCTGAACACACCTTTTATAACAATATCAGAAATGTGGAAGTGTGACGAAAAAATGTATTTTGACAACATACATTCATGCACAAAATTTCAATCGGGTGGCTTTCATCGTTCAGAAGTTATTCGAAGAAATTATTTTAATTTTATCAACTTTGGAAGGATATATCTCCCTTAATATGCATTTTGGGCCATGAGTTTAATCATCAAACTACACTTATTTTTCAATGTTCAATCACCCCCAGAAAGCTCGGTACACATTTTTGACTCACCCTGTATGTAGATGGAAAACTACTAGGATTATTTCGAAAAGGTAAAAAATTCTTATCCCAAAACGAATTATAGTTCGAGATCCAAAATATTGAAGCCGAAAATTCTCGGGATTTGCCTTATTGAGACCTACAGCTTTATTAATCTTTGGAAACAGGGTACTCAGAAATTGGCGAGAATTCTTCAACTCGATTTTTCAAATTTTTGTCAACATCTGCGCTGAAAAATAAGGGTACTTCATATTTCATCTCCATATTTATGATGAACGAGTTTTGTATTGAAGATGTTGAGAATTTTCGTGATTATTGAAAAATTTCAAGTTATCAGGGATTTGCAATTATTGTGAAATAGCCGCGTCAAAGTTTCATCGAGAACGGAAGGTTTCACAGGCTTTTCCAATAATCTTGTTCATGACTGAATCTCAAACAGTAAGTTTCGCCAAGCTCAAACGACAAATCAAAAATATTGTTTGTTTATCAACACTTCAGAACAAGTTTCTTGTCGATTTTTGCAAACAGAAGCCAACTGATGATTTTAAATTCTCTGTCATCTACGGAAATGTTGTTCCTTTCGAATTTCTACAAAATCCGTTCATAGATATAGGGATATATTTACTGATGTTGATAAGAAAGAGGATTGCTGATTTAAACGAAATGAGTATCAGAATTGTCGAGAAATTCGAATTTGGCGCCAATTTGTGAGCACCCTGTTTCATTATTTGAAATGTTTTCAGAGATTGAGAAAGAGATTGAGAAGACTGTTTTATTGATTTGATTCAGCCCACTGAGAACTTAAACTCTTGTATGAATTTTTCAAGAGAATTTTTGAAGGGCCCCGAATAATAATTATATCCTAATATGTGCTACAGAACGTTGTTCATGTTCATAATACAAGTGTGAAAATTCTCAGAACATAAATATTCATTTTTTTTTGCTTTTTGTGAGATTTTCTCTCCTCGTTTCCAAAAAAATGAAGTAGAAGTTATTAAAAATTATTTCAATATATTTGTAGTAAGGACAGATTCTGTGATCTGCCCCAAAATGTCACTGCGCTAGAAATTGAACCTTTAGATGCCTATAGGAGAAATTCTCTATTTGTCAGTGACACCTTGATTTTGGAAAATTCGGAAATACAAATATATTTTATAAGAATAGAGCTTCTGCTTATCTTGGCGGACGTTTCGGGAACGAATCTGCTCTTTTCAACACAATTGGAACACTTTTCTTCGTAAAATTTACAACGTGCAGTTGGTTTTTGACACTGAAAAGTGGAAATTTGGCAGACGGAGGAATTCAGGTTACAAGGTGTTTTTATCATTTGTCACTTTTCAGTGTCAAAAACCAACTCCACGTTGAGAAATTTCACGAAGAAAAGTGTTACAATTGTGTTGAGAATGGGAGAAGATTCGTTCCCCAAACGTCTACGAAGATAAATATATTTGTATTTCCAAATTTTCCGAAAACAAGGTGTCACTGACAAATAGAGAATGCCTCTTTTAGGTATCTAAAGGTTCAATTTCAAGTGCAGTGACATTTTGGGGCAGATCACAGAATCTGTCCTTACTAGAAATATATTGAAATAATTTTTAATAACTTCTACTTTATTTTTTCAGAAATGAGGAGAGAAAATCCCACAAAAAGCTGGAAAATGAACGTACCACCTCCTCGAAAAACTTACAGACAGTACATAAATATTCAATTTCTGTTAGTGTCTTATAATTCAGAAACATTCTTGACAATATATCAAATTTATGGTAATTTTGCAAAACAATTCGAAATTTTCTGACGAAATTATACGGAAGCAAGTTGCAACTCGGAATATTACTAAATTCCGAGTTGCAACTCGAAATTTAAAGGAACATGAATGAAATAAAATAATATTAGCTCTTCTACGCTTCCGTAAAATTACAACCATAAGATTTTTGTACAGAAAATTCATTAATTGAATATTATCTACCGTATATCGCGATGAACATTGTTTATTAACCCTATATGTCTGAATATTTCTAGATAGTCATTGTATGGTTGCGCAAGCTATTACATTTTACGTAGCTAGTTATGAAACTACAAGCAATATTCTGGCGTTCGCCCTGTACGAACTGTGTCTACATGTCTGCTGTCAGGAAAAACTGAGGGCCGAAATCCAAGAAGTTCTTCGTAGTAATAATGGGAAAATCACGTTCGAGAATATCGAAAAAATGGCATATTTAGATATGGTCATTAGTGGTGAGTGGAAGAAATATCATTCAAATGTTTGAAACTGTCATGTAATTTTGTCAAGCTCAACTTACTGAATGAGTGGAAAGACACCCAGCAGGTCCCATGAAAGCAAATTTTCACAGCACGCTCACATGAATTCATAGTGATATAATACCTATTAATTATGTCCCATGCATATTAATCGAGAACCAAATTAGGTATTTTGAAATTTTATATCTTCCATAGTAGATACATCTAACAATATTGCCAGTAAATATCAAGTAGAGTTTATACAGCAAGTAAAACAATATAAGAACTGAAAATTGAATAAAATAAGGAAGTTCGACATGAGCATTTCCATGAAACCGTTCATACAGGGAATAGGTTGAGAGTAAGAATAAGAATTAAATAAAAGATGACCAACTTTCATCTTTTTATTTTATTTAATCTGCAAAATGAAAGAGCGCATGTCCCGAATCAATTCTGTCACTCAACTATTCTAACCTCTGTTCTAAAATGCTAACCTAACTTTCGTGTTTTGGATTTTAACATTTTGTTTATGAAGATGATGGACAAAAATAATATTCTGCTGGGAGCAATTATGTCACTCATGACGACTACTGCGATTGTAGCTTTAATCCTTCGGCATTATTTTATTTTAGTGATCCATGTGAACCATGGTATTTAATTCTTATTTCTTAAATAATGTTATCTCATTCATTATTCTATTCTAATTGCTGTATAAACTCACCTTTAATAATCGAAAATTTTCCAGATTTTTTGGGATTTTCACAAAACTCACAACCACTGATATTAATAATCGCATTTATAAATTCTTAGATCTTTCCCAATTTGAATCTCTGAATTTTGGAAAAGATATCCAGTGTTCTAAAGGAAGTTCGTATTTTGTTTTGAAACAATGAATTCTAGTACTCACATAATATTATCGAAATAAATAGACAACATTAGGTATAACTATCACGATACGATACACTTATGCACGAAGTTTTTCTTGATAATGCAATGTAAAACCCGACCGATTTACAACAGAAACTGAATCGCAAAATCGACTATAATCAAATTGAACACACGCTTTCGATTCTTTCAAAGATAAAAGCGAACAAAAACTAACAAAAACCTCCGGAGTTTTTGTCAATCAACATATGTTGCAGTCATCAGGCGCTGACAAAAAATAATAATGTGTATGTAATTATTCTTTATTTTACAGGGTATACAAATAATGAATGCACTGTACCTAATTTTTTTATGCAGGCAATCTGTGATTTGTCTCATTATAAAATAGACAAAGTTTTTTTCAAGTTTATTTCTCAAAACCATTTCTTGAAGAATGGAGGGATTTTTCATGAAGTAATTACAAAATATTATTACATGATTTGAATTTTCTTGCTGAATCAATTCATAACAATCCGTTTCCTCTTCAGAGCTTTGAACATTTCTTAAATAATGTCCTGATTTTGAGGCTGAAAGACCTCGGTCGTCTTTTTATATATTATAAATAGAACCAATACCTACAATTGAAACTGACATGGAAATGTCAATTCAAGATCAATCAATGAAGAAACACCTTGTCACCAATTTTTTTCCGCCTGGCAAAGTCAAAGACGAACATTGCGAAGGAGGTTGAATTGCAAACGCAGTGACATTCTGGAGCATATTATAAATCTGTTCTTTCTACGCAAATATTGAATATTTGTTATCTCATACGTACGCTTGCTTATTTTGGTCAGCCAGAAAGTAACATATATGGAGAAATCAGAATTCGAATTTTGCTTCAGAATATTTTTTCTCCGTCTAAATCACTGTGAAGTCACAAGCCTTCTCTAATCGGGTTGGAATGATTTGTTTTATGGTCGAAGGAATTAATGGTCATTTGAAAAATGTATGAAGCTCATGAGAGAGGTCCGCTTTGTGAATCTATGGGATGACGAAAGCTTTTTTTTATTCAAGAAACCTTGAGGAGATACCCTTTCGCATTGTTTCTGAACCGGGAATGTAAAGAGGACTACGAAATCAAAGAAACGGGTTTGGTGATCGAGAAAGGCACCCCCATTCTGGTGTCCATAGACGGCATCCACTACGATCCAGAGTACTACGATGAACCTGAGAAGTTTGATCCAGAGAGGTTCGCAAGAGGAAACAGATCGAAGTTTTCGCAGGCCTGCACATATATTCCCTTCGGAGTAGGCCCAAGGAGTTGTATCGGTGAGGAATTTGTCAGAATCAAAGAACGACAACTGAGAGTCATAACAAGCATGTACAGGGTTTTCCCGTATAGTTTTGCACCCCACCTATTACAAGGGATATTTTGAAAGTCATTAAAAAATAACGAATACAAAAGTTTTATATTTTTTCCTAAATCTTTAGATTTTCTTGTCAAAAATTCAAAATCATTTCGCCAAATATTTTGACTTATTGTCAATTTTTTTCAATGGAACACCATGTATATTATTCCTTATACAAAATGAGTTATTTCTTCGATATATTTCTAGATATCAAAAATATATAGATTTAGTTCATTTTATTTATCCGTTTTCGAAATGTAATTATCAGGACCTGTCTATTATATACCCAGTTTACTTCAAAGTAAGTTGAAGGTAATGATTTTTCAATTTCCTGACAACTTTTGGAATGATCCCTGTTGGTAGGTAGCAAAAATATACGGGAAAACTCTGTACATACAGGGTTTACTCTCAACTATTTGGTTATGAGACGTTTGAAAAAAGTTGTAGAGTTTCATACGTATTTCCTCAAAATAATACGGGAAGTGGTAGAAGAATTGAAATATATACAGGGTGAAATGAGTGGAATGTGTGCACAAAAATGATACCGCAGACTACCGATAATTGAACTACACTTACCTCCATACTAAAAAGATATCGTTCTGAAATTTTCTATCTAGGTATACTGAGAGGATTCTTATGCATGATAAACATGTCATAACATTTCGGTTGACATAAAGGGTGTTACATATTTTGAGTACTGTCGATTAAAAAATTGAAAGAACTCTTTCTAAGTACGCCACTGACCAGATCTCAATTCTTTTTTTAAATTCTATCCATTACCTAACTTCATGTGATATTTCTGTTGGTTTGCGAGTAAATTGACAAAATTCAATTTGACGCAATCAAAAATTCTAGTCTTAGAATACTTCACGGATTTTGAAGTGAAAAAAGTGCTGTATCATTTCATTGATAAATTTTTTGAAAAAATCTCATATTGATAATGTACAGGAAATTCAGATTTAAAAATTAATTAATAAATAGTTATTCAGAAACATCGTAATAGACACAAAATACTGGTTACAATTTTGGTGAGTGCATTCTACCACTTTTCATTAATGAATTGTTGTTCACATAATTTTGTAATTTTTGAGTTCGTGAATGAAACATTGAATATCATAGGTATGACCAACGATTTCTTATGAAAGAAAACTTACCTACAGAAATTGAATAATTCTCAAGGGTATCAAGACTGAACTTTTTAATTGCATCAATTTGAATTTCGTCAATTACCTGGCAAAACAAGAGAAATATCTCAAAGAGGACTGAAAGTTAGTAATGAATGGGAGAATATAAAACAGCATGAGTTCTGGTCATTAGCGTATACTCAGAAAAAGTTCTATCAATTATATAAATATATATATATATATATAAAATGTAACACCTTTTATGTGAATCGAAATGGTACAACATTTTTTTATGCATAATAGTCATCTCAGTGTGCTAGTAACCTATTTTGAAATATTTTCACTATTTAGGATTTTTTCGATCATCAAGCCTGTGACTTGTGGGTAGATACTGAAGAGTTTTAATTATATGAACTGAGGATTTTCCAGGGAGGTGGAATTCTCTTTCAGATTATTTTCGTTTGTTTTGCCACATAATGAAATATAAAAAAAAACTTAAATCGCGATTATAAAAAAAGTCAAGCAAATCGTAATGATATTGTTGTTTTTCTTTTGATATTTGTAGATCCTATAATATTTCAATAAAAAATTATTTTCAGGGTACAGGTTTGCATTACTGTGTACGAAAGTCGGCTTGGTACATTTTTTGAGATACTTCAAAGTGAAAAGATCTGAAGAAACTCCAATTCCTCTAGTCCTGAATCCAAGATCGCCCTTCGTCAAACCCATGGATGGGCTTAAAATGCTCGTGGAGAAAGTTACATGATAAGATTCAAATTATTTCGGTGCTCACTAGGAATTGCAATAGTAGAATTTTTCGAACACCATGCATATATTTTATTGATATGTGTTCACCTTTTGTTTTTAATGTTTCGAATAGTTTTAGATTAAAGATAATCTGTTCTACTTATTTTTCGATCTTATCCGATCTGCGCAGGTTTTCTTCTGTCTGATGAAAATTAGATATGTACAGGGTGTCCTACGACGAACTGTCGCCAATGATTCTTCGGATAGTAGACTTTGCATCTGCAAGAAGGTAGCATTTCTGGTTATACCGGAGTTGATGTCAACTGGCTTATTTCAAATAGGACACCCTATATATTATTTCATTTAATGATTCCACGCAAAATTCTAGACACATTTCATGTATGTATATATGATTTTAACATATTTTGAATTTTATATTGTCGAAAGTTACGTTTTCAAGCTTGAACAAAACTATAAATTTCTCCTATATGAAAGCCCTTCTCATTTGATCAATGAACTGTGTTGGTATTTTGATAATGAATAAATAAAGGGTGTTGGAAAGATAACATTGAAATTGAACTGAAAAAAAGTCACAAGAGATTTTTTAAAATGGAAACCACTTATTTTTATAATTCCATCTTTTATAGCATTGAAAATGAGTGTAACTTATAAAATTGCCTATTCCAAAAATGTATAAGCCTATTCTTATATTATATCAAATCATATAAGGAGGAAGAAAAATGAGTCGTTTGAATTTTTGAAAAATAAATGAGCTACTTTTCAATATTGCTTTTGATCACCCTGTATTTTTTCAGTATAAAAATATCAGAGCTGTCCACTAAAGTAGATCCCTTTCATATAGGTAGAAATTGTGAAGCCTGCAAACAGCATTTTTGTTGTAAAATTTAAAATATGTCGAAAACGGATGGACTAAGGATACTTCGTATACAAACTTCTTGCAAGTATACTTTCCGAGAAATCAATGGCGGTAATTCATCGTGGGACACCCTAAATATGGTGTACCACAAGGGTTAGGTATCATCGGAATGGCAATCTTCGAATTATGAAGAAAATTTAATTTATTTGCAAATACTTTATCCTTCACTGATCCAGATACTGTATATCCTGAAGATTCAAATATGACGGATATGAAAAATTATTCTTCAGACTCTTCTTCGCCAGGACTGGTTCCGAATATCTAAACATAAAATAAGTGAACAAGTCAATTTTTGACTGTCATCTTCAGACGTTCCGAAACTTCCCTAAAACAAGTACTTTCTAGCTTGAAAATAGTCTGAAAAATAGGATTTTGGAAACGCATGTCAAGACAGTATCTTCCATCTTCAGTCTTCGTCCATCGTCTTTCTTAATGGAAACCCTAGTAGGCGAGGTCAGTCAAGACATTTCTTTTTTTTTTTTCATGCATAGCAGATAGTGGAAGATTGATATCTTTGACACTGATACACATACCTCTATAAACAAACAATTGTGCTCAACAATAAATTATGCACATAGTGATTTCAGAATGTAAATTGACATTAAAGTATTCTGTCCGCCAGGAAAGGTTTGAGGGCAATTCGGAATAAATGAATCGTTTGAATATTTTTGAAACTGTTTGGGAGTTCATTATACATTCTGATACCCATTGCAAGATTAGTTCAAAATGCACCATTTTTCATCGAGTTTTGATCTAAGATCTTCGACAGATATCTAAGGCATTATACCTTTTTCTCTCCAATAGTATACATTGTCAGATTTTTCACCCCGAATATAAAAAAAAAAATGGAAATTGGACAAACTACGAGAAAAGTAATGATAAATTTTAAAAATAACTGACTGAGCAGACTAAATATTGTTCTTATATGACTGCCAAATTCGAAAATTCGACCTTGACAAAAATTATCAGTGGCAAATTGCAACCTCAAACAATTTCAGGATACTCTTCATAGTTTTTAGACTTTTGACGATATCTGCTAAAATCCCACATTTAGCTTTGGGAAACTTTTTTATCATCCATTTGTTAAAAAAATATTTGTGATGAACTTGTCAAAATTCTAAATTTCTAAACGATATACAGTGAACAAAAATTAGGAACTTCGATTAGGAGTAAACTAGCCTTGAAATCATCAAAGAAGTTCATTTACAAAAGTTGTTTGCAATTGAAAACAATGTCTGAAACAGATGTGAAATCGCAGCCACCTACGCGACAACTTTTTCCTATTTTTTTATGGTTCTAGCTTCATTGAGAGTACTAATATATCAAAATTACTAATATTACTACTAGTACTAATGGACCACTTTTTGCATTGAAATATTATTATAGTAATAAATAAAAACACACGGCAATGGCAAAAAATTTTGGTGCGTAGGTGGCTATGATTTCGAATATGAATATTGTTTTTAATTCTGGACAACCTTTCTGAATGAACTTCTTTGACAATGTCGAAAAGAAGGTAGTTTTCTCCTGATGAATCCATAATTTTTGATCGCTCCTGTATACCGTTTGGACCAATTTCTATCGAAAATAAAATTTTTTGACAAATAGATGATACATTTCATGCATTCTCAATGCATATGTCACCCGAGAAATAAAAACTTTGTCTAATTTGATAGATCTATTTTCATGTGCAATTCTAGTTATTGTGTCTCAATATATGAGACATTATTTTGGAAATCATGTAGGGCGAATAGATTCGGAAAAACTGACCCATACCACATATCTTCAAAACCACAAAACCTGTATGATTTGAAAAATTTACTTTCATGTACAAATTTTATTATTGTAACTGGTTTTCATCAAAGCAAATACCTACTTATATCTGTTACTAATAATAAATTGCTACCTGTAAAATCCAAATCTGAGGAATGAAAGAAATAAAATAGATTAAACACATCTTTGCGTAAATATTTGGAATTGAAATCGACTGTTTCTTCTGTCAGATAAGAAATAGTATATTTCTTTGTCGGGATACAGATTCATATTTCTCACACATTATTGAACACCTTGTATGGAGATGATGAAATAAATCTGCCAAAATATTTCCGTTGTAAACTGTATTATTCAACATAGATGATGATTCATTCGTACATATTTTAAAAATCGTACTAATTTGAAATTCAACAGTTTGTTGACTCTACTTTGAGTGATTCGAGATGCGAATATCTGTGATCTGAATACGAAATAAATACGACACATCAAGAAATTCGGCAAAGTTTTGGATCTAGGAAGTAGGCAGTTACCCAATATATATTATTCATGGAATGAATTGACAGTTGTCATTTGCATGGAGAGGCAAACACGAGGACAGTCTGTATTTCAAATCCTTTCAAATTGATAGAGGGCTAAGTGGACATAATGATTGATAATGTTTTCGAGGCCTTGGATTTGATACCTAATTTGGGGATAACCTTGAAATTATTCCAAAAAAAACGAGTTCGCTTCTGTGCAAAATGATCTATGTAATATATATGGTCTAAATTTGATTAGGTATTAGGTATTATAGAAAGATGCAATTTCATGCGAAAATAGTACATTATTATGAAAGTAGAAGATAGAACATTTCTTAATTCAACTGAATACTTTTCCTGAAGGTTTCAACTTCAAGCCCGTTGACTAATTTTCAAAAACAAAAATTTTATAATATAGGACTCAATTAAATTTTTCGGAAAATATGGACGAATATGAAAATGTTCATATTTTCTCTGCGTATCATTGTTACTGAAGGAGTGGAAATTTCATGAATAAATACTAGGCGTATTTTACCAAATATGTGAATATTTGGAACAATGTGTTACAATACCAAAATTTAAAAAAAAAAAAACTGAATTTCTGATTCACCCTGTATTGAAATCTATGGAGTTTATGCAATCTATGGAGTTTATGCAATTCATTATACAGTGAGAGAATATATCGAATACTCAAATTTGAAGTTTCATCGTTGTAACTTCTACAAGAAGATGTTTCTAGATCAGCCGGAAATCAACAAAACTAAAGTTGAAAAAATTATCACTACATAAACCATAATTTTTTTCTGGAAGTATAAACGAAAGTATTGATAGTATGGATTCCGAGGAAAATTCAACCAATCAGAACGTGTATTTCTGTCAGATCACCATAGCAACCGATGAATTTTATCGGAAATCTTTTCCTGGTGGGTACCCAACAGCGAATTATACTGGAAATTTTTTTGACGTTTATAATGACATAATATTTTTTTGACAATCTAATTTTTATTTGTTTTCACACATTATAATTTTGATTAATTTCAACAAAAAGCTTGAATGTTTTCTAAATTCATGGACCATTATGATTGATGTTCATATTCAAAAAAGCAATTATGCAATTATTGTAAACTATGGCAGGTTGATTCGAAGTTGCTTGCTCTTGATGTAGAGATTCTTGGACTGTCATTGCAGAAGTTGAAGCAGACCTCATTGCGTCAATTATATCCTGATGATGGCCCGAGTCAATTTGCAGATATGGTTTTATGGAGTGACTGCTACCATGCATTGTTATTTTAATTAATTGCTCTTCTCCAATTCTGTTTTGCAAGAACTCGATAAAGACGAAAATTGATGTTTTTGGAAACACATTTGGTGTGGAATTTTCTCAACGAATACCATACGAAGTCAAATTAAATCCGGAAATTTCTGGAAATAATTTGACCTCTAGTGGTATTACTAGTGAGAATTTTCCATACTCTATACTCCAATACAATGGCATGGCACATCAAAATGCTTTGACAAAGCCAACAATCAGCTGATTCTCGATAGCTGCGTCTCTTTCTGATGGTCGTTTCAATTCCTCTCTCTCTCTCTCAGCTCGATCTAGTAGAGAATAGATAATATCATATCTTCATTTCAAACAAGTCAAATTAGAGTGTGAAAGAAAGGCAATCCTGAAAATCGAGTCGGGTGGTAACCCTTCATGTTTAGTTTGAGAAAGAAGCAAAATTTATCAGCCTTCCAGAAAAATTGATCAATGGTCGAATGAAAATGCGCAGCAAAAATAATTGCGCATCGTCCATTTCCGCTAATAAAAGCAGAATCCTTCGAGAGAAAAGAACAAAAAACCAACACCGTTAGTGAAAGTCCTCTTTCGTTTCATCGGCACAAACGATCGCAGGTTAGGATAGGCGTAACAGCGAACGTAACTGAATTACGACGTGACCTTGGCCTTCGCCGAGAGCTTACTACAAGAAGTCGAGAACTCTTGAGACCCTCGGGCGGTCTCTCTAATAAGTTTGGTTCTGCGTCGTCGGACCAGTGGAGTGACCGCAAACATGCCATGCCAATTATGTACAGGGTTACTCCACTGTGTCGTGTTTATTTTCTCGAAATACTGAAAAAGCAACAACTTCTTCCATTGGTCACGTGATCAACGACTGGAATCTATTTTAAATGGAACACTCTAAGTATTCATTCATCTAGTTGTGGAATAAAAAAATGAATAGAAGTTATTATTATTATTTCAATATATAATTGTAGTCAGGACATATTTATGTCACTGCGCTTGGCATTCAACCTTCAGAAATTCTCTGGCAGATCTCTGTCAGTAACGATGAATGAGCATAAAGATAATGTGAAGAAAAGGTCTATCGACAAGTCAAAAGTAGCTGAATATAACCGTACTGATGATGGGCAACATATGGCCGATTGGAAAAGTAGGTAACAACCAAAAAAGAATAATCAAAGAATCTGCTTGTATTCTTTTGAACGGAGAAAATGATAGACTCTTGTTCAGTAGATATATATAGAACTTGGCAAATACTTCTCAAAACTGAATATGAAAATGGTGAATTTAAGATCGATTAAAGAAAAAAAAAAACCTTCTGATGAACTTTACGAAGAGAATCATTATTTATTGTGGTGTAAACCGGAGCAGATTCGTTCCCAAAACGTCCACTACATCAAGATAAGTAGAAATTTTGATATTTATCAAATATATTTGTCTTCCAGACATTTTTTCAAACACAAGGTGTCACTGAAAAATAGAGAATTTCTCTTTTAGGTATCTGAAGGTTGCATTCCAAGCGCAGTGACAATACTACAAATATATTGAGATAATTATCATAATTTATATGTCTATTTTTCAGAAACAAGGAAAGAAATTCCCAAAACAACTAGAAAAATACATATACCACCATTGACAATAACAACAAAGACTTGTTTTCTCGGTTATTTGTTGTCATTGCAAGATTATTATTCTGACAATTAGCTCAATTGACAGAATAATCTTCCCTTTGATTCAATCTGACAATGAAGCTCTGATAGCAAGGTAAATCTTGCAATTAGCTTGAGAGCCAGATTGATTTTTCAATTAGTTTATTGCAAGATAAATCTTGCAATTAGATTGAATGCAAGATGAATCGGCCAATTGACGGAATAATCTTGCGAATATCTTGAATGCAGGATAAATCTGATAATTGAGCTCCGATTGCAAAATGAATCTTGCAATTAGTTAAATTGACAGAATAACCTTAGGAGGCAGCTACGCGATTTGAATATTATGCTATAAATTCTCTTTTTCATGATTTATTATTATTATTTTTTATTATTATTTTATTATTATTTTTTTATTATTATTTTTTTACTTAAATATTCATACTCTCCCTTCTATTTATGAAAACTGAACAATCAAAATCAATTCAACATCTCCCATAAACACTACTGTAATGAATTTGAATGAATTCTGCGATACTGACAACTCATTATATTGACTTTTTCAATCATATTTGATAATCTCACTGAATGAATTTCATTTTATTTATTTTATCTTGAAACTGTATTTTATTTTTGGTGGAATTCTGGATGTTCACGAATTTCAAAGTTTTCTGAATATTTTGGCCAATCTAAACATGCGGAACGAAAATTTTGATAATGCCTATTACCGTAGCCATAGAGTGGAAGTTTTAAACACGTAGAGAGAGTTTATTCAACTATGTATATTTCTCGCCAAGATAACTTGTTTGGCCAAACATAGTTCACATGAAATAATTGAGATAAAGGAGGTACAGGTACTTTAGGGTTCTTTACATTGAAAATCTATTTTTAATAATCTAAGATTTATTAGAGAAAATACAATGAGAAATATCACAAAAATTATCCTCATTTGTCTGATGTGGGCATACTGTTGTTCGACGAATCCAAGAAGTATAAGCTTTTTGAATAAAATCTTGGCGTCCTCGAATTGTTCCACAAGAATCGTTTTCACAGATCTTCTGTAGCCCAGCAGCTTTGCGGCTTTTTTTTGATAAATTTGTGAGCAAAATGTTTTATATTTGAGGTCTTCTTTGAACCTTTAAATAACTGTACCTCCGTTATCTTTAATTTATTGAAAGAACAATTTTTGGCCAAACAATTAATTTTGGGAGAAATATACGCTGTTAAAAAAATACGCACTTTCAGATTCACCCTGTGTAGCGCCTCGCATTCTTATTTCCATCGATGTCTGCGCAACTTGGAAACTAGTACAAAGTGAATTGTTTGTAATTAAGTGGTACCTACCACATTCACTTTCTGTACACCACTGGCTCGGAACCAATTTCAATTGAACTTCGCATGGTAACGCCAGTCTGGACGTCTTGAAAAAACCTGGTAGGCATTCGATCAACTTGATACTTTATTTTTTCCCTTTCGTTTTGGCTGGCAGTACCTCATACATATATGTAACGTTTTCTAGATCAGATAATTCCGTTTAAATTATTGAGATGAGGCTATATAAAATTCAAACCATTGCGGCGGGCGAAACAGCTCAAGATTTTGGTTATTCTCTTCGGGTATATCTTGAGATACGCACGCGTCACTCAGCTATTGTTGTTTTCGGTTTTGGTGGTCGGGGATTGATAGTTTTTAGTGCCATAGATCACGCACTCTATCATGTTTAGTCAGGATTTTTTATTCTTCCAGGATTTCGTCAATAATGGAAATGTAAGTGAAACATTATTTTTTCGAATGTAGGCTGTGAGGAAGATTCGACGGTTTTTCAAAATAATTTCTTCAGTATTTTTGAAAAGTACTTGAGAACAAAATGATTGTTTCATATATATTTTGAACTCCGCTCAACATATTTTCATTCACGGTTAATTTTTTTTTTCAATTTACTTCTCTAGATTTCGTTCATGAAACCAGAAAATCATTTAGAGGAAAAGTTAAAGTGCATTTTTGTGAGCATTAATCATCGTTGATTTCTTTTGAATCTTCATTTATTGTGTTTTTGGTCTTATTCTCTGTGAATATCAATAGAAATTTAACAGTTTCTTTGAGCAATGGGTAAGGTAGGCCTTTGGCTGTCTTGCCTTTGGACACTCCGTATACATATGGTTCATTTCATCCATCCGTTTTCGGAATAAAACCGTTCAAGAGCATTGACTATGGAACGAAGGCACCTGACGCTATTTTCGTGGTTCACCTTCTAAATGTGAGTTTTGAGGGATTTATAATTTTTTGAAAATTTTCAAATAACACCTCTTGGCAGGTAGCAAAAATATACGGGAGGACCCTGTAAATTTTGCAAACAAAATTCAACTATAAATGAGGAAGTAAGACGGGTTCAAAGTATCTGTACTTTGGTATAATCCTCAATCTAAAATTTACTGGAAATGAGATGGGGTTTTATTCATTTTTTTATCTATCAGCAATAATGATCAGGAAATAATTACTCTTTCTTACATATTGAAATATTCCTCAGAAATATCCCGTCCTCAGTTTTTAGTATTATTCTTTTTTTGCTTTTATTTCAGCTACCTCAAATGAACCCCTGAAAAATATGTAGATGTTTTAGAATTGTTCATGCAACAAGGACACAGATCTTATTATACTCACCTCATTGTTTTTTCGATCACTTTGGAACACTTTTTCTGATCTAAAATCTAGTATGTGTATGGTGAGAGATTGTTCCAAATTGATCCTTTTTCTCATTTTTCGAGTCAACCTGTATGGTACTTTTTTACAAACGACGAGGAACTTATGTTTCACCAATTTAGACCGAGAATTGCCAAAAAGGGATTGCCAAAGTCAGTTGCCGATTATTTTCATAGATCTAATGAAAGTTCCTGAAAATTACTGTAGACGAATTTTCAGACAAAAGAGCATTCAATATATCAAAAATTAATGCTGAAATATCACATATTATGGTATTTTATTATGGTATTCCAATGCATGAAGTTCAATTTGAAAAAATACAAATTTGGTCTGCCCTTGTAATTTGAGAAAGCTTTTATGATTCATCATGCTTTGTAAAGAACTACACCTAATATTGAACAATTTGATAGATGAAACATTTGCCTAGTACCAGTTTTCCAAAAAAAAAGAAGCGACAATCAATTTGGTAAACCCAGTACATCTGAGGAAGCGCTCTTAATATACAGGGAACAAATAAATAGAAGCAAAAAATTTAAGGTGTGATTCTTCGTCAAAATAGGATGGATCTTTGATATGAGAAAAATTTATTCAGCAACCTCTGTTTAGATGAAGGATTTTTTTACTTTTTTCTTAGAAGCAAAATGAAACAGTAATGAAATTGTGCGGATATTTTCTGCGACCCAGATATTCCCCTATGGTTGCAAGGGGAGAAAAAACCACCCATATAATTTGTTTCATATGAAACTCTTTTCCTTCTTCATTATCATGCCATTTGAAAATTCATTCCAAATGAATTGATTCCTCTCAACAAATATGGTTTCCGAAATTTTTTAGTACAATCAAGGCATTCTGAGAAAAAACTAATCATTGTCAAGTACATATGATTCACAGAGAGAAGAATTCTGATTGAACTTGAATTTATCTAGTAGGTAGCTTTCATGTTGATATTTTGTTATAACAATTTATTTTTAATGAAATAACTTGAGTTTCAGTTAAGTCACTGTTATTAGTCAGTGCTATTCAATCGTGGTCTCATGTGTAATGGCTGAATATGGCTGTCCATTCAATAATTCATTTCATATTCATTCAATAATTTAAATACATTGTTTTGTTACATCAGTTTGTTATTTGGTTTTCAATAAGATCATCAATATGACAGTCACTTGCTAAATGAGCTTGATGAGATGTTTGAGTTTGAATAAAATTCCACCATTTGCGTATCACAAGACAAATCATCCAATGTGCCTGATAATAAATATTTTCTCTTTCAGAAATCTGTTATTATTCAAAATTAAACGAAAAATATATTAGGATCCATATATATTAGGAATGAATCAAGCAATCTAGAATGAATTTTTTAGTGGAATGATATGAATGAGAAGAACTTCATACCAAACAAATTATAGGATTTCTACCCCTCTACACAAAAATATTCATTGATAATGAAATAAAAACTTTCTGTTTCAGGAAAATATAACTTCTTTCTTGGCGCTCTCTTAAGGGCGCCATATCTGAACAGGTGTTGCTAAAATACATTTTTTTCATATGATAGACCAACTCTGTTTCTTGATGAAGAATCCTCCCCTTTTTGCCATTATTTATATTCAGTATTTGCTCATGGACTATTATACTAAAAATGGTTGTGAAATATTAGATTTATATCCATGCCATATTAACTTTTCTATTTACAGAATTGAAAAAAATGGGTTCAGAATTCAATATTTTGAGATCAAATCTTGAATAACTTCACACTTCAAAGAATTAGAAATGTTTTCATCACTAATCTACCAACTTCAATGTGACACAGTAAATTTTCTGAAACATTGCTTATCCACTATAATGTAGTGAGCACCAGAAAAGAGTCACTATGCTATCATGAAGAATTCGGAAATATTCAGAAAAATCATCCTTATACCTATCTTTTCAATAAACAACTATTTTTATCATCATCAGCCATTGAAACTATACCTCCCATATTTCAAGTCCTCTCCGTTCATCCAAAATTTACATAAATGAAAAGGTTAGAGAGTCATCAGAATTTGAGAACCTCAAAAAATTGTTTTGTGAGGCCAAAAACAATATTCAGCCAGAGGTTCTAATACATATTTATTAAAAAAAAAACAGCAAATAATTCACAATAAAACTTTGAAACTACTCTACAACTTTCTTATACTTATATTTACCCCTCCACTCTTTTGGTACAGGACATGTTCCAGGACAGGGAACTTGTCCTGGTATTTCACATATGCAATGTCTTTCGCATCCTGTTCCAAAGTTGGCAGGGTTGTCCTTTTTTTCTTTTGCTATTGATTCAGCTTCCAATACACTCCTGAAAAAATAAAATATCATTTGTTTTTCATTCCAACTACCATCAGTTCATTCATACAGAAATGTTCAAAGTTTAATCCTCAAAATTATCTGTACAACAAAAATGATCTGCTACTTATAAGAAAATAATACATTTTGTTCTCACTTACTTTGACTTTCCTACTACTCTAATGAGATGATCCTGTATTTCTTCCTTTGTTTTATCAAAAGTGTCAATCAACATTTCATCACCAGTGTCTGAAAATGAAAGTCTCGACAATAACTGAGCTATTACCCAGGCAAAATAAGATCTCACCATAAAAGCACCTGATGAAAGGAGTTGGTGTCATATTCTTCAAGGTGGCGATCTGTACATTAGGATTTTTGTATTGAACTCGGGGCATGAACCAAAACACAAAGTCTCTGAAATAAACTGGTAAATCATAACATCATAATATTGAGATTCCGTTCTCTCACTTTGTGCCCTGGTGGTGCTTCCCTGCTATGTTATAGTTGATCGTCATTATTTTTATTTGATCTTTCAGTACTAGTTTTCCGGCCTCCAAGTATTTCACGGTTCTCCTTATAGGAGCAGGACCTTTCATAAAAGGCATGACCCTTTTTCAAAATTTGATGTTTTCGAAAATAAATGGAGAATTCAAATGTGGTTAGGTTAGGTAACCTCTTCTTTTCGTTAGCACGTCACATACTGGCGTCAGTGGCGTCTGGCGTCTGGCGTATGCAGTCTACGCAGAACGCTGCCAGTTGCTACATGAATTGAATCCAGTGGCGTTCTGAAATTACTGTATGTCAAGCATAAAATGGATTTTCATGAAAGGGGCTAAATTATACGATTTCATTAATCTGGAATTTCCTCAAGTACTTCAATCTATAATGACTCGCAATCAAATGCATACGAAACTAAATACCGTTATACTCAGTACTGGCTTAATATTCCCATGTATTCGCAATTTATAGAAGATTTTGTATATGTATATTATAATTATTTCATGAATATGAAAATTTGAAACTACAATATACATACACAACCGATAATATTTCCATACCATTGATAATTAAATGATGTCGGTACTTTAGTGCATAAAAATTTTTGGCCCTGTATTCTTTTAAACTTACCAACATATTAATGCTTTTCATAATGAATGAACGATGGTAATTACCAATGAAGATAGAATTCAATGAACGAGTCGAAGACGAGCTATGTAATATCTGAATTTCATCAGCACATATCCGAAATTAGGTTAATCTCTCAATTCTCCGTCAATTCGAATGAATCTAAGGAATAAATCTATGTAACAAATGTAACAAATGAGTGACAATTTAATTTTTTGAGTCTTTCTCAACAGATTGATACATTCGTCGACATATTTGCATGTTACACGATAGTTGGCTGGGTTCTGTCTAGTATATTTTTCACTTTCATATTTTTTGGGAAATATATGAGCTTGCGACTAAAATCATCGAACAGCCCAAAAACTTGTAAGAATAAAGTTTCTTCAACAAGTGAGATAGCCTGAGTGATAAATTGTTTTGTGTAAAATGTATTACTCGATAGTTTTCTAGATAAATATACTCATTAGGTCCTTTGACAAAAGGCTGACTGAAATTCATAGTTGTCACATACACATCAGATATTTGAGAAAAATATGCAGTCATGAATAATTGGATATTTGTTATGGTCATTAAATATGTACTTCCATTTCGTTAACAGTTATTTTCAAATTCGAAAAAATGATGTATTCATGATTCCTGCAACCGTTATATTCAAGAATATGAAACGTATAGTTCTTTTCGACTGCCTTCTGTATATCACGACGTGATATCATTAGAATTCGGAATATTTACCGGTCAGCGCCTTTTTCAATTTGCAAGACGTCGCAATTTTCTCATTTGTCATCATACACAGTGAATGCAATATCATCAATTAGACGTAATAGAATCAGTTAGACGTATTATAATTTCAAGAGTTTTCATTATTGTTCCAACTATAAATCCACTTTTACTTAAAATTTCTTTACTTACATAGGCTTCAAGAATGTATATAGGAATAAAATGCAGTCCGTTTTAGTAAATAATGCTTCGGAAAACATTACAGGTAATTTCCCAGAAGATTGAGAACATTCTGAGAAGATATTGGTATATATCGAAATCAAATAATAATATTGGTTTCTTCTCATCGTTATACTGAGTGTTAAATTCAAGCAATATGGATACCTAATCGACAAAAAATATTTAAGCTCCCTCTGTAAGATATAGTTCGTGTTCATTACCTTTTTGAGACAATATGATATATGATCGTTCGTTATATTTCATTCATTCTACATACTTACAACATTCCCTTCCTATATGCTTCCACGAACTATTACAAAATTTTATCTAATTGTGAAATTCAGGCATTATGGTTAGTCAATTCAAATACACAATAATATATGATCTGAAGAATTCAATGTCCAGATAAAATACGACTCACATGATGATTTCGAAAGAACTTTGATTTTCATTCCCTATTGCTCAAAAAAATATTTTTGTTTGATTTCAGGGTCATTTCAAGACGATTTCAACAACGTGGTCTACGTTGATACTACTCTCTTTGGTTTTGTTCCTCTTGTACCGGTATCTTATCAGGAATCACAACTATTGGAAGGACAGAGGAGTTCCCCACGAGGACCCAATATTACTCGCAGGTATGTACACCAGCAGTGCTATTTTAGTTTTTCACTAGAAGTTAGTCGGTAAATAAGAGATATGAGTAAAAAATGAGAGCTCATGGAATCCTATGACGCATATTGAAAAAACATTTACTGAATATAACTCGAATAATGTGATATAATTTCCACACGAACACAATCATTTTCGAGGTTCGTTCGATATTCATATTGAGCTGGAAAATGATGGGTAGTGGAATTGGATAGACAAACTCACATAATGAGATACATACAGGTATACGAGTAATAAAAAAATGATAGTTTCATGATGAAATTACTATCTGGTTTCTCTAGCCATAAATGCAAACAGTTGTGTATGTGAGAGTAGAAATTCATTTTCAGAATGAAAAATGAAATGGAACATATCGAAAGTTCATTGAAGAAGTTGCATATCATTAATAGCGTTGTTAACAATGCAAGTGCTTCATATCATTTGTACCCTACAAAACACCTCATCGATGTTGAGAAAAATAATTGATTCATTCAATAAATGGATTTACGGAAATATTTCCAGTAATCCTAAAAAAATATTTTCCTTGAAAAATCCCGAGATGTGAATTTGTGAACTCTTGTTATGTATTGTAAACTATTATTGATGTATTTCACAGTATACTAATACTGTACATAATACATGTAATTTTTCAAATATCCTCGCAATAAACAGAGGATCGATATGTACAGGATGTAAAAGTCTCCTAATTCAATGAATCAATTTTTTCTCTTGAAATTTGTTTATGAGTCAATTTTGGTTTACCTGCTGGAATGAAATTGAAACATAACACTCAATGGGAACTGTGAAACCTGAAATTTTTATAGATGGAAATTTTCAATTGCCCTATACTGAATTTTTGGAAAATAATATCTGAATTCAGATAAAATCTCACTTTGTACAGCTGACTCTCAACCAATAATTCGCTATTTAGTCCTTGTGAATCGCTAGTAATAAATTAATAACAATAATAATAACAACGTTTATTGTTGATATTATAAATATATAATCACCTTATTCCTGGTACCTCATATGTATATTATTGAAAATAATAGTTAGTCTTCCTCAATACTTCGAAGTTGTCATAATAGGGACCATTTTTTCAGATTCAATGGAATATTCTCACCTCTTTTCTTATAATAATAAAAAAAGAGTTAATAACTGACTATCTAGACTAACTAGTCATATTTAAGGACAGAGATCACTGATATGTCCTCACTGCGAATATATTGGAATAATCATTACATTTTCTAGTTTAATTTTTGGAAAAGTGGAGAGGAAATCCCAAGAAGTTTGAAAAAAATAAGCATACTCTTCTTCGGTTAACTCACAGACAGTATTCATTAGTTGTCATAGATGTTGTAATTGTTATTAATGCATTAGTTTTTATCTTCAGATTCATACGATACTCTCTTCCTCTTCCTCTTTCCAATACACCTTTTTGTGACTTGTTTTACCTTGACGCATAACATTTTCCTTCAATTAATTCTTTGCATATACCTTGTAGGAATTATTTCATTTTTTGATAGTAAAAGGTAAGGCTTCTTTTTATAAATATAGGGGTATCATTTCTTTCCATCTAAAACTTTTTGAAGTACCCAAATTCGACACAACGATTGAGTGAACATTATTATTACTTGATGGTTCTGTCATTATTTCAGCATAACTCAAATCTTAAGCTAAGAATGTCATGAACTGTTGAAAACAAATCGTGTACGTTGTAGATGTCTTTTGCTCAAGTGTTGTAGAATAATGTATCAATTCTGCATGTGTTCGTCATCCAATCTAGGTAACTTCAGCGAAGACAATTTTCTTAGTAATCATGATATTATATCATTTCTCAATATAACTGAGTCGGAGATAATTTCCGCTTCGAAAAAATTGAAAAATAAATTCACTTCTGGGCCAGATAAACTTCCTTCATTCTTCATAAATGATTGCATCAGAGTATTTGTTACTCCCCTGATATATTTGTTCAATTTAGCTATAAAATCCAATACATTTCCAGACATATGGAAGATATCACGGGTGTCTCCAATACTAAAGAGCGGTGATCCAGCTGATATTCAAAATTATCGTCCCATATCTGTCTTATCTAATTACGCCAAACTGTTTGAAATAGTAATTTATAATAAGTTATCTACACAGATTTTGCTAAAGCCTTTGACAGAATTGACCACCTTTTTTGTTACAGAAACTTCATTATTTCGGCTTTCATTTGTCAGCTGTTTTATTCCTCAAATCCTATTTCACTCAACGATCTCAGTTTGTTTCCTATAATGGCTTCAATTCGAATAACTTTATTACTACCTCTGGGGTTCCACAGGGTTCGAACTTAGGTCCCCTTTTATTTGCATTATTTATCAATGATTTAAATGATGAAATAGATTGTAAACGATTATTCTTTGCGGATGACTTGAAATTATTTTCTATAATACAAAACGTCGATGATTGTGAGGCCCTGCAATTTGAAATAAATAAGGTTCAGCAATGGTGCGAGGAGAATAAGCTTTATTTAAATGCATCGAAATGTAAAAGCATGAGTTTCACAAGAAAAAAATCTCATTCAATTACAACGTAAATAACACAATATTGTCTCGTTGTGAGTTAATAAAAGATCTTGGCGTTTACTTAGATTGCAACTTGACATTTGGTCACCACATTTCTGTGAAAGTAAACCAAGCTCTCAAATCCTATGGCTTTATAATAAGAAATTGTAAATCTTTTTGAAATCTCAAAGCTCTATGTTCGTTGTATATTGCGTACGTTAGATCTAAGTTGGAATATGGTTCTATTATATGGAATTCTGTCTATATGTGTAACAGGTTGATGATTGAACGAGTTCAGAGACGATTCCTGAAGTTTTTATGTTTTAAAATCGATAATCAATATCCCGAAAGGGGCGTACCATACCAAATTTTAATATCGCGCTTTGATTTTGTAAGTCGACGTGAGAAGAAAGCGTGCTGGCATTATTTTTCTATACAAATTATTGCACTATCAAATTGATACAAGTAATATAGTGTCTCAATTGAAATTTTTTGTTCCAAATTCTAGAACTAGGTACACTAAGACGTTTCACTGTAATAGAGCCAGAACAAATTTATATCTGAAGTCCCTATATATACCATGTGTGAAAACATTAATAAAATCTCTGTCTATTCTGTCATTCAGCATGATATACTGAATTATATAGGAAATATGGCTATTCAATATCTGAATGAAAACATTATGTAAGATGTAGCAGTTTTTATTTTTTTATATATTTTTTATTTTATATTTTATAGATTGTAGTATCTTCATTCTTCCACTCCTTTTTTTTCTTTCCCTCATCTATATTTGAATACTCCTGTAATTCATTCATCAAAATGGTTATAACTACACTTTGGACTTTCTTATAAATAATTTGTCCTGTAAATGGGTAACTGTTGGGCAATAAAATGCTATTATTATTATTATTATGACATTAATTAATAATCAAATATGTGATTGACTAGTGATACATTCGTCTCCATCTTGCAGGTAGCTTATGGGACGTCTTCAAGGGAAAACGACAGATAGGTAAACACCTCGGCTATCTGTACAGCAAATACAGCTCCCCCTATTTCGGCATACACATAATGGGCAAGCCGTACTTGGTCCTGCGTTGTCCCGAAATAATAAAGAGCATCACCATAAGGGACTTCAATAATTTCGAGGACAGGACTTTCGCCTGCGACAAAAACGCCGACCCAATGTCTGGCAACAGCCTCTTCATCTTGAGGAACCCCGACTGGAGGAACATCAGAAACAAACTGACGCCGATATTCACGGCCAGCAAGCTAAGGCTCATGTTCCACATCATGAAGACTTGCTCCAAAAAGATGGAGAGCTATCTGGGCCGATTCGACGGGGAGATCGTCGAGGTTAAGGAAGTCGCAGCCAAGTACATGACCGATTTGGTGGCTTCTTGCTTCTTCGGGTTCGAGGCCAATTCCTTCAAGGAAAAGGACTCGGAGTTCCGCAAAGTCAGCAGGAAAATATTCGACTTCAACTTTTACTCGGTGTTCAGTATGTTCTCCTACTTTTTCGTCCCGAATTTCGTGTCGTGGTTCAAGCTGAAGCTTCTGGATACGGAGTACTTGGAGAGTGTTTTTCTGGAGACGCTGAGGTATCGGATGGAGAAGAAGATAAGGAGGAACGATTTTGTGGATTTGTTGTTGCAGCTCAGAGACGATTTCAACGATGGCACCAATGATACCCGATTTGGTATGTATAGAGACTAATGAAAGAAAAGGTAATTTTGCACTTATCATGCGATGGGTTTTTTTCTCGATTTTTTTTTGGTACTTACGTATTTCGACCTCAGGAACCCGATGTGCACAATAAAAACGAATTAGTTAAATCAACGTTCTTTAGCATCTTGGAGGAAGGTGGATCCAGCATTTTTCATATGGACGGCGCTGTCAAATGAGAATCTACTAGTTCTGTGAGTCAAAATATCACAGAGGCACATTTGACAGCGCCGTCCATATGACAGAAGGATTCATAAAAAATGCTAAAGACGATGAATTAAACTTCTTAGAGAATGTTTCTCCTTCTTTTTAGCTTCTAGAATGTATAAGGAAGATATAAAGAGTATCTTATGTGAGAAATGAAACTTGAAATGGCTATGGTGCCTATCCAAAACAGGCCGAAACAAGAAGGGTAATTTTCATACTTTTTCCTGGAATATCTCGAGAAATATAAGTATGCGCAAGTTTTTATTATGAAATTCGGGTTCCTGAGGTCGAAATACATGAGTACAAGAAAAAAATCGAAAGAAACCCATCGCATGATGAGTGCAAAATTACCAAAGAAAAATATAGCAAATCATATCACTTTAATATTTCGTAATTCGAACCATCACAACCAGTAAAATCTGGAGATTGTACATTTTCATACAACATGGAGATGTTTGGTAGTGAATTCCCAATTCCCCCATTCGAGGGAGTTATGAAAAGCATTATTTTCTGTTACTGCCAATCAATGTTCAGGATAATTGTAGTTTAGGTTTTTAGTTTTATATCTGTGATTTGAGGCATAGAAGAACTATCTATCCTTCGTGAAAAATAAGAGACATTTTTGAATATATTAAATTCGAGGGTGTTATGCCCCTGTATGTGTCTGGGTACCGAACGGCACTCGAGTGGTCTAAGGAGTGCGGAATAGGTAGCTGGTTACGTAGGCCAGAGTTGGTACGTTGTGACGTTACATGGATATTTTCTAATTGAATTTGATCACAGAATTGAGGCTATTTCTCGACATAAATAGATCATACAGCACTAGACATTTTAATCAATGATGAAGGCATAAGTATTCTACAAAGTTTTCATCAAATTGGAAAGATGTATGAAGCCTTTCGAAAATCATTGTTGGTGTCTGTGGAACTTAATGAAATGAATGACTATAATATAATGACTATTTTCGAAATAATTTCGTGTATTCGAGAACAAAAAAAAACCAAAAATGAACTTTGAAACTCTTCTTTCTACCCTCTACTCTCTCTGCCACAACTCTCAGAAAAATTAAGTTATTGAATGTAGGTAATTCGATTGATTTTTTTCAATTTTCAGACACGCATTCAATGGTGGCACAAGCTATAACATTTTTCATCGCCGGCTTCGAAACAACAAGCAATGCTGTAGCCTTCGTTCTCTACGAACTCTGTCTACGTTTGGATTGTCAAGACAAATTAAGAGAAGAAATCAACCAGTTCATGAAATCGGAGGAGGATATTACTTTCGAGAATATCCAGAAGTTCAAATACTTGGATATGGTTCTTTCTGGTAAATAAAATATAACGATTGTATGTGAGCAGTAACCAATTTGGTTACTAAAGTTCTTTCACTCTAGGTTGAACAATCATTATGTCAAAAACGCAGTGTTGTCGGTTAATAATATATACGAACCATTCAAATGAAAATTTGAAAATTTGGAACGTCAACATAAACAATTGATATGAAATATCGCCAGGGGCGTAGCACTTCCGGTTGAATCAGAAGTGGACACAAACGTCCTTATTTTAAATGGAATTCCCTATATTCAATTGAAATTTTTCATATCTACGTATTATTTTGGAATTATAATAATTTTGGACCGTTTTCGAATCATTACGATTTTTGTGGGGAAGTTTGCATTGCTATATTCATGATGATCTTTGAAGTGACGTTGAGAATTTTACCAAATCCTATACTGTGTGGTCAAAAATATCTTGTCATTTGAAGGCCATTTGTCATGAACCATAGTAATATTTTTTGAAGTCAGAAAAGATAACCTTCTTATAAATGTGATAGTATACAAATTCAAATAATTCAATCGATTCAAATTAATTAACAACAGATGTCAATATATGACATTATATACTGAAATAATTCTGAATTTTTGACAAAAAATTTGATAATTCAGGAAAATATATGAGACTCGTGCATATACTATTTTTTGATAACTTTCGCAATGATTCCTGTGTGGGGTGTAAAAATATACGGAAAAACCCTGTGCCTACCAAATAAAAATCATTGCTAATGTATATTTTCACATATATCATTAGTATTACTGTCTGTAAGTTGTTAGAGGAGGTGGTGCACTCATTTTTCAGCTTTTTGTGAGATTTTCTCTCCTCGCTTCTGGAAAATAAAGTAGAAGTTATAAAATTATTTCAACATATTTGCAGTGAGGACAGATTTTGTAATCTGCACCAAAATGTCACTGCGCTTAAAATTATTTGTTTTTTGAAAACAAGGTGTCACTAACAAATAGAGAATTTCTCTTTAATGTATCTGAAGGTTTAACTTCTAGCGCAGTGTCATTTTGGGGCAGTTCACAAATCTGTCCTTAATACAACAATATTGAAATAATTTTCAATAACTTCTACTTTATTTTTTAGAAACGAGGAGAGAAAATCCTCCAAGAAGCTGGAAAATGATCATTAATATTATCAGTATCAGTGCTATTAGTATTAGTATTAAGCAAAGGGAGTAATTAAAATTGTGTAACAAATTCTGAAAATTAAAATAAATTTCTACGATCTGTCCGCAAACGCGGAATAAGGAAGACAGGAGCTTCAAAAGAATGAATTACAAATTATTTATGTTTTTGAATGTCCACATGATTTTTTTTACATTTCCATGAGTATTTCCTCTAGAATTTATTAAACCATTTCAGTGACATCCTGTATAACTTATGATAACATTTCATCTCAAGATATTTTCCACATGTAACACGATTTCATTACAATGAAAGAAAAGATATTGATGGTGTTATTGACGAAGCAACGTAAAATATTCACAAATACACATTGTCCACCATCCATTTCCAGAAACATTGAGGAGGTATCCTTTCGGTCCATTTCTGAACCGCAGGTGCAAAGAAAACTACGTGATTAAGGAGACGGGTCTGGTTGTGGAGAAGGGCACCCCCATTCTCATCCCCATCGATGGCATCCACAACGACCCCGATTACTACCCCGAGCCGGAAAAATTCGACCCGGACAGATTCATAGATGGAAATAAACAGCGTCTATCTCAATCCGGCGTTTATCTGCCGTTCGGAATGGGGCCAAGAAATTGCATAGGTAAAACATTTCGACTCAACTTTATACTCCCCGCCTATTCGGAAACTCAAAATCTGATTGTGTGATCTGATAGTCAACAGAGTCTCCAAAACTTCAAGAAATGAGCGGAAATCTATTCAAAAACCCGACGACTCGTATGTAATTTTGGTCCCTGTGTAACAAATCGCCATTTTAATTCCAATTATATAATACGTTACCACCGACCGTTCAGGAATTTTTATACCTGAAATGTCATATGAAGAATATAACCTCGGATTTTATTCACAAATTGTTTAATGCTTATTGACGAATCTCTTGCTTTCAATTCGAGTTATATGCTTCCTATTTCTTTTTATACTGTATCCACTGCCAATTGTTATGAAAACTTTATAGCTACAAAATTTATTTTTGATTCCTAATTTACTTTTTATAATGCCTACATCGATAATATAAAAGAATCTAGTCAGAGGTGAACTAAAATCCTAATGCGTTTTGAATTATGATTATTTGATGTCTATAGTTTTTATTTACGATTGTATGTCATGTATAGTTTTAACAATATATTTTAAATTGTACTATTCGAAATATTTATAAAATTTATGTCGTTAATTCATATTCCGCTAGATTGAGAAATATTTCATATTTGTTCATATGTACTCCTATTATATATATATTGTGCATTAATTTTAGTATATTTGCTGGTTCACATATGTGACCATCTCACAAACAAGTGAAAACTTCTGTGAGATATTTCTGTGTTTATATTGCTGAAAGCTGTTGGAACTGTTTTATTTTATTTTGTGAAAAACTTTTTGAAATTGAACACTATTCTATTCTATTCTATTCTATATCACCGTACGTAATAGTAACGTTTTTCTTTTTTTCAGGGGACAGGTTTGGTATGATATGTGCGAAAGTAGGGATAGTGTATTTTCTGAAAAAGTTCAAAGTGGAAAAATGCAAGGATACACCAGTACCTTTGATCCTGAATCCAAAGTCTCCGTTCATGATGCCCTTGGACGGACTCAAAATGTTGGTGACCAAAGTGTGAAAAGATCATTTTATATTTTTTGCTAGATGTGGAAGTGTATTTATTGTATTTTTGTTTGTGATGTTTCAGTTGTTTAGTTTTTAGTTGATTGATAGATATAGATTTAAAAGGGATCACAAAAATATACAAAATATTTATTTTTCAGTTCATAGATTCTTTCTACAAGTACAAAAATAGATAGAACCACCTGCAGGCCATATTTAAGAATTACTTTGAAATAAATTAGATGTCCTGAAAATTGGGGAGGAAAAAACATTGGATTTTATTTTCAAGGAAGCATTCTCTATTTTTTCACATCATTGATTTATTTTATGGGTTATATGGGTTTCGTGTGTTTCGAACGGAATGACCAATTCTATCTGAAATTCGGGCTAACTTCAACACCCTGTACAAAATAGAAGACGCAACGAAAGACTTTTCGAAAGATAGGTACATAATTTACTCATATTCCAAGAATTCTCATCTATTTTATCTCTTCTTCGTTCAACTCTTGTTCACAATTGAAGGAAGTAGTCCATTCTCGAAGTGGAGTTGGTAGATTAGAGTAGGAAAACTAAGTCATCTCTGTCATCTCCACAATATTCGATGATTAATCCAACCACATCCCTAAAAATTGTGGAGATGACTTTGACTCTAATCTTGTACACAAGTTGGATAAATACTCGAACTCACGATTCATTCAATTTTATCAAATGGAACACATTATCTATTCATATTCCCATTACCCTTACCTTGAATTTGATGTAAAATATCCCCTGTACATGCCTATATTCATCCATTTTGAATGTATTGTATTGTAACGGTTATTATATGATTATATTATATTGTATAAAGTATTGGTATATCAGAGTAAAATATTCCATAAAATCTCAGTAGGTTCGATTCAGAGGAAAATATTTCAAATACGTAGATATAAAATCACATAATAGATACATATTACCTGATTGCTTTCATTATTCATTACAAGAATACCCAGAAAAACTTCAAGATTGTCAGGAAATCAGTGACTGTTATCTGAATAAATAACTTCCTGGAAACATTCAAATTCCACATCTTTCAAGTGCTTAATCAAGTCGAATCTAGTTCTCAAATGATTTGTATAGTAAATCCTCTGTTTTCATTGCTACATCTCTGAAATTTCGATCATCAAATATGCTCACACAGGGCATTTTTTGACATATTCAGGATTTTTTCTCAACTTCTGCTATTTCCGTAAATTACACCAACTTTAGATTCTCAAGTGGAACACCCGACTTCCTAATCGATGGTACTTTTGAATGACGTCATATTACTATTATATTATCATTAAAGAAAATATATTCTGGTGAAAAATATTTCGGATTACTTTTTTTGGCACTCATTTCTGAGCACAATATACTTCACCATTCAGATCGGGAAATGAAATCTGCGTTTGTACAAATAAAATACTAATTATTCATTGGGTATCACTGGATTCACAAAATTCTGAAGTTTTCAAATATGTTCCCAAAAACCGAAAGCCAGAAGACCCGGTTCAAGGTTAGAATATGTCGACAAGTGCAGTCTAGTGAGCATATCTGATGTTTCAAATTGCAGAAATGTAGCAATAAATACGTTTATGTCATGTTTGCCATGAAATAACCTCATATTCATGATTTATACAATTAAGCAGTAAACTTTGAAAATTCAGTAGCTACTGTTTCAAGTGTTTGGAATGGAATTTTCTACTGAAGAAATGATATGGTGATGATAGGACAGCTAGAATTTTAATTCTTGTTTTTATTAGGAACTCAAAACAATCAGATTTTTCAATTTGGAGAAAATGATCAAATGTTTCAATCATTACAATATAATGGGCGATATCTTTGAGACATATGCTGTAACTTTTTTGAATGTATCTGAATGTAAGTGAAAATGATAGTTTTATGTTCTGTACAAAATTCTGTAAAATCTGTTTCACCTGTTCGTTATAGTAGTCGAAACAAAATATTCATAATTTTATATTACAAAAAATAAATTATAAAGTGTGATTTATGTTTCAACTGGTGGTAGCCAAAGTGCTCAGTTCTTCGTCTGCGATAGGATCGTTCAGAGATCGACTGGAAAAAATATAATCTCATGAAGTTTCTTCATTTCTAACTATGATTCACATACTCACTTTTTCTTAGCACGATGTATGAAGAATATAACAGCGCCATTTATTACGAATAATGCCAAAATTATCAAGGCAGGTGCTATCAACTCTGAAATAGAACACAATAGTAGAAAAAGAAAACTATTTCTCATATATTCACCTGAGCCCATATTGGTTTGAACTTTCTTCGGAACTACTAAGATAATATCTCCTGTTTGATTCCAAAATCCAGTCGATGATGTCTCTGTAAAAAAAAACATTATGATGATATGTGGACAGGTCATATGGTTTGAAACAAAAATGTGTTCTCCATATTAGGGACAGTAACCTGACATGAACTTATTATTAGACATTAAGTAACGTCAGAAAAACAAACTGAAATATTCATTTCACGGTTCTTCTGCTTTCAAGTTCGATGATATTATCATAAATAGGCAACTTTCTCATGTTTAGCAACTATTCTCTAATTCTCTCGATTGTTTTGATTTAGTATAATACTCACAATACTGGATGACTTATTATTCTCAGTTGTGTGCTGATTCACAACTAATCAAACTGAATATCTCAAGCAGACTGAATTGGATAATTGAAATACAAAATGTCTGCCCCTCGAATATTCGTATTCCGTGAGTGTTTTATTCGGGCAAATGGACGATCAGTATAGAATTGGAAAACTCATGCAATCCACAAGGATATTTAATAATTAAATTAATATAATGAACATTTTATATAGATGAATGAATGAAATGATCGGATATTAAAATAATCTTACGACATCAACCGATATACAGGGTCAGCAGAACAGAACTAGAAATGAAATATTATTAGCATACCTCTGTCGGTTGAAAATTATTCTCAATTACACTGTTGACCTCTGTTTGCAAGCTCAATAGCACAAGTCAGGAAATTAGTGATCGATCGGTAATTTGAAAGATGCTTATGACAAAAACTTCTCAAAATAATTTCGAATTTGAAAACAAATATTTAAATTATGACGATATTACTATTGTAGATAAGAAGGATAAGATTGTGTTTTGAAGTGAACATACTCCATTATGTTGTATCGTTTTTATCACACTCAAAGAAATCGGTACAATATCCCAAATTAGCTATAGATATAAATATGTGGATGTGTGTTCCATTTACAAGTATGATAAAATAAATCCAATAGGGATTATTTGGTTGTTTGTTCGACAGACTTATTAGACTATTTTCAGGATCCGAATTATTGGAATTACAGGCATTATAGGAATTGATATTCCGCCCTGGAAGCTGAACACGAGAATTGAACTTTAATCTTTCGAAAATTGAGTTTCTATGTAGCATGAAATGAGCTGTGCAGGATTCAAGGAAATCTTCAAATGTGGTTGGTATTTCTGAGAACTGAATAACAATTTCTTCACAACAAACACTACCGAATGTTTGTAATTTTCGACAAGATATATATGATTATTCCGTACTTTTCTCAAAATAATTGTTTAAATAAAATACGAATTTCATATTGCATTGATGATGATTGGTTGCAGTCCTCATGTTTTCACGTATGAGAAAAACGTAATTTTTGTCTCGTATTTTTTACCAGTGAATTGGACGAAACTGTCGACTCCAGATTGAAATTTGCTTAAGCAGGATGAAGAAAAGATGAGCAGGAACACAATTACAATCGTCAGCATAACTGCAAACTCTGAAGATCTTTTGCGTTAAATATAAATGATTCCGTGTGGGTTCGTAATCAACTCCTGATGAAAGATCTTTAGAAAAGCTCGGATAGTGGTCTGGACTATATTACTTAGAAGGAACTGATTTTCATCGGACTTTTTTTATTCTCACTTTCGATAGTAATTTCTGGAGAACATCTAGAAATCATTTTCACTTTTCAGGTTTACTGATTATGGCAACTTATTCGCCGAATTACGTATTCAGACTTTTCAGAACATTGTCGTGGTTTTTTGGGTATATATTTATTTTGTATTTGAGTATTCAACCACAGTCTCCGAATTGCAACTTTATGACCTTTTTTTTATAATAGCTCAAAAACTGAGAATTTTTGCTTTAGTGTTCCTACTGTATATTTCTTTGTTTATTATCAAGTAATAAGATGAGATACCTTTGAATCTGACTCTATTGTATCTTGTGAGCACCATGTAAAGATCAGTGGTGGAACTGCTCTGCCAATTGCCATTTAATTCATTCTGCAAAAACAGTTTTTCATTCATGAAGAAAATCACTCGTTAGTGAACCGTTAGATGGCAATACAAAAATATCAGTAGCTAACTGATAATTATAATTGAAACTACAATGTACAATTCAAATGAAAAATTAGATCAGAAGTACTACTTCCAGGGTAGTTCCCAGTAAATAATAAAAATGCATGTTCACAAACTGAAAACTAACAGAAGATAGCAGAAGATTAAGCGATAGCGATTTGGCGAAACAAAATACCATCAGTGACTCCACCATCATTATTTTCTACATTGTCCTAGTAGTATACATATACAATTCCCTCCTCACCAAGAACTACTATGGAAATATAATGATTTATTCACTAATTGCAAATCATTTCCATGTGATCAGGAATGTGACATTTGTCAATATCAATTGTGTACTTGAGATTTACCATTCGACGGGACACGTGACTTATTGAATGATAATAGGTACAATGATAATACAACAAACCCATTGCTTTATCAGGTAAGGTAAATTAATTCATAAACATACGATTTATCTCATTGATATAAAAAGCATATCATAAAGAGCAATTTTGTACTATAATAGTTGGAACGAAAATTATGTTTTTATGACATTTTCGCATTCAAAACGTTTTGGGGTCTTTGACCGTCATGAAATATAATCTGACGATAAATCGAAATGTGTTGATCTGTTGAGCACATGGATGGGATGGATATTCATTCATGCTATTGATCTTTGATAACTGTATAAATATCGTAAATTACGCTACTCGGCTAATGTTGACATATTTTGACCAACTTGGAGATTCAGATAATCAGGATGAAGTCACAGTTATTGGAGCCACTCACAATTTAATACATATCACGTGATTTTAGAATGGTTGGTTACTTCATTCCATATCATATTATATTTATGAAAATGAAGACTCTTGTTTCTCAGAGGCAGGAAATATTTGGCGAAAGCTAAGTAATTCTTTCTTCCATTCTTTTCCAAAATTTCTTCCTTTTGACTGAACTCTGCTGAGCTGAGCAAAAACTTCCATACATCCTGATTACTGAATTTACACTGAGCGAGAACCTTGTAACTGATTGTTTTCTCAATATTTTTAAGCCAAAAAAATATTTTCATTTTCATTATAAAAGTGTGGAAAAGAATTGAATGAAATGATTTTTCACTACAGAATTAATTTTGAATCCCTTTCAATCACAACATCGATTCATCAAACGGGTACTTTTATAAATTTTTTATGTTCGGACCAACTAAAAAAAGTCTTTGTGACGAATCAAAATTTCGAATGAGATTCCATAACTCAAAATTCAATTTCTACGAAGAAGGATCTCTTTTATCGAATGTCCAGTGCCTATCTTTTAGGTCTCCCCGTGGGGTTTCCCGTAACAAAACAATATATATATTTGTTGTATATATATACAGGGTCGCTGATATGTATGGAAACGGTCGATTATTTCCTAAAGTAAGATAGCTAGCGGAAAATGTTAGGAAACAAAAGTTGTAGGGTTTTTCAAAAACCATTAGGCTAATGAAAAACTAAGTATACAGGATGAGTCAAAAAGTCAGGACGAAACGAAGTTGCTTTTTCTCTAATGGGACACCCTGTATATTATTCCACATTTCAATTCTGCTCGAAATTCTGAACAAAATTGATAAAGCGCATCATTTCCTAAATTCAACCGATTTCGAGATATCGAATTTTGAAAATAACTTATAATAAATTATCCAAAAATGTTAGTCCAGTAAGTTCATAGTCCATCAAGTTACCTTTGAAAGTTTCCAGCTCCATAACAACGCCGCGTCGTTCTTTTGTCTAACAGTGATGATCTTGACAACACATGTCAAAAATACATTTAGTATAAATAAGTTTCGCGCAAAAATGGCACGTTTAACTAATACTGAGCGTATTGAAATTTTAATGATCATAGGGTTCGGTGATAGAAGACGAAGTTGTGACCAAGTAGTGAATATTTTCAATGAATTGCATCCAAATCGGGAACCAATTTCTAAATCAACCGTTTCAAAAACATTGCAGCGTTTTCATGAAACTGGAGATGTCAAAAATCGACCAAAAAGTGGAAGACCAGTAAGCGTTACAAATGAAGAAAATGCTTTGAATGTCATGTTAGATGTGGTGGAAAATCCAATAAATTCGGCACAACAGAGGGCTTTGAATCATAACATGAGTCGATATTCCATTCAAAAAATTCGCAAACTGCAAAAATTCCATCCATATAAAATTCATTTGGTACAAGAATTGAGTGAAGACGATTTTGATCGTAGAATCGAGTTCTGTGAAGTTATTATGGATAAATAAAGCGAAAATGTTAACTTTGTCAACCACATATTGTTTTCTGACGAATCTACATTTTGTTTAAACGGGCACGTAAATCGACACAACTGTAGGTATTGGTCAGACCAAAATCCACATTGGATGGAGGAAGTTCACACTCAACGGCCACAAAAAGTAAATGTCTGGTGTGGCATTATTGGTGGACACGTCATAGGACCCTATTTTATAAACGGAAATTTGAACTCTGAACGATATTTATCACTTTTACAACAGCATATTATTCCAGAGCTTAGACGATTATTCCCGAATAATAACAATCCCAATTTGCCGGCAGAACAAATATGGTTTCAACAAGATGGGTCTCCTCCACATTTTGGACGTATGGTACGCGCATATCTAGATGAAACTTTTCCTAATAAATGAATTGGACGCAGGGGAGCAATTGAATGGCCAGCTAGGTCTCCCGATATGACCCCACTTGACTTTTTTCTATGGGGTCACATAAAAAATGTAGTCTACAAAAAATAGGCCGCCAAATATCGAAGAGTTGCAAGAAAGAATAAGGCATGAAATTTCTACCATTCCTCCTCACATGATTTTAGATTCTGTACAAAATTTTGTTCAGCGAGTTCATTACTGTCAGGAGGTAAATGGTAAACACTTTGAGCACCT